>OU426987.1:141412509-142012509 GCA_911387755.1 Chrysotoxum bicinctum | reverse complement strand
TATAAGATTAACTTCTTTTTAAATAATATCACATTCAGCCCTATCAGGAGTTTCGCCCGAATAACCTTTCACCCGAAATATTTTTGTTCCCCCGGATTTTAAAAAGCAATCAGGAATTTCGCCCGAACAAGATTTCACTTCGAATTTAGAACTGACGGTTCGAAAAATAGGTATGTTCATAAAACTGAGGTATCAATAAATTTCCCAATCTCTGTGATGGAAACAGAGAATGAAATCTGAGCTTACTTTTTTCTTGTTTAAAAAAAAGTTCAAAATAAATTCGGTTTTGCATTTTCCTCTTAAAATAGTGTCCATTGAGTGCAATGATACGATTTTTAATCCTTCTCCAATCGATTTATTGAAGAAAAAAAAAATTCTGAATTTGCGGATACATAAAATTTCCCTCTCCGTTTTTAATCATGAAGACTATTCGTCTTCGATACATGAACAAACCTAACAATCTGACTTTTTGTTTTGACAGTTGTTGATAACCAGTAAGAATGATAGGGCTGATTATTTTCTGATTTTATATTATTTGGTAAATTATTGAATAATTGAAAACCTTTGTGGAATAATATATTTTGAGATCTGTTTGTTGAAAAGAAGGGTAGCCTAAAATTACCTCTGTTTCTTAACTGATACGGCTGTACATCGGATACATATACTATTCTATTAAACAGATAACTAGGTATCATATTATTTTTAATTTTAAATATGAAAATAAGCACATTCATTATTGTTCTTTGATTTATATTAAGCCACTGTAGAGCATTTAGCATTAATTGAATGGGTGTTAATATATTGCACTTTACAATACACCTCATTCCTCGATTTTGTAATCTATCAGTCATTCTATTAGTTCCTAAAAAAAGTATTGTTGAACAATATTCAAAATGAGGTTTAATCATTACATTAAAGATTTTTATTGCACAACTCGGTGATAATCTATCTCTTATTCTTTGAAAAAATCCAATTTTCTTTGCAATTTTATTACATATATAGTTAATGTGCTTTTCAAAACTTAATTCTTTATCTAAAAATACACCTAGGTACTTAATTTCATCAACTTTTTCAATATTATTTTCATTAATTACAATATTTTCTGATGAATCTCCATTAATTATAATTGCTTTCGTTTTAGCGATGTTAATTTTTAATTTATTCATTTTAAAATATACTTCTAGATTTTTTAAATCTGTATTAAGTTGATTAATGCACTCCTGCGCCGACCTTCCAGTTACATATATGAAAGTATCATCCGCGAAAAGTCTAGCTTTGGCATAATGAAGGACATTTTCCAGATCATTAATATAAATAATGAAAAGTAGCGTTCCCAATACTGCTCCTTGCGGTACACCCAGTCTCACCTCCATACTTTGAGAAAATTCGTTTGCCACTTTTGTTCTCTGTGTTCTTTTTGTCAGATAACTTCTAAATCATTCGAGTTCTACTCCCTTTATACCATATCGGTTCAGCTTCTGCACCAGTATTTCTCGGTCTATGGTCTCAAATGCCCTTTGAAGGTCCAAAAAGACTGCAACTATAAAAATTTTTTCATGCATATCTGTTTTCCATTGTGTGACAACCAGATTTAAAAGTGATTCACAGCTGTGTTGTTGTCGGAAGCCTGACTGGTAGTCACTCAAATAATGGTAAGTTTCCATATAACTTTGCAGTTGCTTATGTACAATTTTTTCCAGGATCTTACTTTCTGTCATAAGCATGTTTACAGGACGAAATTCTGCTGGACTTACTGTTTTTCTTACTTTTTCAATTGGGACTACTGTAGATTCCTTCCAGTGTTGAGGAAAAATTCCTGTTCTTAATGAATTGTTGATGATGTTTAAAAAACATGGTCCCACAATGTCGAACGCAGACAATAACATTCGAGTTGACAAACCATTGAAATCTTTTTTAGCGTTCATGCTCTTCATAGTATGTTTTAATTCACTCATGTTACTTAATTTAAATTTAAAGGTATTTTCACTTTCTATATTTACTAAGTTTTTATACTGCTCAAAAGGTATTTTATCATTTAATTCTTCGACACTTCACAAAAAAACTGTTCAATTTGTCAGCTATCTCCCTCTTATTCCTTATCGTTCTATTGTCACATATAATTTGCTCTATTTCACTTGTTCCTTCCTAAAGCACTAGCGATTTTATCGTTCTCCACATTGTTTTTTGGTCTGTCGCTTGTTCAATTTTTCTAGCAATGAAATTATTCTTGGCTAATTCTAAATCACTAACGTATTTGTTTCTATATTGCCTATATAAATTCCAGTCACTACTGTTATTTGTCCAAATAGCTCTTCGATGAAGTTGAATTTTTGTTAATTTCATATTGAATAAATATTGATTAAACCAACCGATATTGCCATTAGTTCCACTAATTGTTCTTGAGATCATCATCTTACCCATAGTTTCTTTTAATATTACACTGAAAGTTTTTGATGACTCTTCTACACAATTGAAGTTCAAATTTGTTATTTCATGATTTATTAGTTCCCTTCGAAAAATGTTCTCATTAAATGACAATAATTTTATAATGTGCTTCGTGCATCTTTTGTTGACAAAACTTAATTCTAAATAATAAAAATAAGTCGTACACTTCAAATGATTTCACAAATTTCTTTTTTACTTTAAAAAACACACAATTTACGTAACGAACACGAATTAAAGGGTTTTAAAAAGGAGTACCTTGAATGCATTTCGGAATGATTCATTCCATCTTCAGCATCACGACTAAATCAAAAAGTGCAGTGCGTGCTTTGATGTGTATTTTGATCTCGAGTTGTTGTAGGTGGTATTCACCCCGATTACCGATGTCGTAAACGACAGCGAAATATACGACCTGACACGATCTGCATTCCATAAGTCGTTTCCAACTTTTGTCACTCGTTTTGTTGTCGTCTGTAAATGTCAAACGTCGTTGAACACTTTCTTTCTGCATTCTGTAAGACGAAAAAATACGACGACTAAGAAAAAAAACCACGATATCTCTCGTTCAGAAATTTACACACGACAGAGACATAAAAGGTCGCAAAACTGCAAGTATTCTTGTTAAATAATTTATTTTATCGAATTTTTTTACGATAAATAAAACAAGTACATACATATTTGTCTAAATTTGTTGTACTTTACTATATACTTAAATGTTGTAATTAACAAATGAAAACCAATTCCCGGCGCTCGTAGATTTGAGGAAGACGAGCAGTTAGGGTTTTTTTTTGAAGGGGATACAAAAACGTCCTCCAGTAAGAGATGGAGATGCTTGGCAAAAGTTTTGAATCGCTTATTCTATAACGGCAAGCTTTCGCTATTAAACAAAAAAGAGCTACGCTTTCGAAGAAGCAGTGTGTACTCCAAGAAATAACCTTAAATTGTATCAATGAAAGTATAAACAAAGGAAGAAAAGAGGAATATAAGTCATACAAATTAAAGGAGCACACTGCTAGGAGAGACACAACACATCTTAAGATCCAAGAGGAAACACTTGTAATTTAAAAACATGGGATGGAAAGAAAAGAAACTAATAAATGTAATACATTTCAACACTTATCATTTTAATTACTTATTTATTTTCTAATAATTAAAAAAAAAATTGCATTTGTTCATTAATTGAACATCGAGCAATAATATTGTACGAGTATGTAAACCAGTGTTGGGACTTCTTCTATCACTTAATTGGTATTTCTACCACTTTTTGCTGTTCATGAAAACCTACCACCTAAAAATCTAATTCTACCACTTTTTGCAACTCAGATTTCACCTACTCGTATATTTCTACTTTACCATATATGTATGCACCATACGACCAAAATCACTCCTAAAATTTATCCCAAATATTAATCCTAATATTTTAACGATTGCATGTCATAATTTAAGTTTGTGCTCCGCTTATGCTGCAATGTATACAGGGCAAACAGAAAAATCTTTAAAGGAATATATAAATATGTATTTCTATTTTTGCCACAGCCCGAAAAAAAAAACAAAAAGATTTCATTATGTACTTTCCTAAAAGCACTTTGTGCTAATGAGCATCAAATTTTAAAGGTTTGCCAAACTCCTTCGCTTAAAAAGAATCATAGAGCAGTGGAATCCCTTGTTTGATTTTTATTATAATATGTATGTATGTGACTTGCTTCCAGATAATAATGTGATCTTTGAAACATAAAGAACCAAAATATTACTTCTTTTATTTTTGTATTTGAATTATTTTCAATAAATTTATTTTATATATGTATGTATATATGGTAAAGTAGAAATATACGAGTAGGTGAAATCTGAGTTGCAAAAAGTGGTAGAATTAGATTTTTAGGTGGTAGGTTTTCATGAACAACAAAAAGTGGTAGAAATACCACGTAAGTGGTAGAAGTCCCAACACTGGTCTACATACAATATTATTGCTCGATGTTCAATTAATGAACAAATGCAGTTTTTTTTAATTATTAGAAAATAAATAAGTAATTAAAATGATAAGTGTTGAAATGTATTACATTTATTAGTTTCTTTTCTTTCCATCCCATGTTTATAAATTATAAGTGTTTCCTCTTGGATCTTAAGATGTGTTGTGTCTTTCCTAGCAGTGTGCTCCTTTAATTTGTATGACTTATATTCCTCTTTTCTTCCTTTGTTTATACTTTTATTGATACAATTTAAGTTTATTCCTTGGAGTACACACTGCTTCTTCGAAAGCGTAGCTCTTTTTTGTTTAATAGCGAAAGCTTGCCGTTATAGAATAAGCGATTCAAAACTTTTGCCAAGCATCTCCATCTCTTACTGGAGAACGTTTTTTGTATCCCCTTAAAAAAAAACCCTAACTGCTCGTCTTCTTCCTCAAATCTACGAGCGTCTGGAATTAGTTTTCATTTGTTAATTACAACATTTTAGTATATGTATAGTATAGTACAACAAATTTAGACAAATATGTACTTGTTTTATTTATCGTAAAAAAATTCGATAAAATAAATTATTTAACAATACTTGCAGTTTTGCGACCTTCTATGTCTGTCGTGTGTAAATTTCTGAACGAAAGATATCGTGGTTTTTTTTCTTAGTCGTCGTATTTTTTCGTCTTACAGAATGCAGAAGGAAAGTGTTCAACGACGTTTGACATTTACAGACGACAACAAAACGAGTGACAAAAGATGGAAACGACTTATGGAATGCAGATCGTGTCAGGTCGTATATTTCGCTGTCGTTTACGACATCGGTAATCGGGGTGAATATTCAAACATAAATGATTATTGTTCAGTGCGTGTGCTGCTAATGCAGATCTATACGGCTGGTTGTTACGAATGTACGTTCGATGTTCTTTGAAACGCGTTAGGACATTTCTTTTTGTTTGGCCATAATAAACACTTTCACATTCACTACACTGAATTGCATATATTCCCGATTTGTTTAAACTATCAATTTTGTCTTTCGAACCCAATAAATTCGATAGTTTGTACTGATTTGTATACACAATTTCCATACCGTATTCGCGGAATTTCGTTTTTAATTTATTAGTTAAAACTGGTACATATGATAACGCGACACGAATATTTTTCTCATCAAGCTTCCGATTTTGTGAAAACAAAGTTGAGAGTTCATATCTTTTTAACTTTTCAGTATGTTTTTTGATAAGACGATCAATCAAGGATTCGTGGTATCCGTTTATTCGCGCGATTTGTTTTATTATTTTACATTCGTTCATGTAGTTCATCACCGAGAGATCTAAACTGCATAATCGATGTACCATTGCATGAAAAGCTGCGTGTTTATGCTGAATGCAACAATTTGAGTCGTTTGTTATTGTTCTATTTGTGCTACAGTCACCGACTAGCTCTCAAACCGATAACATCGTTCCACAAGCGGTCGTGATTTAGTTGTGCCAAGTGCGTAAGCCGGTTTCTCTCTTTAAACCGTACATCACTAGTAACTTTCTCTATCTCCCATTTCTCCACCCGCATACAGTCCCCACACCAACACACAGGGCTTATTCCACATAACCCATGGCCGGCAGGCCTAAAAATCCCGGAGGTCGTTTCGGGATTCTCGATCCCGACTGTGACCTCGACCCCCAACCAAAAAAAAGACACAAAGTGAATAACATGCCTTTAAGTGCATTCCCCGAACTTCCATCCATTTCAAGTGCTAAAAACCCCCGATTCGTTGTTATGACTTCAACAAATAGTGAAAAACTCATAACCTCACTGAGTCCTTTTCTCTTAAAAAAAGCGATCGATGCTATTAGCAAAGACTATGACAGTGTAAGCCAACTTCTTGATGGCAGTTTGTTAATATTTGTAAAATCGCAAAAAATAGCCGACCTTTTCCTCCGTGCTAAAGATCTTGCCGGTATCTGTCCCATTGCGGTTAAATTGCATGAACAACTCAATCAGTCTAAAGCAATCTGCTTCGCTCCTTGTCTTATTAATGTCGCAGAAACCGAAATTGTAAGCGAAATGAAATCCCAAGGTGTCAAAGACGTGTATAAATTTTTAAAGAAAGGGGAAGACGGGAAGCAAAAACCAACAGGTCTTATGCTCTTTACGTTTGACCTTTATCAAATTCCTAGCGAAGTCAATATTGGTTTCTACACTGCCAAATTGACAGAATACATCCCAAACCCTATGCGATGTCGTAATTGCCAACTACTCGGGCATACCCTGAAACGTTGCAACGGCAGTACGAAATGCGATTCTTGCAACCTCCCCCCTCACACGCCTGACCCATGTACCCGCACAATGTGTGCTAATTGCTCGCTATCCCACTCTTCATCATCAAAAACCTGTCCGGCCTACAAACAGGCAAAAGAAATTCTAACCATAAAAACGGTGAATAAATGCACGATGGCAGAAGCGAAACGCATGTACAATCAAAAAAATCTAAATCATACGCCCCCCCTTCACGACACTTTCGCTGACACAGCAAAAAAAACATCACACTTACCTCCTACTCCTAACGATCTTCAAACCTCTCCAGCCCCACTACCAGGTCTATCACAAACTATCACACACACCCCATCAATACACTCTAACTCTACACCATCAATCGCAAAAACAACAACATACCACACTAAATGTACAGATCCCAATTCCAATACATCCAAAACATTAAGTACTAACACACAAATGCTATCAAAATCTCACTCTCCTACTCAAACACAAGCAATTAAACCCCAGTATAAAAATAACACTCCTTCAATCAGTTCTCATACTTCTACACAATCAGCTCAAACCATTTTAAAACATTCTCGAATCCCCTCAAATTCATCTACCAACATTAACACTCAATCCACATTTAATACACAATACATCAACAACCACTCAAATCCTTCTCTCACTCAATCACCTTTATCAACAGTGACTCAAAAACTTATTGATAGTAAAGATTATTTTGTAAACTTAAACAATACCGATAGCGATGATGCTGAAATGCAATAATAAAAATTCCAAGCTAATCACTGACTCTGCGGATCGGGAACTGAATCAGGCAGGCTCCAATCAGAACCTGCATGATTCAGTATCAGGCCCGCGGAGTCAGAGCCCCGAACAACATAATTTTACCAACCCTCACAATTTTCAACGTAAAACTTGCAACACAAAAAAGCAATGTTTCAAAACCCAAACCAGTCTTTTTTTACCAAAAGTAAAACAAGTTCTTGGAATGTACGAAACGTTAACAAAGCTCTCACCATTCTGCAATGGAACATGAATGGGTTTATAAATAACTTCGATGAGCTTAATGTTATAATAAAGAAACACAATCCGTCCATAATCGCCCTTCAAGAAACTCACTGTCCCTTTGCCAATAATCTTACCCCCCCTAAAGCATATCACGCTTACTTTCACAACTTACCCACTAATGATAGTGCCAAACAAGGCATCGCCCTACTTATTAAAAAAAATATTGCACACAAAATTTTAACTTCAAATTCAAATTTGCAATCACTAGCCGTCGAAATTCAACATAAAATTAATTTCACATATATAAACTTATACTTACCTCCTAAAGAGACATTCAGTAGTGTCGAACTGTGCAACATTAAAAGAGATATAAAAACCCCGTTTATCATTGGTGGCGACTTAAACGCCTGGAACTCACTTTGGGGATCCCCAAAAACAAACAAAAAGGGCAAACTAATCGAAAAATTCATCAATGACAGTAACTGTTGCATATTAAACGACGGATCTCCCACTCACCTTTCAACACACAACACATTCACACATATTAACGTAACCTTCTGCTCATCAGAACTTCTTGTAAAAACAAATTGGGAAATCCTTGACGACTTACATAACAGCGACCACTTCCCTATCCTTACGACTATTAACATAGCACGGACGACATTACCATCCCCAAAAAGCGCAAAATTTAAAACTGACCAAGCTAACTGGCCACTTTTTAGGAAAAAAGCTTCTGAACTATTGTCCGACAAAAACATATTCCACAACAACAACAAGGAAGCTGCTATATTGCTGAAAGGTATTAGAACCGCCGCGAACTTCTCCATTCCTCAGACTGTCCCACATACAAAATGTAAACAGGTAGTAGCATGGTGGAACCCTGAATTGTCAATCTTGCGCAAAGAAAAAATGTTCGCACTAAAAAGTTTTCAAAAAAACCAATCAACTCATAATTTGATACTTTATAAAAAATCAAATGCAAAATTTAGACGGCTTCTTAAAATAAGCAAAGCAAATAGTTTTGCGGAAATGACATCAAAAATCAACCCAAATTCCTCCACTTCAAAAATATGGCAAAATATCCGTGTCCTCACCGGTGACTTTACCCCTCTTTCTATAAACAATATAGACAGCAACAATAACACGGTCATAGATCCAGAAACCATTGCTAATCTCTTCGCCCAAAATTGGTCAAACGCTTCAGAAAATATAAACTTTTCTAACGATTTCTTAGAAGAAAAAACGAGCGCCTTGCGATTCTCCCAAACACTACACCCAGCAAACACAACAGCCCTGAGAATTGAAGACCCAATAACTTTCATTGAATTTGAAAGTTGTCTCAATAAAGTAAAGGGTAAGACCCCAAGCAGAGATAGGATTTCTTACCCAATGCTAAAAAACCTACCCATCGAAATCAAACACCGAGTCATATCCCTCTACAATAGCATTCTCAACAACCATGAAATCCCTCAATCCTGGAAATCTGCAACAGTCATTCCCATCCCAAAACCCAAAAAAGATAAAAATAAAATAGAAGGATACCGCCCCATTTCTCTGATCCCATGTTTATCCAAAATAATGGGAAAAATAATTGCGAAACGTTTGTTTTGGTTCGCTGAGACAAATAATCTTATTAGTCTCAATCAAGTTGCGTTTAAGGCCCAAAGAGGTTGCATTGATGCTTTGCTTCACATCGACTATGCCATTTCTAATGCTCTTTCAACAAAAAAACATATTTCGATACTGTCTCTTAACTTCGAAAAAGCTTTCGATCGTATAGGTCCTCACATAATATTAAACAAGCTCGTAAAGTGGGGTGTTGGAAGCAAAATATACGGGTATATAAAAGCATTTTTAACAAATAGAAAACTTTGGGTGAAAACCAATAATACTTACTCTTCCAGCTACCCACTTCATAACGGTATTCCCCAGGGATCACCCCTCTCGGTAATACTGTTTATTATTGCTTTCGATGATATAAACGCTATTTTAAAAAAGCATAATCTTTTAGATCATTGCAGTTATGCAGATGATATTTATATTTTATGTAAAATTAATGACCTAAGTATATGTAAATCTTTATTTCAAATTGCCCTAGAAGATATAATCGAATGGTCAAAAAAATCAGGTGCAAAACTCTCTCTTCAAAAATGTAAAACACTTCATATATGTCGCAAACAGAATTGTCAACAACTAAACCTCAATATAAACAACACTATGATAAATAATGTTAGTAATTTAAGTATTTTAGGATTAATATTCAATTGTAAATATTATTGGAAAGAACACTGTTTAGAACTTAAGAAATCCCTAGCTGCACGAACTAATATAGTAAGATATTTAGCGTCAAATAAAAGCAATGTACACATTAATACCCTTGCATATATAACCAAAACCTTAGTTCTAAGTAAAATTGATTATGGGTTGTGCATATACGGTCACTGCCCAAAGTATGTTTTAAACATCATAAAACCCAGCTACCACACAGCAGCTAGAAGAAGCATAAACGCCTTTCCAACAACTCAAATAAAAAATATCCTAGCTGAAGCAGGACTCCCGAGCATCGAAGAACGAAGAGACACACTATCCTTAAGATTGCTCGCAAAACTGGTATTCTCCAAGAACTCTATCATCGACAACGACATCAAAAAAACAACAAATCAAAAACTAACAAAACGAATTCCTTCTGCCATAGCTACAACGCTTAAACAAGCAATGCTTAACAATCTACCGACGAAAAGAGAACGACTCATCATCCCACGCTACCCCCTTGGTTCATTAAACCGGAATCGCTGATTTTGGATCTTACCAAATACAAGAAATTAAAAACTGCAAACAGCACATATCGGCAACTATATTCAAGTATCGCCTCTGACTTAAGAACTGATGGATGGACACTTATATTCACCGATGGCTCTAAAACCCCGGACACCACATCTTATGCGGTGACCGATGAAAACGGGTCAATAATAAGCATTGGTATTCTCCCGGACTGCGCCTCAGTCTTTACCGCAGAAGCATTCGCCATACTTCAAGCGACTAAAGCTGCAGCCAATCTACCTGAAAAATGTGTTATATGCTCTGACAGCATCTCAGTAATTAATGCAATCCGAAACGCAAACAACAACACCGAAGTCATATCATTAATAAGATATCAACTTATAAAAATGAAAAACATTAAAATAATGTGGACTCCTGGCCATGTTGGAATAAACGGAAATGAATATGCCGACAGTGTAGCGAACTCAGCCAAAAACGCACCTGTATTCACTTTCAACTTTTTCGCTAAAGCCGATCTCCTCAAGCTCACCGGAAAGATATCTTTTGCTAAAAATAGACTCGATTGGAACCTTTACCACCATCACTACAAGGATATAAACCCCTTAAAATCTACACCGATGTACCCCACAAACTGCTCGAAACAAAAAATTAGCAACTTTGCTAGACTTGGACTTGGACACACCACTGCATCCCATCAACACCTCCTCAACAAAAACGACCCCCCAATCTGCTCCATTTGCAACACCCGTTTTGATTTAAAACATATCTTGGAACATTGTCCGTTGTCGCAGTCCATAATTTAAAAAATATTCGAAAACAACTCAATATATGAAATCCTCAAGAATCCCCGCATAACAAATTTAAACAAAATCACTGAGTTTCTCAAAAAAACAAATATTGTAATTTGAATCCCCAACCAAAAAAGCCAATAGTCTGCAGCTAGGCTTGTTAATTGTTGTATTAGCTTGTAATTTTAATTGCTTGTTAATAAATATTAATAATAATAATATTTGTGCTAGTCGGTTTTCGATAAATAGCTAGTTCAACTGTTTTGTTCTTTCTTTTCAATTCTAAATCAAGGAATGGTAATTTACCATCTTTCTCGATTTCATGTGTGAATTTTATCAAAACAAATTGATTATTTAGCACATTCAACACATTTTCTATTTCGGATTTTTCTACTATTGCAAACACATCATCTACATACCGATGCCATATTTTTGGCAGTAACTGTTTTTCTTTTAAACTTTGTTCAAAATGGGCCATGAACAATTCACTTATTAATGGGCTAAGTGGATTGCCCATGTTTGTGCCTTTTTCTACTAAATAAAACGAATCCCGGAATTGGAAAAAACTGTGATTCATACAGATTTTTACAGCTCTAATATAAAGCATTTTTTTGGTATGAGGTAAATCTGTAGATGCTAAGTATTTTTCGAATTGTTCAATCGCAATATCAGGGTATACTGGTAAACAAAGAAGATACATCGAACGAAACCATACATTGATTTTTATCAATTTGAATGTTTTTAATTTTCCCGGCGAAATCGTGCGAATTTTGTACAGACAAACTTAATATAGGTGGCAATTTATGTATTTCACTCACTAACCATTTGGCAATTTTGTAACAAGGTGCGTTAATATTCGAAACAATTGGTCTCATTTTGTTTCCTTGTTTGTGAATCTTACTCGTAGGTAAACCGTATAATCTTGGTACAATTGGATTTGAAACCTTAAGAACACGATTTAACCTTTGACCAAACACAACACTTATTTCTTTTCTTAATAAATCACTTTCTCGAATCATTTTTGGAAGTGGTGATTTTTGAATTCGCTTGTATTTACACTCACATATCAATTCCAATAATCTATTTTCATAGTCACCTGTGTTTATAATTACTATTTTATTTCCTTTGTCTGCTTTAACATAAACACAATTTCGATCACGAAGCTTTTTAATTATTTCAAACTCATTTGAATTTGTATTTTGTGTTAAAGGGGTCCTATCTAACACTTTTGTAACCGTTCTTCTTATATCATGTTTAACTGAATTCATTTTAGTTTTTAAGACAGTTTCAATGTCCATAATTACTGGAATTAACTGTGGCTTTTTTTGCCAAGGAGAATATTTTAATCCTTTGTTTAAAAGGGCTAATTCATGTTCACTGAAATTTTCATTCGATTGATTGATCACAAAATCTGGTATAACTTCTGGCACAACACGATCAACACGTTTTGAGTTTTTTATTAGCTTCACCAGTTTTTTATGTTGTTTCTTTCTTTTTTCATATACTAATTTATCAATACTGTGGACTAAACTACATTCGAACTCATTCCACGCTTCTCTTTCATACTCATATAAGTCACGAGTTATATTTAAATGCAAAGAATAAGCTTCTAATTCCACTTCCGATAATTTTTTGTATATAAATTTTAGTTCCGAATTCAACCAAACTTTTTCAGCTTTTTGTTTTGCTTTTTGAGAACGACTATTTAACACCGAACACGAACAATAACAAACGACTCAAATTGTTGCATTCAGCATAAACACGCAGATTTTCATGCAATGGTACATCGATTATGCAGTTTAGATCTCTCGGTGATGAACTACATGAACGAATGTAAAATAATAAAACAAATCGCGCGAATAAACATATACCACGAATCCTTGATTGATCGTCTTATCAAAAAACATACTGAAAAGCTAAAAAGATACATATGAACTCTCAACTTTGTTTTCACAAAATCGAAAGCTTGATGAGAAAAATATTCGTGTCGCGTTATCATATGTACCAGTTTTAACTAATAAATTAAAAACGAAATTCCGCGAATACGGTATGGAAATTGTGTATACAAATCAGTACAAACTATCGAATTTATTGGGTTCAACGAAAGACAAAATTGATAGTTTAAACAAATCGGGAATATATGCAATTCAGTGTAGTGAATGTGAAAGTGTTTATTATGGCCAAACAAAAAGAAATGTCCTAACGCGTTTCAAAGAACATCGAACGTACATTCGTAACAACCAGCCGTATAGATCTGCATTAGCAGCACACGCACTGAACAATAATCATTTATGTATTTTTCTTTTTATGTGACCAATTCTTTTTTATAATGATTTTATTTTTAAAATAGCAGGCTTTTTTGGTCAAAAATCTTTTATCGATGCAAATAAAACAAAATTATTTCATCTTATCCCAACGCGTTGTCGTGGAACACCGACGAAACGTTGCAACGTTTCGTCGGTGTTCCACGACTTCTTCAGGGGAATGTAAAATGTTCTGGTTTATTGACTTTAATACATTTTAAAAACGACATAAAAAATTTTTTAACACTAGATAAAACATTTTTTTAAACAAAAGACTTTTTTTAAAAAAGAAGAAAAGCAAGAAAATAACAAATTTTATCTAAAAACAAACAAAAAAACGTCACAGTATTATCACAGCTGATTGTTATCACAGATTGATTGATAACAATCAGCTGTGATAATACTGTGACGTTTTTTTGTTTGTTTTTAGATAAAATTTGTTATTTTCTTGCTTTTCTTCTTTTTTAAAAAAAGTCTTTTGTTTAAAAAAATGTTTTATCTAGTGTTAAAAAATTTTTTATGTCGTTTTTAAAATGTATTAAAGTCAATAAACCAGAACATTTTACATTCCCCTGAAGAAGTCGTGGAACACCGACGAAACGTTGGGATAAGATGAAATAATTTTGTTTTATTTGCATCGATAAAAGATTTTTGACCAAAAAAGCCTGCTATTTTAAAAATAAAATCATTAATAATCATTTATGTTTGAATATTGATAATGTAAAACTTGTAAAAGAGATTATAGACGACCGAAAGCTCGACGCATACGAGAGTTTTTACATACAAAAAGACACAAACTCTATGAATCTGGACAACGGTAATATAGAATCGAACTTGTTCTCTCGATTTATATAATACCACCTGCAACAACTCGAGATCAAAATACACATCAACGCACGCACTGCACTTTTTGATTTAGTCGTGATGCTGAAGATGGAATGAATCATTCCGAAATGCATTCAAGGTACTCCTTTTTAAAACAGTTTAATTCGTGTTCGTTACGTAAATTGTGTGTTTTTTAAAGTAAAAAAGAAATTTGTGAAATCATTTAAAGTGTACGACTTATTTTTATTATTTATTAATCCGATTTCACGTCGTTCAAGAACAATAGTTTTTATTTAATACTAAATTTATTTCTAATGTTTCGTGGTCACTGATTTTGTATTCCTTTATCACTTTAGCTTGTATCTTTTCATAGTTTGTTAAAACGTAGTCTATTAAGGTAGACGAGTTTTGGGTAATTCTAGTAGGTTCTGTTACTATTTGTTTAAAAGAAATGTCTGAAATGTATTCATAAATGCGTTTCTTGTACGTACTATTGTTCGAAAACCAATCTATATTAAAATCTCCCATTATTATGACATCTCTATATACAGAACTAATCTCCTCTATTTGATCTTCAAAAAAATCACAAAAAATGCTTTCTGGGGAATTTTGTTTGTGCGGAGATCTATAAACAGCCACTAAAATCATACTTATATTGTCTTTATACACTTTTATCACTAACCACCAAATCATTTTACCCATTGCTATTTTTGCGATTTCTTCGACCTGCCACTCTGGTTTAACAAAAAAAGCACTCCGCCCGTGTGACTGGAAATACTATCACATCTTACTACCTTGAAGCAGATATCGTGACAAAAATTAAGCTCGGTAGACTCCGGTGAGCAGGGCACCTAGCTCGCATGAGCGAAGAGGAACCTGCTCGGAAAGTTCTTTGTGGTACATTCTATGGTAGACGACAGCGTGGTAGACCATGCTTGCGCTGGAGAGATGGCGTAGACCAGGACGCCCGAAGCCTTGGGGTGCGCAACTGGATGGCTAGAGACCGGGATAGGTGGAGAGACTTGTTGAAAGAGGTCAGGACCGGAACCCGGTTGTCGAGCCGATGATGATGATGATGATTATCAAAGACACGAACCTCTTTTTCGTATCACACAACCCAAACAAAAATAAAACACTACGAATCAAAATTATTGTCTGCAACTTACAATAAATAAACATCAACACATCAAAAATTATGACTAATTGCGCTATTTGTGAAGGAAATACGGACTATATGATAGATTTCATTATGTGTCATGGCAACTGTCGCAAGCTTTTCCATAACATGTGTATCGACGCTCCGTTTAGCACCATTAAGCTATTTAAGGAAAGAAAGTCGTTTTATTACTTTCGTGACGAATGCGACCCCTTCGCATATGCAAATATTACTCGTGACGTACTTAAAAATACAAAACATCTTGAAAATTTACACACAACTACTTCATCTTACTGAAAAAGCAGAAAGTCTAAGCACTCATCACCAAAGTATACACAATTTGCAAACATGTAATAATATTGATGATAAGGAAGAAGATCCTGTAAATAATTCTTCAGTGCAAAGTGCTGCTGCACCTTCAAAACGAAAAAGTGATGAACTAGATGTAGATACTTCAACACAAAATCCATCAACAAAGAAACCTGCAACAAAGGTATATCAGTAAGCTTTCAACACCAACTCCTCCATCTCATCAACATCAATCGACACTTCAACCATCCATCTCTCGTTTGCATTCCTCATCTTCAGATTCACCAATAGTGTCTGGCTTAAAAGTTGTAGAAGGCTACAAAACTTTATTTATTTCTAAGCTCCATCCCATAACGAATGCACTAGATATAAAAACCCATCTTTCATCAAAGTTTGGAATTTCTTCAATGATAAAAGTTGAAAAGTTATTACATCGTAACCATTCTAAGTACTCTTCATTCAAAATACGAGTTCCTGATTCAGTCTTCATTTAATCAACTCATCATCACTTTGGCCAAATGGTATAATAATCCATGAATTTATGAACAAACAAAATAACAGACAAACTTCAAATCATCATAACCCTTTTCGCTTGGGGCCAACAATGCTATATCACCAAAGAAGCAGCTTCAACAAATATTAATCTACTATCAAAATGTTAATGGACTTAGAACGAAGATCTATTCGGTCTATAAAAATGTCAATAACCTTCCTCATGATATTATTGTAACTAGCCGACCCAGCTCTCGAAATTCGAGTGCCAATTTATTTATTATTTATTATTTATATTATTGGCAGTGTTTTTAAGCAAATTTATTAAATTAAATTTTATTTTATGTAATATGCAAAGTGTTCGACAGTGCAAAAACAAAAATGACCCACAGTGTGTAAATGCGTGTCCCAAGTATATTCTGCACATCTCCGTAACTGTGGCTTTCCAACCATATAAAATTTATCGAAATCGGTTACAACGTACCAAGTCTTTAGGCGTGACAGACACCACTCAAATTACCTTGAAACAGTTGGTGGCGGAATCCTAATTGCTGTGAAGAATTCTTTTATATGTACTTTGGTTGATGCTTTTGAAGCTTCTGAAGTAGAAATAATTAAAATGGTATCTGGTTACCTCTACATTATCTCTGTCTATATACCTCCAAGATCTATAAAGAATTTGTATGAAAGTTGTATTAAATGTGTTGAAAGCATGCATAACCAAATGGATACAAATGACGAGCTCTTGATATTAGGCGATTTTAATCTCTCAAACTTACGATGGACAATATCTTCAGACTTCAAATCGTATCTCCTGCGAACCCTTCCACAGCTAATAAGTTCTCAATAATTGATGGTTTGGCCTCGTGTGGACTTAGTCAATTTAATGGGGTTCTCAACAGTTTCAACAATATTTTGGACTTAGTTTTTTTCTCGAACACTATAAATTCGGATACATCTGTAACCCCTGCTGATATCATACTATTAAAAGAAGACCGGCACCACCCAGCTCTAGATATCATTAAGCATTAGTCTGTGCAATGAATTTGACAAATCAAATGAAAATCTTGAGTTCAACTTTAAAAAATGTAATTTTGATAAATTATTTAATCTGGAATCAAGTTTTTTTAATTGTAATATTAACGAAATGTGTTTAAAATTTTATGATATCCTTTTTAAATGTTTTTATGAAACAACTCCACTACGTAAATCTTGCAGTAGATCTCAAAATCCACCATGGTTTAACACTGAGCTTAAAAATCTAAAAAATAGAAGAAACAAAGCATGGTTGAAATATTCTTAATCCAGAGCTGATGAAGATTATATCGCTTACTCCGATCTGAAGTCTATGTTTTCTGACTACTCTAGTATTTTATATTCCGATTACATTTTAAAAATCGAAAATGATCTAAAACGAAATCCTAAAAATTTCTGGAACTTCGTGAGTAGTAAAAGAAAAATTGACGGCTACCCCAACTCTATGTCTTTTAATAACGTAACCAGTCATATCTAAAATGTTTGCTAATTTTTTTAAAGATGCATTTGTTGAGTCTGGTTCTCACGAACTCTCTGATTTTTCACCTTCCCTCCCTATTTTTTCAAACCTTAACACAATTAACTTCTCTATTTGTGACGAATCTATTGTTCAGAATATTTTGAAACTCGACGATTGTTTTAGCCCTGGTCCTGATGGCGTACCATCTAGTGTATTAAAGAAATGTGTATCTTTGATAAGCTTTGTCACAGAACTAATCAATAAACTAATTGGCTTAGGGTTCAATGAAAACTTTCTAGTCTGGATATCATCTTATTTAGAAAACAGGAGGTATAGTGTTACTTTTGGTCAATTTTTGGTCAACTCAGGTGTTCCACAAGGGAGTCATCTAGGCCCATTACTATTTGTTTTATATATCAATGACTTGACATCAATTATAAAAAAATTAATCTGTGCTTATCTATGCCGATGATATCAAAATTTTTAAAAGAATAGCCTCCATCAGCGACTGTGAACAACTTAAAGAAGACATTTATAGGTTCAGGGAATGGTGCAATACTAACCGTCTTTTGTTAAATATTGACAAGTGTAAAACAATGTGTTTTACGCGCAAAAAAAATGTGTTAACTTACAACTACATATACATAACATATGTTAGATTCTTTTACATTATGTAGAGTGTCCGTTTTTTTCCGATCTAGGGATTATTCTAGATTCTAAATTAACATTTATTGATCACATTAACTTTATTATTAAAAAAGCTAATAAAACTTTGGGATTTATAAAAAGATTCTCCCGTGACTTCGCGGGTCCTTACGTTCTTAAGCTTCTCTACATATCTTTTGTCAGACCAGTACTCGAATATGGCTGTGTAGTCTGGGCGCCATACTATTCAGTTCATATTAACAGACTTGAGGGAATCCAAAGGAGATTCTTACGATTCTGTCTTCGTTTTCTTCCTTGGTCACAAAGATCGACACTGCCCCCCTATAACAATAGACTCATCTTAATAAATCTCCCTTTACTCTCAAAGCATAGACAATATCTACAACTATGTTATCATCAGCTCTGTGCCGCTTGAATTTTAGTTTTAGTCAAGCTAGCTTGAGAAATCAACGGTCTCTATATCCTAACTTTAGCAGAACAAACTATGGTATGAACAGTCCATTAAATCAATTGATTTCAGTTTTCAATAAGTATAATTTTTTAATTTCTTCAGTTAATGACAATTTAAAATGTAGTAAATTTAAAGAAAACTTTTTTAATACATAATTGTAAGTAAATTCATATTTGTAATGTTATCTAGTTTTAAGTTACTTAACGAAGTACTTTAACGAATTAAATAAATATATGAGTTTGCACCTAAAACAAAATTATTCTGTGCAAGACCTATACGGCCGTTGAAGTCACCAATTAACATCAGCTTCGTGGAGTTAAGAGAATATAGAAGGTCGCTTAGTTTATCAAAGTCAAGTTGCCAAAAATTATAATTTAAACAATTAGGTTTTATGTAGAAAATATCCGTTTTAATTCCAAGTTTTACAACAAATGAATTATATTTTTCTTCGAATTCCAGTTCAGCTCCTTCAAAGTTCTTACGGTATGCTTAAAGTTCACTTGCTCTTCCAAATATATTGTTTTTAACACCAGGTTTCTATTCGAGTTCATAATTCTTAAAAATATTATTATATCTACTCAAGTTTAATAAATGTGTTTCATATAATAACAATATGTGAAGTTCTTTTAAATAATTTAAAAATGCAGCAATATCTAATTTATTTTTCATTCCATCAATATTATATGCAATGACTTATTGTTTTTATTGCTTGCATTCATTAAATTATCAATAATATTTTTACCACCTGTGGAAATTTTTCCTAGCATTTGGTGTTGTGCCCAAAATCTTGAATTCCATCTACTTTTCTACTCCTCAAACCTTCCGAAGCATACCAAGTAAAAAAAAGAAAAAAAATTCTCGATTTTTTTATCGAAAGTATCAAAAGTTGTGTATTAACGAGTAGATTCTGAATATGTACTTATTTTTTGGGCATAACTTTTGGGGCTCTACCGCGACTTAAAGACCTTAAAATATACCTTATTTTAAGATCTTTAAGCTGCAGTAGAGCCCTCAAAAAGTAAGTACATAATCAGAATCTACTCATTAATACGCAACTTTTAATACCCCTTTCAATAAAAAAAAAAATCGAGAATTTTTTTTTCTTCATACAACGACGGGACAGCCTACTGGACAATACAGATCTTTAATGGCGAATATTCGCCAAATAGATATACCAGTATCTTAAAGTTGACTACATTTCCGTAATACACTCGTAGCTACATCACGGGTTTTGTCGTGGTTGAGAAGGCTTGCGCAAACAGACTTCGCTTTTTCGGCCCTATAATCGAACAATCAGATTTTTTTCGGTATTTTATGACATTATTTTGTCGATTTCAAATTCAAGTTGCCTTTTTCTGAATAAGCACCTTTAATAGAGATTTCTTCGTGTTTGGCTTTCAGTGTTGTTATTTCTATGAAATGAAGCCCGAAGTCATCTTTGGACGGAAGTTCTTTGATGAGTTAAAAATTATTTGCTCGAAGGATTTCCTTCAATAAATCAGGGTTAAAACTCATCTTTTCGTTCGGATTGTCGATGAAGTGGGTAGAACTTTTTTTTGATGTTGTAATTTTTGGGGAATATTTCTGCAAGCTTCTTTTGTTGATTTAAAGGTTAGCCTTGTGCAGTTGTTTTATTTTGAGATTTTTATACTTATTCTCTACAACTTAGAATTTTTAAATTATCAGAGAGCAAAAGATATTATTTGTCGCTTCAATCAATTGGCTGCAAAAAACAAAGATGTCGATGATCTCAATCAACCATTCAGAATTTTCTTCCCGGAGATTTGTTTTCTTACAAATCAGTTGAAACAGTTACAAACCAGGATGACGTAGTCAACCATCCCACAGAGTTTTTAAATTCCTTGGTTTTGCCTGGACTACCACCTCACAATTTGCAATTAAAAGTAAGATCAGCTGTGATTATGCTGTGTAACATTAATCAACCTCGACTGTGCAATGGAATGAGACTGGCTGTAAAAAAGCTAATGAATAACGTCATCGAGCCCAAGATCATCAAGGGAAAATACAAAGGAGAGAATGTCTTAATCCTGCGTATACCGATGATTGCAACAGATTTGCCATTTGATCTTAAGCGTCTACAATTTCCCGTCCATCTGGCTTTTGCGATGACCGTAAATAAATCGCAAGGCCAGTCGTTGAAAGTTTGCGAAATCAACTTGGAGTTTCCCTGTTTCGCGCATGGGCTATTATACGTCGCGTGTTCGCGAGTCGGAAAACCATCGTCTTAACATATCATCAGAAAGACCTTAAATTGGTTAAGTGTATAACTGTTTCGCATTTAATGTACTCGTAGATACAAATTTTGTATTAAGTTTTGACCCTATTTTTTAAAAATATATGTAGGTGATACGAAGTTCACCGTGTCATCTAGTCTAGTAGATATTTTACCTCCATCTGCGTTTCAATTACTTCACCAGCTAACAGCTAACTGGATAGGTTTCATATGTGGAAGAAGTCTTTTGCTGGTAAATGGTATGATTGTCGTCTTGAAGGGGTTTATTGATAGCCCTACAGATAGACACCATTTCCTTGTGATTGTTAGTCCTCTTTGAATCATATCGCAAAGAGTTTCTTCAAATTTTCCTACTGCAATGACATTGATATCATCGGCAAAACCAATGCAGATATACCTTATATTTTCTAACAATTCATCCACTACAAGACTCCACAACAAGGGTGGTAATACCACTACCCTGAGGGCAGCCTCTTGTTGTGATTACTTTTTTTACATTTTGTCCTGCTTGTTGGCATTTCCTAACAAAAGCGTTGCCTACAGCCTCGTGGGATGTGTTATCGAAGTCTCCCTCTAGGTTTAAGAACGCAGCCAATGCTGTTTCTTTTACATCTAAGGCTTTTTGTATCATATTTGTTAGTTCAAACAGGGCGGTCTCTGTTGATCTGCCCGCCCTATATGCGTGTTGTCACTGATTGAGAGACCTACTATTAACACTTCTGATCTTATGAAGTTGTCAATTACATTTTCCTAAGTTTTCAGTACAAAGGATGTTAAGCTTATTGGTCCGAAAGACTTTGAATGGGCTGTATCTTTTTTCCTTATTTTGGGAATGAAGATTACCTTAGCTGTTCTCCATAAACTTGGTATATACCCAAGGGCAATGCTATTCCGAAGAATATTAACGAGATGGACATAAGGTCTTATTGTAGAGGCTGTTCGATCATTATTTCAATAATATCCTTATTGTCTTTCATAATCAATTGAATTGATATCAAAAATGTCATAAACATGCGTCCAAAGATACTTTATGGTCAAATTTTGTACTGTACGTGGGATGTCCTGAGGCACCATCACATCCCCATTAAGTGTATATGTAGGGTTAAAGACTCTCTCAATTCTGGTTATCTCTTCTGCTGTCTTTCTTTCTAATAATTTTGTTGCAGTGTGGTCTAACAATATTTGTAATACCTAGTTTCACAGTTACTGAGCTCTCCATAATGTTTATAACAAAAGGATAGCACCTTTTCTTCTTTGGCTCTAGCAATTTATCATAAAGTGAAAAAACATCATGTCCTTGGTCTTTAAGGACTTATCTCAATACATCTGGATGAAAATATGAATAGGAGAACTTTCTGATGTTGCTGCATAGTTTATCTCTTTTTGAGAAAGTATCCCTCTTATCTTTAAGTTCGATCACAGCGTTCTTCAAAATTCCTTTGCGGTTTTCTAGTATTAGCTGAAGTTTTGGGGAGTACATATTGAGTGAATTCTACTGCGAACAGCCCTACGAGGCAATCCGTGTATACTTCACTTACTCAGAAGTTGAGTTAAAATATGGTCGTAGATTGTGTACATTACGTACGACCATTAGTCCTAAGTTCGCTATACAACACCGAACAGGGAATTGATATTGATTTCATTTTAATGGGGAGATGTAATACAAAACTGTTTGCTTTTTTATTTATGATGAAAACATAGGGAAAAAGACATGTACAGTGAGAAATCATAAAAAACACATTTTTTTTAACTTTATCTGCCCTACTGCGTTAAATCTAAAAAAATAACCTTAGGAAGGGCCAATTTGTATTACCCTGTGGTAATTAAAAAAAAAAAGATTTCTCCAACAAGGATTAACAAGGATTACACACTTTATTATTATTATTATTATTATAATTTATTACCAAGCAATTTAAATTACATGATAATATTAAGTTTAACGAGCCTAGCTGCCGAGACTATTAGCTCTATTATCATAAATTTAGATAACAATGTTTGCTTTTATAATAAAGTTTGATATTTTTTCGATATTTTTAGTGTTAGGGTTTTTTAGGATATCATAAATCGTTTTGAAATACTCGTATGTTTTGAAAAGTGGGTGTTAGTATTGGCCAATTCTCAAAAATATGGCTTAAAGTTAAATTTGTATTGCAGGAGGAACAAACTGGTGGATTGGTTTTAGCGAGGAGGTGTTGGTGGGTGGTAGAGGTGTGTCCAAGTCGTAGCCTAACGAAATTGCGGATTTTTTGTTTGGAAATGCCTGTAGGATAAACGGGGTGGAGTTTTTCAGGATTGAATTTTTTGTAGTGGTGGTGATATTGCATCCAGCCGTTTTTGGTGTTGGTTACTATGGCATTTTGTGTAACTCTGATCAAGTCGAGTTTGGAGAAGACGTTGAACATGTAAACGGGGGAATTTTTCGCTGAGTTAGCTGCAATGTCTGCATATTCGTTTCCCTGGATCCCTACATGCCCAGGAATCCACATCAATTTGATATTTTTCGAGGATTTGATGAGTTGGTATCTGATTTCGGTTATCAGGTCAGTGTTGTTGTTTGAGTTTTTGATAGCTTCAAGGACAGATATACTGTCAGAGCAAATTATATATTTTCCTCGGAGTTTAAAGGCAAAACAGCAAAAGCTTCTGCTGTAAATATTGAGGAGAATTCAGGCAAGTTACCTATGCTGATGATCGAACCGTTTTCAAATAGTACGGCAAATGATGTATTCTCTGTTGTCTTAGATCCGTCAGTGAATATGAATTTCCAGCCTTCTGATTTTAAATCTGACGATATACTTGAGAAAAGTTGGCAGTAAATTATATTGCTGGTATTTGTTTTCTTGTAGTTCGCTAATGTCATTATCAAGGCTAATGAACTATGGAGGATAGCGTGGGACGGTAAATTTTGTGTGTTTTGATGGAAGGTCAATGTGCGATGCTTTATCCATGATAGTAGCGATTGCTGATGGTATCTTTTTTGTAAGTTTATGATTTGTTGCACTTTTCACATCATTATCGATCACTGAATTTGCGGAGAATATGAGTTTTGCAGATAGTTTTAAAGAGATTGCATCTCTACGTTCCTCTATACTGGGTAATCCTGCTTCTGCTAAAATATTTTTGATGGGAGTAGTTCGGAAAGCGTTGATACTACTTCTAGCTGCTTGGTGGTACATCGGTTTTATAATTTTTAAAGTTGATTTCGGACAATAGCCATATATGTATAATCCATAGTCTATTTTGCTTAAAACTAACATTTTAGTAATATGTGATAAAGAATTTATATGAGTTTGACTTCTTGTACTGGCTAAATATCTAACAATATTTGTTCTGGCAGCTAGGGATTTCTTTAATTCTAAACAGTGTTGATTCTAAGAATATTTATTATTGAATACTAATCCTAAAATTCTTAAATTACTAACATTTTCTATTTGTGTATTATTTACATTTATTACAAGTTCTGGGCAATTTTGTTTACGACAGATATGTAGTAGTTTACATTTTTGAACTGATAATATAGCTCCAGACATTTTGGACCACTCTAAAATATCTTCTAGGGCGAGTTTAAACAAAGTTTTACTTTTATCAATATCATTTACTTTACATAAAATAAAAATGTCATCCGCATAAATGCAGTGATCAAGTAGTTTGTGGTTTATCAAAATGGTATTAATATTGTCAAATTCTATTATAAATAATACTACCGATAAAGGTGATCCCTGGGGGATTCCGTTATGTAAGGGGTAGTTGGAAGAGTATGTATTGTTTACTTTTATACACAATTTTCTATTGGTTAAGAATGACTTTACGTAACTATATATTTTGCTTCCAACTCCCCAATTCAGGAGATTTTTCAAAACAATATGCAATCCTATTCTATCGAAAGCATTTTGAAAGTGTAGTGATAGGATGGAAACATGGTTTTTTACTGAAAGTGCCTTTGATGTAAAATAGTCAATATGGAGAAGGGCGTCGGTGCAGCCCCTATTGGCTTTGAAAGCTACTTGATTAGGACTGATAAGTTTGTTAGTTTCCGCAAACCAGAGTAGGCGCTTCGCTATTATTTTTTCCATTATTTTAGATAAACACGGTATAAGGGAGATAGGACGATATCCTTCAATTGAATTCCTGTCTTTTTTTTGGTTTTGGAATAGGAATTATTGTGGCGGTTTTCCAAGTCTGTGGTATGACCGAGTTATTAAGTATGTTGTTGTAAAGACAGACTATTCTGTGTTTGGTTTCAAATGGGAGATTTTTTAACATGGGGTAAGAAATTCTATCTCTACTTGGAGTCTTGCCCATAACTTTATTGAGTGAAGTCTCGAACTCGATTATAGTTATCGGTTCCTCAATGCGTAGTGCTGTCGGATTGGTGGCGTATTGAGGGGGGGTATTCATTATATTTACTTTTTCTTACAAATACAGTGGAAAAATTTATATTTTCAGAAGATTGAGACCAGGTTTGAGCAATGTAGTTAGATATTTTTTCTGGTTCTATGATTACACCATTACTGGTGTTAATGATGTTAATGCTGTTAATGGCAAGTGATGGAGAATCACCAGTCAAACGGCGGATGTTATGCCATATTTTCGAAGGAGAGGAGTTTGGATTTATATTTGAGGTAACCTCAGAGAAACTTTTAGCTTTGCATTCCTTAAGCATTCGTCTGAATTTTGCATTTGATTTTTTGTAGATAATAAGATTAGTAGTGATGGGGTTTTTCTGAAAGTTTTTTAGTGCACTCATTTTCTCTTTTCGTAAAGATGATAATTCAGAGTTCCACCAGGGAACCACGTTTTTGCGTTTTTTTGAGGAAGTTTGAGGAATGGAAAAGTTTGCGGCGGCTCTAATTGCTTTTTGCAACAGAGCAGCTTCCTTGTTGTTGTTTGAGGATGGGTTTTTTATGTGTTAAGTACTCGGTGGTTGTTTTTTTTGAATAATACCCAGTTGGATAGATCCGTTTTAAATTTCGGGTCGAATGTTTTAGAGTTTGTAATACGGCCGATATTTAAAGTCGTCAGTATCGGAAAATGGTCACTGTTATGAAGGTCGTTCAAAGTCTTCCAAGTTGTTTTTGTCAGCAACTCGGGTGAGCAGCAAGTGACATCGACATGTGTTAGAGTGTTGTGAGTTGAAAGGTGGGTGGGCGACCCATCGTTCAAAATAATCAGGTTGTTGTCTGTGAAGAAATTTTTTAATAAGTTGCCCCTTCTGTTGTTAGTTGGAGAGCCCCAATGTGAATTCCAGGCGTTAACATCACCTCCGAATATGATTGGAAGATTGACTTGGGTAATTATACTATCTAGGTCGTTTTTATTGATTGTTTCTTTTGGGGGTAGGTATATGTTAATGTAAGTAAATTTTATTTTATGGTGTATTTCGACAGCAAGAATTTGTGGGTTTGAGTGCAACGAAATCATTTTGTAAGAGGTATTTTTTTTTATTAAAAGAGCTATACCTTGTTTTTGGGAAATATAGCGTCTTATCAAAGGGGCAGTGGGATTCTTGGATAGCTACTATTATAGGGTTGTGTTGTTTAATCATAATATTGAGCTCATCAAGATTATTAATAAATCCGTTGATATTCCATTGAAGAATATTGAGAGCTACATTGGTGTTACATGAGGTCCACGCACCTCTTTTACCTGTGGCAAGCGAGGAGTGAGTAGAAGGAATATTGTTTTGGTTTTGGTTCGTGTTGTTTTTTTTTGTTGTGAATTGTAAAGGTTGGTATAATTTTGTTGTTCAGGGTTTTGACTCTGCAATTCGGGTATCGAACCATTCAGGCTCTTATCAGAGTCTGACTGGTTCAACACTCGAATCGCAGTCAGTTATTTGGATTAAAGTGTCATTATTGCATGTCGATATCATGGTTTTCTGCATTGTTGTTTTCTATGTAATATTCATTATTACCCAAAAGATTTTGGGTTACATATAGGAGATTGTGAGAGTGGATAGAGGGGTTTAGAGTGATTGAAGGTAGAAGAAGAAGCTTGGGTATTTGTGTTGCTGTTTGTGTTTAAAGAGGTTTGAGATTGTGATGAGGTTGTGTGAGATGATTGCGATGTAGAAGTATTTGATTTGGATGGTGCAGTGGTAGTGGTTAAGTTTTCTTTTGGTAGTGTGTGACTATGATTTTCTACTGTTGCTATTTTTGGAGCGGATGGTGTGTTCGATGTGATTTTTATGTTTGGTAGGTTAGGCAATGAACGGGTATTTACTTTATTTGTATTGGAGCTTGTATTTACTGTTGAAGAGTTAGGTGGAGAAAGGGAAGGAGATGGAGGGATGGCTGGAGGATTATTCGTTTTACTGTTAAGGTTTGTTGTATTTTTAATAGTTTCAGCGAACGTTGCAATTTAAGGTGGAACTTGTACTGAATTTTGTTGATTATATATGCGCTTGGCTTCTGCAATAGTGCATTTTTTAATTGTTTTTATTGTTAGTATTTCTTTAGCTTGTTTGTATGTTGGACAGATTTTCGATGATGAAGAGTGGGCCAGGGAGCAGTTTGCGCACATTGTGCGAGTGCAGGGATCTGAATTATGAGGGGGGAGGTTGCAAGTTTCGCATATTTTGCTGCCGTTGCAACGTTTTGTCGTATGTCCTAGCAGTTGGCAGGTGCGGCATCGCATAGGGTTGGGGATATATTCGGTTATTTTGGCTGTATAAAACCCGATATCCACTGATTTGGGAATTTGATAGAGGTCGAATGTAAAGAGTACTAAGCCTGTGGATTTTAGCTTTCCGTCTTCGCCTTTTTTTAGGAACTTGTACAAGTCCACGACACCTTGAGGTTTCATTTCACTTGTTATTTCTGTTTCGGAAACGTTAATGAGACATGGGGCGTAACAGATTCCTTTCGTTTGATTAAGCTTATCGTGTAACTTAACAGTTACTAGGCAAACACCAGCAAGATCTTTGACACGCAGGAAGATATCTGCAGATTTTTGTGACTTGACAAATATTAATAGGCTACCGTCGCGAAGTTGATTTATATTTTCGTAATCTTTGCTAATACCATCAATCGACTTTTTAAGTAGAAAAGGGCTCATGGAAGTAATGGGATTTTCACTTGATTTTGGGGAAATAACAATGAAGCGGGGGTTTCTTACACTGGATAGAGAAGGAAGATCTGGGAATGTGTTGAGCGGTAGAGAGTTGTGTTTAGGTTTTTTTTTTTTGGCTGAAGGTCAGGGTCAGGGGGGTCGGGATCAAGAATCCCAAATCGACCACCTATATTATTTGGCCGAATGGCCATTTTAATTAATTGTTTTTCTTTTATTTAATGGGTACACTCACGTGCGACACCGAGAAAGAGAAGGAAAAAAAATATAAGAGAGAAAGTGGTTTGAAGGGAGAAACCGGTTTACGCGCTTAGCGGAAAAAATTAATCACACAATAACTTGGGGAACGATGCTATCGGTTCGAGAGTTAGTCGGTGATTGTACACACTTTAATCCATAACTAATGGAAGAAAGATCGAAGAAGTGTTTATAAAAATATGGAACTACTATTTCAAATAATCGGCCGCCAAATTGAAGAAATTTACTCCTGAAACAGTATACGCCGCCCTTGAAATTCTCCTGTTACGGATGTATGCTGATGTGGGAACCAATAAGGTAACACAAGGTATACCGAAGCGAGTGACAAAAAAAAACACGAACGATATTATAAAACTGGTTAGGCAGAACGTAATAAGCATATACGATAGAAATCGATGTTATCGGCTCGAATGTCAATCGATGACTGGCGTTATTATAATATATTTCATTATTATATCATAATTTTTATCTAAACAATATTTTGCTTTAAAAGTACACATGCTTGATTGTAATTTGTTTTTGTTTACTTTCAGAGGGTGGTATTAATGAAATTTCAACACCAAGTAGACGAAGTAGACGAACTCGTTCTATGACACGTTCTCCATCACCATCTCCAGTTAAAAAGCCAACGCTCGAAACGCTGATTGAAGAGGACAAACCAGAAACAATAAAACCGGAATTGGAAATGGATGAAGATGACAAAAAATCAGAAATAGAGTCGCAATTATGTGTTCAAAAAGAGCATGATGAGCAAAGTAATGAAGAAGTTGAAAATGAGGATGTAGAAATACATGAAGATAATCAAGCTGATAGTTCATGTGTTAAAACCGAAAGTAACGAACAATCAACTTCACATTCTGAAACGCTGCCGGAGAACAGTGGATCTCTTGAAAAAACCGTTAGGAAAATGGATGTCGACAAAAATATTGATTCCAAAAAAGAAGAAGACTCTCAAAGGGAACATTATTCTAAAATAGAAGATGACGACAAACATATTGAGAAGAAGGAAATACGTCCAAGTCGCAAGCGATCTCATTCAAAGTCTAAATCTCGATCAAAATCTAGATCAAGGTCTCGGACAAGAGATCGAAGTCGCAGTAGATCCCGATCAAAAAATTCGCGCTCCCGATCCCCAATAGACAAGAGGAGTACAAGTCTATCCAAAAATGTAGATGAATCGACAAACGAAGAGGACGAGCCCGTAATTGAAGACAAACAGTTTGGCTTAAGTTGGCGTAAGTGTCATTTAGTTTTTTAATATTAAATAGGAAGTTTACATTTTTCTGGTTTTAGTTGATTCTGATCTACATCTTACAATTGATCCAGTGACCTTTACATCGGCGAAACCAATGTCGCAGGAAATATATTCTTTAGTATGGTCTGGTGCCCGAACAAACTATGGAGTACGTGAAGGAAAAGTTTGTTATGAAGTTCGCTTATCTGAAGAGACAAATGTAAATCAGTTTAGAGATGAACCTTTTATAAGGGGTTTGCGTTGTGGATTTTCAACAACCAAGACAAGTCTTTTGTTGGGCGAAGGGGAAAATTCATACGCTTATTGTGAATCTGGCAAAAAAGCTTTAAACGGAGAATTCATCGACTACGGAAAACCATTTAAACTAGATGATGTTGTCGGATGTTATTTGGATTTAGATAGCACTCCTAGCACTATACAGTTTACCTTAAATGGTGAGGAACTTGGAATAGCATTTGAATTTAGCAAAGAAATACTTGGAGAAGATGGTGCTCTGTTTCCTCACATTCTAATAAAAGGATATGATGTTTCAGTAAACTTTGCTGACACCGAAAACCTGCTCGGCAATGTCGAACGTCCACAACGTATGAGAAAAATTAAAAAGCATCGCATAGATACCCCAAAATGTGTAGATGAAAGTGCGAAGGATGTTAGTAATACGGAAGATAATTGGGAAATCGTAGATGAAGCCAAAATGGAGGATACTGAGAATGATGATGAAAAGAAGGAAGAAGAAGAGAAAAATGTTCAAGAACCCAGTATGAATGAACAAAATCTGGACGAAGAAAAAAAATCAAGTCAAGACGAGTTTTTTGAAGAAAAACAAGACAAAGTGGAAAATAGATATGAAGCCGATGCAAATAAAAAGAATAGCGAAGAGGATAAAACAACAGAATCCAACTCAGCTGAAGATAAAAATGAAGGAAAGAAGATTGAGTGTGAAAGTAAGAAAGTTTTGCCTGAAGATGCAAAACAAAATGGACATAAAACATCAGACCAGAAGAAGAAAAGTAGGGAGTCAAAAGACTCGAATACGGATTACGATTTGGAAGAAATTGAGCCTGAGGGGAGGCAAGAAGTGTCACTGTTATTTGGATATCAACTGATAGCCTTAATGCCAGAAGATAAATTTATAAGCGGACCACAAAGGCCAGAGAGTCGTAAGGAATGCGAAGTTTATCTTTTAGTTGGATTGCCTGGATCAGGAAAAACGCATTGGGCCCTTAACCACATTAAAGAGAATTCTGAGAAGCGATATCACACTATAGGAGCTGACGATCTCATTTCAAAAATGACGGTACAAATATTGTTTTATTATTTATCTTTTTCAACTAAAGGAAATTCAATTCGCATAAGACTACAAATGAAGATATTCGACATATTTTATTATTATTTTAGTTACTATTGTTCAAGTTGTGGAGTTAAGATGTTAAACAAAAAGTTGCTTTTATTCACTAGTTTTATTTTAAACTCCGCAGCTTTAATTTAAAAGTACGTTTACTTGGTGTTTCGCCTGTAGCAAAACTTCAATTGTGTTTGATTGTGTTATGGCCGCCTTTTACCAATGTTTATAACATCGATAAACTCAAAAAAGTTCAAAGAACTGCTATTGTTCCACACATGTTCTAAAATCTTGCCTTAAGTGTTTGTCGGCACTTTTTATCAATTGATAAACAAACTTACACCCCTATTATGGTTGTCAATATTATTATTTGATATTTGATAAATATTGAAATTTGGTACTTTTAAACTCAATTTTATTTAAGAAATTATCTACTATCTGATTGATTATCAATGACCAAAACTTTTTTTAATTGGGTTATAAAATATCGAATTTCAATTGAAGGGTTGTAATACTAAAGGGTCTAAGTGCCAAAAAATCAAAAGTCAATATTTTTATCAAAATACAATCAAAGTGCCAAGCCTTATAATATGAAAGTGGATTCAAGTGCCTATTTCTTTTCAAACTGTACACACACACAAATAAAGTTGTGGTAGAGTCTAAGTGCCAAAGAGCTTTTTATTATGTTTTTCTAGTATATCTCTAAATTATAAAAATCAATGGCACTTTGACACGGTAGACTTACAACCCTTCAATTTTTATCAATTATCAATTGACAATAGACAACCATATAGGGGTGTTAATATTTAATATTTTCCATCGCGTTAAGACTAATAGATTCGAGCTCTTGGTTTGCCAAACTTTATGGTCACAACAATTTCACTCAGTTTATTTCAATAGAAATATTTTCGACACATACTGACAGCTCCATGCGTACAATGAGCATCATTAAAAATTTAAAGGTTAAGTCTCCATCGAAAAAGGTTTATTGTGGCAACGTTGTGACAAAAGACTTCTACACAACTACCTTTACTAAAGGCGCAAAGATGGAGTGTGATTTTGTTTCACTTATGTTTCCTCAGTCCCTAAATATATGTATGTATAGGTCGTTTCGGCTATATGACTTTGCTAGTGTTTTTGTAGCTGAATTACTCCAAACAACAACCGGAATACGATTATTATCGCAAACATCAAGCGTCTGTTAAAGCCATTAATTCAAGTATTTCCTCCTACAAATTGGTGTAGATAGTTTCGGATTCTGGTGGTTGACCCGTTGAGTGAGTTATCCGATTTCTGATGATTGTGCTAAAAGAACACGTCATATCATAACAATTAGAAACATAAAACCTATTGTATTCTATTTTGAACTGAATCCAAACTAGACGTCTCTGTAATGTGTCCACAATTCGGCATATCAATTCCCTCCACTAATTGTGCCACATGGCTAAACTGACTTTCGCTCAGACCTTTATTTTGTTGAAAAAACAAATGGAGAAAATTACCACGCTTGCCACGTTTCTGAAACTGGCGTTAAAAATTCCAAAGTTGTTAATTATATTTTCAGTATCATTTTGCACGAAAAATACATGTCAAATCTTAAGTGTCTCCTTTTCTTTAGATTGATGGCAAACCACGAAAACCTCTTCACAAAGGCAGTTGGGATAGAGTGTACGAATTGTGCTTACAAAGTTTATCTGCTCTGGAGGAAATAGCAACTAAAAGACGCCGAAACTACATTCTCGATCAGGTATGACAAAAACTAACAAATAAATATGCAAAGACTAATTTTAAGCACAGCTAGCTTAGAATAATAATAAAGAATCCGTTTAAATAATGAAATCTAATATAATCATAAATTTAAATTAGAGAAACAAATTCAACTATTGAAATAGCGTTCTCTCTCAAAAGTTTAGATATTAAATAGTCAACCCTTTAGTTTGTTATTGGTCTTTAAAATGTATAAATTTTTAATACACAGAAACGAGGTGGTTATCATATTTTTTGTGTCACTAAGCTAATATATTAATATTCATAAAGTAATTTTTTAATTTAAGAGATTGGGATTTAATTATGTATACAAATTTGAATTTTTTGTTTGATTTAGTTTGTTTTTATCACATAAGTGTAAATGTTCTTATTGAGAGTATAAGAGAGTGTTTTATGTAAAATCATATTTCAGAAAAATTTCTTGCGTTTTAAATAATATAAACTAAAATAATATACGTGTACAACTAAAATAATATACGTGTACAACTAAAATAATATACGTTTACAACTAAAATAATATACGTGTACAACTAAAATAATATACGTGTACAACTTAAATAATACACGTGTACAACTAAAATAATATACGTATACAACTAAAATAATATACTACCACTTTGGTTTGTCCTTTTTTTGGCTTGGAACCTTCGTCAAAAATTCAATTTTTCTGTTAATTTCCAAAAATTATGTTTAGTTCAACTTTAAAGTAATTTTGTAACTTTTACGAAAAGAATAAGCTTCTTCATATTTTTAAAGTAAATTTTACCCAGTTAGTTAGGTTAGGTTTAGGTGGCTGCTAGCCGGAAGAGCCAACACAATTAGACCAATATTTGGTCCATTTTGTGATACCACAGGATTCCAAAAATCACCCTTACTCGTTAAACCATTTGGAGCTAGCAATGAAGCGTTTGAGACAGTGAATGTCGGAATTTCTTAGATCACTATTATCGTTATAGTGGAAGTCTTCCAAGTGGAGTCTACGTCTTTGTGCTAGGGCAGAACAAGAACATAGAAGGTGAGAAACTGTCTCCTCTTCTTCATCCATGCAGCTTCTGCAAAAATCATTAGCTGGAACTCCAAGTCGAAAACCATGTCTTCCTATTAGGCAGTGTCCAGTAAGGACACCTATAACGGAGCTAATATGCAATCTACCAATAGAAATTAGTTGTTTTGGGCGTTTAGTATCAAACAATGGTCAAATTAGTTCAGTAGACTGGCAAGTTGGGTGCTGGTCCATCTATGGTTCGCTTTCTTTATGGTATCATAAGTTAACAAGTAGCTAGTAGTAGTGAGTGAGTGAGTCAATGGAATCCAATGACTTTATGGCAGCTTGACTGTCTGAGAAGATGCGTATATCAGAAGTCAATATCACGTTTTCTTTGAGTCAAGAGAGCACTTCTTTTATTGCTAGAAGTTCCGCCTGGAACACGCTACAGTGATTGGGAAACGAAAAGATAGACAAAGATTTAATCCTTCGGAGTATACGCCTCCACCGACCCCGTCATCGGTTTTAGATCCATCTGTGTAGAAATGAATCGCTTCGTCTACCAAAAATGACCCATTTTCCCAGGTAGACCTGGAAGGGTTGGACACTTGAAGTAATTGAAAGTTTTTATTAAATTTTGGATGAGGGGTGGTGTAATTGTGTAATCGACGTTACTAGGAAGAGATCTGAAAGAGTTTAGAATAATGGAGTGGCGAAGAGGCTTTAAGCCGAATGATTGTACTAGCGGCCGATTGTTTGCTTAAGATATCTAGCGGTATGAGAAGAAACAGAACATCAAGTGCAACGGAGGGAGTTGAGCGGAGAGCTCCACTTATGATTAAGCAGGCTGTTCGTTGGACTTTGCTGAGCTTGTCGCGGTTTGTTGCTGTTTCCAGCGCAGTCCACCATACTGTTACTCCATATGTGAGTATCGGTCTAATGACAGATGTATAGCCAGCGTGTAATATGAGTCTGTAGACCCCATTTATTACCTACAATTTTTTTGTAAGAGGATAGAGCTATATTGGCTTTGCTGACTCTTAATTTCTTGTCTAAAATAAGACCCAAATATTTTGCTTTGACCGAAAATTTAAGCGGTATACCTTTGATATAGGGAGGGTCTATGTGTGGGATTTTATATTTCTTAGTAAATAGGACCTGTGGTATCACAACGGACCAAATATTGGTCTAAGTGTGTTGGCTTTGACCGGCCAGCAGCCACCTAAAACTAACCTAACCACCTAGTAAATAGGGCAAGTTCAGTTTTATGGGAATTGACACCGAGTCCACATTGATCTGCCCAGGTAGTAAGCTTGTTTAAAGCAAAACGGTGATGTTGGAGTCTTCCAATTCAGAGGATGAACTCAGAAGAGCGTCCTCACTCAGAAGATCATCGTTCTTATCGTCTTCGATTTCCATGTCGGAAAGACCGCTGACTTGCTTATACATCTCCACTGTCACTGAAGATGACCTGGGTGCCTCATCCTCTTTCAGTGATGGGAAAGTGATAGATGCACCAGGGTCTGGAGCAGAAGCTTCGATAGGGTCAGATAAGGTGGATGCACACGTAACACCCACGTCCTTTTTATACACCCTGAGTGTGATGGTCTCAAACCAAAACCTAATCACCCTTTAGTCTGCGCCAGGGGAGCAAGGGACTCCTTATTGATTACAATAATTGCACCTCTATAGGGTCCCTTTTTCTCCTCCAGTTTCGCAACGTTCCAGTTGTGAGTAGGAAGGGATGGATTTGATAGCCGGATCATCTGGAGTATTACGTCCAAGCTGGAGAGTTCGGATGTACCCATGGTGCGAGCAACAACTTCGACCTTAGCACCAGGCCAGACTTCCCCCAACCGGTTTACTCTCAGAAGTAGATAGAAGATCACACGGTCTCTGATCGTCACAAACCATGAGCTTGACATGTCCTTGATGCCAGCCACCATCGTTTGTGATTGGAGGTGGTCCTGGGTTTTCCATCATAATACTCATAAAGCTCAATTAGAGCTTACCTTCGACCACCTGCCAATTATCCACAGAGATCGTGCCATCAAAATCGTTCGCGTCGATGATCGCGACTACGATCTTATATTTGATAACATCACTAAATAAATTTTCATCCACAGGGATGCGATGGAGCGTTGGTGTTGTGCACTTTGGGGCGTTTGGGTACTGAAATTGTGCCCTCCATAGACCTTTGACGCTTTGAGTAGAGTCTCCGCTGGCCTGGGCGCTATTGTTAGCTAAAAAGCTTTTAGCCCACTTAATTTTTGCTTCATGCTGAGATTTCCCCCCGGCGGCGCCAGGTTGTTCACCAAACACCTTGAGAATCCTCTTAGCATTTCGCATATCCTTGTAGAAGGTCTTAGAAGGGTTAAGCTTACGCCTAGGGCTCTCTTTAGGATTTGTAGTGTCCTTGGAAGTGGAGGGACCATGCTTCACAGTCCTACCACGGCTGAAATAAGGCAAAGAAGTGCGGGGAGGTTTACTTTCCTTAGTGGTAGCAGGACGATGTTTCACAGTCTTACTACCACTGAACCACGGTGTCGAAGCTTGGAGAGGTTTACTCTCAGAAGTAGTAGTGGAAGGGCCATGCTTCACAGCCCCCTTATTACTAGAAGTAAATATTTCTGCCATATTTGTCCTGCTCTTGCTTTCGGCAATAGGACTGTGGGAGAAACAGCAGACGGCTTTTCAGTCGCACTGCTGGCCTGTCTCAAAGACCAGGACTTTCCACCATCTAAAGAAAAATTTTCATCTAGATCCCACGAGTAACGGAGAAGGGGTGGTCCATCTGCACATATCCGTATATGCAGATACGCCGTTTGCGACTGAGCTAGTTTTTTGATTGGGCCCTCAGCCAGGCTGATCATCAGCACGGGTCGTGTAACACCTTAGATCCAGCCCAATAGGGAAATTATAATAATAAGAGAAGGAGAGAGTGGGCAAAAAATCAGACAGTATGCCACGTTCTGAAAAGAAGGACGTTTAGGGTGGTAGAGGAGCTGGTAACATTGGATAGCTTTTTCGCCATTCCATTGTGGGAGAGGGAAGATATAAGGAGGGATAAGAGGATGACGAGCGTCCTTTGGTTTCAAGACTCATCTGGAGAAGACCTCTTCAGAGTCATTGACCCTACTTTGCTTCTAAAACTCGGCAAGTTCGACGCTCAGGTAGAAGTACCCAGTTAGTTATTTTATAGAAAAAATATCCCAAATATTTTAAATTTTTTTTTTTAAGATTTTGAGCTTTGTAAAAAGTACGTTTTTTATACACATTAATTAAAAAGTTAATAAATCTCGAATTTTATTCAACACATAAGTTGGGTGCTGTAGAAACTAGTAACCACTAGTAGTCACACTTTCATATAAGGACGACGGTAATTAAAATTCCTTTAGAAGCTAAATGCCAAATTTTTTTTTTCACATCTTGTATTGACTGTATTAAAAAAAAACTTTTGACTGCGAAGTTTAAAAAACGAAGTTTTTAAAAACTTAAATAAACAATATTATCCAAAACTTTTGGGGAGTTTTAGCATAATAACGAAAGAGCAAATCAATAACTCCTGGTCCTCCAGGGATGACTGCGTTATCTCTAGAAGTGTATGGCCTAAAATTAATGAAAAAGAAACTCGGTATATCTTATCGCTGAGTAAAGTGTACTAATGGGACCCGATTTCTGTAGGAGCTGTCAGGATGTCGAGGAGATTGAAACCATTAAACACCTGCTCTGTGACTGTCCGAACCTCCAAACAAATCGCCTCCGCTACTTTGGAAACAGGTTTGTTGGAGAACTAGACGATCTAACGCAGGTCTCAATGGCAAATATGAGAAAATTCATTGTAAGCACAGGCTGGTTCGAAAATGAACCAGTCTACATAAGAGATTAGTTAGGAGCATCTCTGTTTTTATCAAGAGAGGATCACAATGGACCAATAGGCCCCCGTGTGCCTTTGGGCTGTGCACGCCCCTCCTAACCTAACTTAACCTAGCATAAAAATGATCAAAATCGGTTGTACCATTTTTGAAACAATCGCAAGCAAAGGAAAATGGTTCTAAGATAAGTACCATTAATTACCATTTTTCATAAAAATGTATTTTCAAAACAGTACTTACCTTTATCTAAATGAAAATATTTTATAAAATTTTTGGTCTTTAGATAAATGCTATCTCCCAAGTTTAAGGAAAATCGGCCGAGCCGTTTAAATTGTAGTCGAATATACCAAATTTTTTCACCTTTCCTATCATCGTAATGTCAGGTCTGATCAATATCTCGAGTTCGATTTTTCTTACAAACGCATAAGTTGCTATATCTGCATATGTACATTATGTAGTACCTATATATCGCAAGTAAAAGTGAAAACGCCTTATTTGTTTAGGCACACATAATCTTCGCAGGTGTATTAGTGGAATGTCGTAGTTCGGCCAAACTGAAATCGGGGACCCACCATTCATTCTATCAATTCTTCCTCTACCGTTTTTTCGTGACACACAGCGAGAATCTAGTGACTTGCAACTCTTTACCATTGCTATGGCTGTGTTGGCGGTAACCAAGGGAGAATTTTCAGCCGAGTCTGGACGCCAAAGATGAGAATAAGTTTTTCATCGTCGAAAAACTAAATATCCCTGAAAAACACATTTCTGTTTTTTTAGTGATATTCATAGATTGCAAATCGATTGCCAGACTGACGTGACAGTCCAATGCACTTACCAATGTTCTATAAACGTTTGGAACAACGTTTATGTTTACTTTTTTCATTAAATTTAAATAGAATGTGTACGAATTATAACAGGATTATAAATGTGAATTATGACAAAAATGTTCTAATAGAGTTTCAGAAGTTGTTGCCTTCAAACATGCAAGATAAGACACGAACGGGAACAGCGAGCTGAGAAAGCACAAATTGCCTATACCACGGGCCCATTCGAGAAGAAATCAACGGTTGCCTTAATAGTCTAAATGGGAGCTCAAATGCATTCAAATTTTGTGAGTAACTGAATAAGCACACACATTTTCTAAGTTACGTTGTCCATTTTTTCCAAACGTTGCGCGTTTATGGATAACTTCTTTATGCTTATGTTATTTTTGTTTACGATGTTCGAAAAATAATTCAAAAAGTGCTGCTATTTCCTCTCTGGCTCCTTTTCAAAGCGTTCCATTTCATGAAAACTTGTATTATTTGCTAGATGGATCTTCCCAGCTTATTGTCATTTTGTAAAAGTTCTTTCAACTTAGTAAGATGCTTTCCCGATACGGACTTAGAACGTCCAGCTTCCAGGTGTGTCTGCAGCTCATTTACTAACAAGTGTCGATCCAGCACTCGGGTGACACCGTCAACAACCGGTTGACCGTCAGTGAGTTTATAAAGAAACCAACCAACAACAATATACAAATGAAATACAACATCAACAAAAAAAACTAATATCATTAGCTAATGCAACCAATAACGGTTTTCTCACTCATGGTCTTGCTTTTCCTGCTAGACGAGTAACTATCGCTTGCTACCTATTGCATGTTTCCTGTTATGCTTATCGCATGATTCTTTCAATATAAAGTTATGGGATATTTGATGTATAGTTCAATTGTGCTTGTATGTCTTGATTGATTTCAAATGCTCCGCTACTCAGGACAAAATACACGAAAGAAGATTGCTGAGATCCTGGCTCAGGCGCATTAACTTACTCGATGAGCTCACTCGAATAACAGATGTTGCTGGGCAGTTAAAGAGAAACATTCCACTTGGACCACAGTGCTTATATGATTTTTCTTGAGATGCGTACTTTTAGTTTTAACAGAAATAAGAGTATAAAACCGAAAGAAAATTCTTAGTTCGATATAAGCTGCAAAAAAACTATCAGGCTTAGGATTTTTCTATCGGTGCAAACAAATTTTTAGCGACTGTGATCTGGCTACAATTTATAATGTAATTTATTTATTTATTAGTTTTTCAAAAAAGGCGTTTATACGTCCAAAACTAGAGTACAGCTCTCATCTTTGGAGAAGTGTAGCGCAATCTTATCTTTAATTACTGGATTGAATCCAGAACAGAACTTTAAAACTGATGGGAATGGAACTATCATTGATTCATTCCCATCTCTTGAACACTGTTGAAATGTGTCATGTCTCTCTTTGTTTCATCGCTTCTTTCACAGGCAATGCTCTTTCGAAGTAGCTAGTTACATTCCTCCCTTTAATCAGTTCACCCGTGATAACCGTTTCGCTAGGAAAGCTCATCACTTCACCCTCAAGCCTAATTTTGGACGTACCGACAAAGACTCGTGTTTTAGTCACAGAATAATTTACACGGTACATTGCGGCGGTGCTCGAGAGATTGAATTGTTTCTGTTTATTACTAGCACCTATCATTTTTAAAGCTCTTTTCTGGATTTTATCCAGCAGGCTCAAGTGTTATTAATTATTAATTTTGGTGGGGGTATAACCCCATTTATTTGGCTTAATTACAAGCTAATGCTAAATCTAACTTAAGAACTAAGAAACTTAAAGCTACGTTTTACGGTTAGTGGGGGGGTTGATTCAGGAGAAAGAATTTAAGGCAGGGGGTACTGAGGTTAAAGTCGAAGTTGCTAGTATTTGAGTTAACACTCCGGAGCATACGAGAGACTGGTTCATTAGAGCCATAAAGACGTACGGTGGGTGGGTCTATAAAAAAGAGGGGGATTACGTATGTTTCGAGGGTTGGTATTAAAGAAGATAGAGTTGTAAAGAGTAATGCAGTCAACTGAACCTGTAAGTCGTCTATGAATGAAGAGGATTTCATAAATTTTTCTTCGTTTTTCAAGTGAATTTAGGTTGATTAGTTTAAGGCGGTCGTGATAGGGAGGTAGGAACAACGGATTATTCCAGGGAAGAACTCGAAGAGCAAAACGAAGGAATCTACGTTGAACACTCGATTCTAGCGATGTGAATTTGTTGGTATGGGGACCATACTTGACAGGCGTATTCGAGCAGAGGACGAACAAATGTTATATAGAGGGATCGGGTCACGTATGGGTTGGAGAATTCCTTGGACCATCGTTTAACGAAGCCAAGGCCTTAAGAATTATATCATCATAATGGGAGATGAAGTTAAGTTCCTGATCACATAATATACCAAGGTCACGTATCGATTCGACGATAGATGGGGCTGATCATGAAGAAGATAAGGACGGGGAGAAGATTTGAAACGTTTTCGTGAGAAAGTGATTGAATGGCGTTTGGCAATATTTAAAACTAAACTGTCTTTGAGTCACCAAACAGAAAAATTATCGAGATCGAGTTGGATGAGAGCAGAGTCCTGTGTAGAAGAAATGGTCTCGAAGAATTTGGAATCGTTGGCGTAGAGAGAAATATGAAAATATTTAATGACCATTTCCATATCGTTAATAGCAAGAACAAAAAAGAGAGGGCCTTAGTGGCTGCCTTGAGGGACTCCGGACGTTGCTAAAAAAGGTCAAGAGGATGTAGATCTAAAACGAACACTGTATTGACGGTTTTTCAGATAAGAAGAAATCCATCTCAATAGAATGGGTTCAAAACCGAAGGTGGATAGTTTGAAAAGTATAAGTCTATGGGAGATTTTATCAAAGCCCTTACTAAAATCGGTGGATATGACATCGACTTCCTTGCCATGCTCTAAGGCCGACAGTACGAAAGACACAAATTCAAAAAATTAGTGGTTGTTGATCTACACTTGAGAAAGCCATGTTGTATAGGGGAAATGAGAGACATACATTGAAAGCTCAAAAATTCATAGAGTAAGCTTTCGAAGAGTTTGGGTATACATGACAGTTAGGCAATAGGACGATAATTGTTAACATCACCTTTCGAACCCTTTTTGTGTATTGGTATTATAAAAGAAGTTTTCCATACCTCTGGGAATTCTCCTTTGGTTAGGGATAAACTGAAGATTGTTGAGAGAGGAAGACATAGCGATGAGGAATATTTCTTTAAGAGAATAGCTAGGAGGCCATCGGGACCTGGAGAGAATTTATCATTAAGCTGATTTAATTTATTCTCCACGAGAGATGGGTCAACAATGCGAGGGAGAGATGGCCCAAGAGAGTGATTTGGTACGAAAGTGTCATCTGTGAAAGATTGTTTGAAAAACGAGGCGAAAAAGTTGGCGATAGTGTGAGGATAATTTGATGTTTCATTATTGAATGAGAGAGACGTTGGGTAGCCATCGGATTTTCTTTTGTAATTGACAAATCGAAAAAAGGACTTAGGATCGTTAATAATGTTGTTTTGCGTCACAATTAAATATCGTTGGTATAAATAGTTGTAAAGCTCACTAAATTTTAGATATATACCATAATAGTTAGAGTAATCAGTAGGAGATCGAGTTCGAAGAAAGGTTGACCATAATATATTTCTTTTGTTTCTCAGAGAACGGAGTCTTCGATTATACCAAGGGGGGGGAGGTAGTCGAAGTTTTATGAAGAGAGAAAGGAACATATTATAGAGAAATAGAATAATGTATTTCTCTGTAAAATACGAGTATGTCTAAAGCTTCTTTAACAGATAGGTTATTAAAATCAAAGGAAAATTCGTTGCGGTATTGATTAATTTGGCGGAAGTTTGCTTTATGGAAATCATAAGACCATATGTCTGCCGAGGGAGTGCCTCTTAGATTGTGGAAAAATGAAAGAAGAAGGGGAGGAGCAGCACCTGCCCGAATATTGGAATTGTACTCGAGCTTTTCACAAATATATGCCCTATGGATTACCCCCAGATCAGAAGGAATTCATAATTGCAACGTCGAAGAAAACCTAAGTACTTAGCAGCGTTTCTGGCGACGTCGAATATGTGGTCATTCGACACATCTTCAAACAAATGGGGCGATACTATCCGGGCCAGCGGATTTGTGTATATCTTTTAGTATTCGTGCGACTGTGCGAAAAAATTCATTATATCATAATTCATTAACGCTATCAATTACAAGAGGGATCATGACTAGTGGTGGGCGCATTCGAATGATATACAGCCTTATTTTGACATTCGATTTCATTAGAAAGTATGTCGAATTCGAATAATTTGTATTTTGAGATTCGAACGATTCGAAAGTTCACCTTATCAAAGGAAAGTTCATTTATCTTTCGAAAACTAAGCAAATTTTCACTTTCGAATCGTTCGAAAGAAATGTAATTTAATTCTCGTTCAATTTTTTCTGGCGAATAGATTCATAAAACATGTAAGTTTAGTATAATGTTAGTAGTATTGGATGCATAAAATGGATGTGATGCATCCATTATCCTTCTCCTATACAACTGCTCCTCACCGTTTTCTCTTTTCATACATAAAACAAATGTCATTTTGATTTTTTAACGTCTGGCTTCAATTTATCAATTATTTTCATAAAACAATTTACAAATGGTAGTTCAAAATTCAAGTGTGACCAGATTTGTGTAAATTAAGTGGCTTTGAAGTTGCCTTCTTTTTTTGTGTATCAATTTGGAAAACATTATTTAATTATTCAGGGAAGTTTTACCCTTATTTAACATCTTATTGATATCAATAAACTTACCATACTGTTTTCTAAATCTCCAAAATTTGAAAATGTCAGTTTTTATTGATGTATTCAAATTCAAACTTTACCGGGCCGTTAGCATCACTTATCTTTACTTTATTTTTCTTAAATAATAAAGTTTTATTTTTAGACCATATTTTTTTTTTTTAAATAAAAATTATCAAAAAAAACAGCTTGGTCATACTAAATCAGATAGAAATGTCAGTAAATTTCAAACAGCTGATTTCGAAAATGAATTTAATTGAGGTTCATTTTATGCAATCATTCGACAATGAACATTTTTCGTTCGAATGCCAAAATATGGATAGTTCGTTCGAATGAAAGTATCTATTCTATCGAATTAGCTATTCGTTCGAATCTCAAAATAAGGCTGATAATCGATTATAATCGATTCAGACAACATCTCGAGATATCTCGATTCTTCACACAAATCATTCGAATACTCAAATCATTCGAATGATTTCTCACATCTACTTACTCTAAGCAAAACGAGGACTCATTATTCGAGTGCCTATTCGAGACCGAGAAGCGAATATTGAACGAAAGCACCGAAAAGAAAACACAAAATCGAGAACTCGAGAAATTGGTTATTTGTGTATATCGTATGTGTATTCAACGACTTTGGGTTTATATTTAAATTAATTTTCGCACTCGATGCATCTTTGAGGGTTGAATATGGAATTGTAAAGGAAAGACGAGAAACAAGAACCATTATGTTATAATGTTTTTTATTTTGCTTTTCTTAACCTTGAAATGGAGTGTTTGCTTCCTACTTTTTTTTACTAGTATATTGTTTCGAAGATCATTCGAAAAAAAAAATTCTTTAAATCATTCGATTATGCCCAACACTAATCATGACACTATCAGACAGCGTCGAATTGACAGCAAACTGTTCTGCAAGAAATACTCGTACCTTCCTTCGGGGGTTGTCTGACCAGAACAGCGCAGCAACGAAGAATTGTGTACATTGAAATCGCCCGTAATAACGATTTCAATGCGCGGAAAATGAAAAACAATTCTTTGGATAGAGTCGGATAGCGCATCGAATTCGTTAGATAAATAAAGCAAGTATAAATGAGGCTCTTATGGAATATGAATTTAAACCACATGAAATTAAAATTTGTATTCAAACAAGTTCCATCTTGTGGTTAAAGCTGATAAGCAACAACATTACCTACATATATGGCGAGGCCATGGTGAGGGAAGAAAAGAGCGAAGCACTAAGCTATAACCGGGGAGGCTGAATTTCGTGTTATCAGAATTCCCACCTGGGTTTCGTAAAGTGCTAAAACTGCTGTCCTGTTTTTAACAGTATGGAAATACAGCACAGAAATTTTTTCTTAGCCCCCGAATGTGGCTACAATCAACTCTAAATTCACTCAACATTACAAAAAACGAACATAAAAAATAACTTCAGAATACAATTTACTATTAGTGTTATGCAATCTATCTGATGTTCCTTTAGTTCATTGCGCACAATGCAAAGACAAAACCAAAGCAAACTGTGGGTGATGAGTGAAATAGAAAGGAGACTGTTATAGTCAATTTGTTGTTTTTTCCATGGTTGCACATTTTGGTTTTTGTTTATCGCACCTTCAATGATACACACTTTGACACGCGCCGCTAGAGTTTTTTTTTTTTTTTTTTTTTTTCAAATCAACCGAACACTTTGAGTTGGAGATCAGTCCATTTGAATTTGCAAACATTCAAGACCAATATTCATCGAAACCTCCTTTCTCCCCCACCCTTATTTCCCCATTGATCGTGCTTTGTTTATGTTTAACATTACTTTATAAGGGTCAATAAACTCTTGAGTGCCTGTGAATTATATAAAAAGTTCCAAAGAAGGGGAGATAGAACACCGCCTTGCGGATCAAAGGGTACGGTAGTGCCCAGCCAAGTTCTGGCACTACACCCTTTTTACAGGAACAAACTCGGGCGATTTTTTACCCCTCCCTATCTTTAGTACCAATGAAGTCAGAAACTTAACCCTAGACCCGTGTACTATGAAAATTCTATTTAATTGTACATAGTTAGTTTTCATAGAAAATGTGAGGTAGGTTGCTGAAAAATACGATTTTAATTTGAAATTTATAATTTGAAAAGTACAAGTTTTGTAAATAAGTTTATTAAAAATATATATATATATATTTACAATAATGTTTGGACAATATTGAATAATGTTAAATTATTAAGATTTTTTATTTTTTATTAAATTGGACTGTGTGTTCTTCGACGTTTTTCTGGAGGTCCAGTGGAGGTCGAGGGTAACAAATTGTCATCATCTTCATCTTCTTTTTCATCATCAGATACTTTATGAATGTAACATTTTTCGCACATCCTTACGTAGTGCTTTGTACATGTAGCTACATAGCAAAACTCACAAAAGGCTGTTGTTTTGTTATCTTTTTTTAAAGTTTGACAAATTTCACAACGTTGTTTTATATTGTTTTGTCTTGCAACTGGTAACGTTGAAAGAGTGAATCTCATACTGATCGCATCACGAGTTGATTGGATATACCCTCAGACCGATTATCGCCTGGTTGTTGCCCAACATATTTCTCCTTGAAGAGGGAAATTGGTTTTAGCATCAACAATCCAAAAAATTTTGATTCCATATTTTCCTGGTTTATTAGGCATGTACATTTTGAATGGGCACCTACCCCTTGTTGAAACGAGTTGTTCATCGATGGTCAGTTCTTTTGTCGGTTGATAAAATCTCACCAGGTTATTTTGGAATAAGTCCCACACATACCTAAAACATTATTATTTGTAACATATGTATATACATAGGTAATAAAATCCAAAATTATTGTTTTCATACCTAAAGGCAGCTAACTTATCAGTTTGGAGTCGACGCGTTCTTCCATCATCAAAACGTAAAAACCGGTTTATCTGTTCAAACCTCTCTAAGGACATGACCGCGCGGTAAAATGCCATATTAGTCTGGTGAAACAGGTCTCTTTTACACCATATGCTTTTTCAGCGCCAGCGTACAGTAATATGGCAATGTACGCATACATTTCATCGGGCCTTATTGTGAGTGTCGTTAGCGTTCGATTCGATAAAAGTCGATAGTGCCAAAACGTTTGATGCGTTAAAATTTGTATCCAAAACTATTTAGATAACTTAATGCTGTTGTAACCACGTATAAAAACACAGCTTATGGTATCTTATACAAGAATAATTTCAGATATCTTAATTTTCGATGATCGATTTTAGACAAAAGTCAAAAACAAAAACGACACTCGCAATAAGGGCCATCCTCTGTTGTTTCATACCACCGACGCATTACTTTAGGTTGGTCAGATAACCGATTTTCCTCGTAAACTCTTTGGGCTTTTTTATATGTTTCCAGAACTATATTTTGGATTATGTTTGGAGTGATCAACTCCTTAAAACATTCCAACTTTGACGCAAATGTCTGAGAACATGAGGAATCATTGTTTAGCCTTTCATTATGAGCTCTAGCTGCTCTTCGTTTCTCTACTTCATCAACCATTGACCACCAAATATCAGAGAATTTTATATTTCGAGCTGAGTATTGCATTCCTCGATAGGTGCTGCGGGTTCATTTGCCACTGATTCCACATGACGAAGATCTTGTTGTTGCTGCGATTCTACTTCTGCCTCTTCCTCCATATCCAACCCAGCCTCTTGAACATGAATGTCCAATATAGCTTCGTTTGGATCGTAATTTGGATCATCAGCATCAGCATCTGCGCCATTTTCGCTTTCTTCATCATCAGAGTTATTTGGACTAGCCATTTGATCTCCACCCTCTTCATCGTTCACTACTATCGTAGTGATCATCGAAAAATTCCTGCTCTGCTTCTCGGCTCGAAGATGCATTGAGCAAGAACAGTATACGATTCATAATATTATTATCCATATTCTATAGAAAATTCATAAATAGCAAAAAACCATATAGCTTCACACAGTAGGTACTTACTTATTTTAGATTTTCCGATTTCACTTTAGTAAAAAAAAAACACTTTGTTCTCGTTATATAAGCACAAACTAGCACAGACTAACTCAATAAACAATAAAAAAAAACACCAAACATAATGAAAATACCGTTGTCAAAACCGTTCAAAAGAACAATTCTCATATAAAAATCGTATGGGCACTGGGTGCCCGTGTACACGAAATCGGCATTTTTTATTTGCAAACCTAACCTGCCTCAAATATCAAAAAAATAAATGTAAAAAGTTCATTTTCGTGTACTTGGGTACTGTATGCTTGAAAAGAAAATTCCTTTAGGCATGTTACAGGGGAACTTATAAGTTTTTTTTTCTAGTCAGGCACAGGCGCCTCACCAAATTTCAATTTTCTAGCATAAGCGGTTCCTGAGATATAAGGACTCATAAATCACAAAAACCATACCTAACTGACTGACTGACTGACAGATCATCAAAATTATGGAGCACTTTCCGACATCGTAGAATCTTGTAATTTTGCACAACGTTAGGTCTTGTCATGCAAGCAGAGGAAAAAAACGAAAATTTGAAATTTTCCATTCAGAGGGCGTGGTATCCGCCCACTTTCTCCGAATTGGGGTTGGTTGAATGGAGCAATTCCGACTGCTGTAAAACGATGGTAGGGATTATATTGCATATAAGGAACCAAAAATAAACAAGGTTTTCCTTGGTGGTATCCTTTGAGTATATATAATATGGAGGGCTCGTTCCTATCCCTAATGCATTGTAGTACTTGAAGTTGTGATAGGGGTCGCTGTCTCACTTTCTGTAAGTTAAGGATACAGCCGTATCCTCCGATTTGTGCTTATCTTCTCGCATATACTCGTAGTTCTCCGTCACATGTGATATGAAGCACTCGGCAATAACTTTGTCTTACACAAATTTGAGTAGCGCCCCCTATGATAGTCACGCATTTGGAATAGAAACGAGCCCTCCATATTATATATACTCAAAGGTGGTATCCGACCACTTACACCGAATTGGTGTTGGTTGAATGGAGCACTTTTGACTGCTGTAAAACGATGAAATTTGGTAAAGTAGCAGGCCTTAAATTGCATACAAAGAAAAAAATATAAAATTTGAGGTTTTCCATTCAGGGGCGTGGTATCCGCCCACTTCCTTAGAACTGATGTAAATTATATGGCATACTTCCGATTGCAGTAGAACAATGAAATTTGGTAGAACGGTAGGGCTCAAATTACATACATATAAAGGACCAAAAATAAAAATTGAGGTTTTCCATTCAGGGGGCGTGAAATCCACCCACTTTCACTTCCGACTTCTGTAAAACGATGAAATTGCATTACAAAGAAAAAAATATAAAATTTGAGGTTTTCCATTCAGGGGCGTGGTATCCGCCCACCGGGGTGGCCGTGACACGATGTACAGTGGGCCCGCTTCTACGGAGGAGTCGGATTAAACTCCATTAATGAAATGAAGAAGATGGATATATAATGCTGCATATATGTATATATTTTTTATATATTTTTTAATTGTTTTGAAACTCCGTACGGTCTAATTGAAAGTAAGATGTCAGTTTTTTTCCATAGGTGATAATTAAGTATCAATTTCAATTTCAATTTGTTTTATTTGCAGTGTACATGTAAGACCTAGTCTTTTATAGTATGTACTAACAATTTGTGAATACTTAATTTAAGTTCAAAAACGAAAAACTTAAAAACTATGTTGGTGAGTGAAATTAAGATGAAGAAATAAAAAGAAGATAGAAAAGAAGAAAAAAAGACGAAGAAGAAAAATAAATGCCAATTAGAGGAAGTAGGCGTGGAAGTGAGAAAATAGATTTTAAATAGAAAAATCATAAAAACTGTTGTATGTTAATAATTAAACAATTAATGCTGTTCCGATGCTCTTTGTAAAATTTTGGTTTTAAACTCCTTGAACCCATTAGTTCGTTTGACATCAACTGGCAGAGCATTCCAAAGTTTAGTGGTGCAGACAAAAAACAATCGAGCTGAGTTAATATAGTTACAAGTGGGGACGATAAGGTTAAAAGTTCTGAGATATTGTGCAAACATCAATTTTTCAAATAAATAAGTAGGTTCTTTTGTATTAATTATTTTATGCAGGAAAATAAGTTTTCTTGCATTTAAAAACTAGCAGCGAACAGCCCAAAGCAAGTAAATTGTAATGTGTTATGTGATCAAATCTGTGAATATTATATGCATAACGGACAGAATTGTTAAATGCTACCTGAAGTTTTTTTTTGCGACACTGAGTCCAACTTACAGTAAAGTAAAGTGTCTTAACTAGCTTCAATCTTGTTTCTTGTGGAGTGAATATTGCTGAAAGCCATAGCTTCCGAAGTCCACCACGAATTCTACCATTAACATAGTTTATGTGGCTATTACAGCATAAATTACTGCTCAATTTAAACCCAAGAGTAGTGACAGTTTGTACAAGTGATAGCCTGTTGCCAGAAAGGACTATGGGAGGAATCGTTTCAACATCAAGAGAACTGTTACAAATTGGTAACAACTGAGTTTTAGCCGCATTCAATAAAAGTCTGTTTGCTTGGGACCAATCATAGATAGCTGAAAGATCCTCATTGAACCTACAGACTAAATCCTCAATGAGGCCCAGTGGTCTCGAAAAATAAAACTGAACGTCATCTACATAGAGGTGAATAGAAACATTCTTACATACCTTTGGTAAGTCATTAATATAGATGCAGAAAAGAATGGGACCTAATATAGATCCCTGTGGCACACCTGAATTGATTTTTTTAAGGTCAGATCGATTACTTCCCACTACCACTCTCTACCATCTGTTACTCAGGTAATCTTCAATTAGATTAACAGCTCTTTGGGTGAGCCCAAAATAATTTCGCAACTTGCAACATAATATGTTATGGTCAACTCTATCAAAGGCCTTTGAGAAGTCTAGCAAACAAAGTATGGTTAATTCACCTTGATCGAAATTGAGCCTAATGTCATCCAAAATTTTTATCATTGCAGTGGAGCAGCTATGGTTTGCTCTGAAACCGGATTGAAAAAGATAAAGTAAACTTTTCCGACCAAGATGACCAACGAGCTGTTCCACCATGACTTTCTCAAAGACTTTAGATAAGGACGGTAAAATGCTAATTGGATGAAAGTCACCAGGTAAGCAGGCTCGTGGCTTTTTAGCTACAGGTGTGACTCTTGCCACTTTCCAGTTATTTGGGAAAGATGAAGAGGTTATACAAAAATTGATAACATGTGTTAAAGAGCTAAGAAAATATGGGATTATGAGTTTTAAAAAACGAAGTGGCAGACCATCCTCACCAATAGTATTTGATGTTAATGTATACAAAATTTTTACAATGTCACTTTCATTTACTGTTTCAAAATCAAACTCAAAGTCGTTATTTAATTCTTGGGAAGGAGCAAAATTAGATCTAGTTTCACTTTCTGTGATGAAAAAGTCGTTGAGAACATTAGGATCTACCGAACAGTTAAAATTACCTGACTTGCCAATTCCAATGTTTCTTAAATTATTCCACAAGCGCTTGGAACCAAGTCTGGGATTAAGCTTTGAGGAATAATAGTCCATCTTATCTCTTCTCGTTACCCATGTTGCATAGTTGCGAGCCTGACAGTATATTTCCCAATTTCTGTTACTACGAATTCGTTTCCATATTAAATACTTTTTTCTTCTGGATTTAATGGCACTTATGACTTCCGTAGTAAACCAAGGGCATTTCGCATCACGCACTCTCACAGTTTTTAGAGGAACATGTCAATGAAATAAGATCAACAATTGTGATTGTACAAAATTAAGCTTTTCATCAGCAGTGGATAAATACCTACAACTATCCGAATTTATCATGCTAGCATCAAGAGCCAGCGCAGGAACATTAATTGAGTTAAAATCTATGTATTGAAAACTCATAGGGTTTGCAACACGAGAGAATTCAATATTGTATGTACAAAATAGTAAATCATGATCTGAAATACCATCAAGGGATAGTTGATCATTAAATAAAATATAAGAGATGTCTGAAACTATTAAAAGATCGAGCAAGCTAGGGGTAGAGTTAGGTGCATATCGGGTAGGAAAGGAATTTTTTACATGAAGACCAGAAAGTGATATAAGGTTTAACAATTGTTCCGACCTACTATTTTGTTTTAAGAGATCAGTATTAAAATCTCCACATAGAATTATATGCTCATAAATAGCACAAAGTTCAGAAATATCCGAAAAAAATGGCTCGGGGGAATATCGTTTCTTTGGATTATAAGCACAAGACACAATACATTTTGTTGTTCATTCTGAGAGTTCCAAAATAAGATACTCAATCCTTCCTTCTTCTGACTTCCTAATAACTTTACAATCAATACTAGCTCTGCAATAAATAGCAATACCACCTTCAATCGTATCAGTGATACGATCATTACGAAATAAGTTGTAACCATTTATCTTATAACAACTATCCGGAACATCTACCCGAAACCATGACTCCGTTACACAAATCATATCCACAGTAGAATAATCAATAACATTTCGAAGAAAATCTAATTTAGATGCATTAAGACTGCGCGCATTTATATAACATATTTTAAATCCTTCACTTGCATTTGATAGAACCCGTAGGGCAGCATGAATTGCAAAATTGCTTGCACCAGCAGAAGAATTATCTGCCCTAATCATAATCTTTAATGTAAATATTTATATGCAATGGAACAACACCTCACAATATAAATCGGCAAGAGAAGAAAAGGAGGATAATTATTTATAAAATGTTTTTATTTATACAACGTTAGAGAAAGTAAATTTTCGCAATTGAAGTTCAATAAAATCTAAATTGAAAACAAAAAATTGAATGAAATAATTAATTAATTTGAAAAAATAAAGATAAAGAAAGAAAAAAAGAAAGAAAGAATGAAAATAAAAAAATAGAAATAATCTAATAACAAATAAATTGATGTTGGATGCGATCGAGTGTGTCTGCAGTTGTGGGTGTCATCTTTCATGTTTAGATTTCGGTCTAGTGGTGTATAGAGCTTTCATACATGTTTGGTGCATGGTTCAGTTCAAGGTTGGAGCTTTCATCATCATCAGCTGTAGAGATATGGATGCTGCTGCGTGGTTGTGAATCATGTGTTCCATTTTTGTGTGAGTCAACTTCATACTGAGCATTAAAAATGTCATCAAGGTGTTGAAGGGAATCAACTCGCTGAGCATCTGACTGTTGCTGTCGTCTGATGTAAACATTTCCACGATATGGAAACGTCGATGCAATTTTTTCTTTCTTAAGATCGAGTGCGTGTTTCATTATTAAGTGATTTGTTTTTGTGAGAGATTCATGAATATATATAGAAGCATCAGAGTCTAAGCCACAATCACGTACACAAAGCTGCGACTCTTTCTTTTTGCTATAGAGTGCAATTGATTTAAGTAGAAAGTTTTTATCGTACGGAGATTTAAATTTGATGATTATAGGTGAATCTGCATTATTTTTAGATCGGATGCGATAAATATTATTCAAACTTGGAGCTTTTATGTTTATTGTGACGCAAAGATTGTTAAACATGAATTTGAGATTTTCATCAGAAGAGTATGGAACCTTATGTATTATTGCATCGGCAGCAACGGCTCTGTTTTCTTGAGCGTGAATTATTAATTTGAGTTCGGATATTTGAGTTTTAAGAGAATCATTGTCAATAACTGTCGATTCAATCTTAGTTACTCTTTCATCAAGTTTTGCAATGCCAGATTTCAATGATGTTATTTCAAGGTCAATGTTTTCGATTCTTTTTAATATTCTTTCTTCAGATTCAGCTATTCTTGACGACAATAGACTAACAATCAACTCACTTTGTTTAGAGCAGTTCCTTTAGTCCAGTCAAATTAAATTAATTAATTCGAAATATCTACAAAAAATACTGCGTCGAATTTTTTTTTTGTTTCATAAAGATTACCTATTGGAGAGTGTAAATCCAAAAAGTTCGAACAAAAAACGCCCATGCGTTGTCCGCCATTTTGAAAAAGGCTTTGAAAAGCTTGAACTCGATTTTCTCGGCTCCTATCATATATAGAGCTGTATTTTTTTTTAGGATTGTACGTTAAAATATCTTTTTTAACTTTTGTCGAGAAAAAAATTTGAAACCTCTTTCCAAAAAAAAGTTATCGACGAAAAACTGTCGAGATTTTGAAGTAAAAAATGGTTTTTAACGTTTATCTCGCCTCATGTTCATCTGATCAAAAAAATACTTAAATTGTTTTTTATAGATCACTTTATTTCCTATATTTTGGTATATTTAAATTTTATGTGCGACAAAAACTGTAGGAAATATAACCTGTCAAAATGGCCAATATCCTGCGAAAATTAAAAAAAAAGGAAATTTTCTCACGTTTGAAAATTTTCAAATTTGATTATGTTCATTATGAAATTTAAAGAAACAGTTCAAACTCTTTTCCACACCACCACCGGTAGAGCTATGGCGCGTTTTTTTTAATGTGGTGTCCCCAGGAGGTATAATCCACGATTAAATCGTTTTCGTTTCTATATCAGCCTATCGATAGCTCAATGTGGCATAGTTTTTTCATGTCGTTCTTATCTCCTTTTTTTTGGGGCTAGGCGTGCGGACATCAATGATCATATTAACTTTGTTTGTGCTGGGATCGTCAATGGTAGTTTCTTCAATGTTTTCAGGTGAGGAAAAGTCTTCACCTGCGTCTTCATCTTCCAGTAAATTTTGCAAGGTAGGAATATTCTCGCATGTTTTTCCACTGCAGTAGGAACAATTCAGACCAGATTTCCGACAGCCACAAGCTCGACCACACTGGCCCTTGCATTTGCAGGACATAGTTTTCAATATGCTTTGTGGAGCTGGATCCTGAGTGGTTGTAACTGGCTCTAATCCTCTCGGAGTTCTTTTCCAACCCCATTTTAGTGGGTCATGGTGAACATCGATCCAAGTCTGTACTTGATGGTAGGTTCGGAATGTGTGTTGCCGAGCAGCTGTTACACTAGAAGGTAATGAAGATAGATTAAACTTAGTTTTTTTGACGTTTTAACAAAGTCGCTTTATCGCAAAGAATCCAGTGACCCATTTTCCTTCCCATTGAACAACGCAATAAAAACTTTTTCTCCGGCGGCTCCCAAAAAATTTCTATCAACATCGTTGGATCTGGATTATACCTCCTGGAGACCCCATATTAAAAAAAATGTGCCCTAACTCTACCTCGGTGGTGTTGTGGAAAAGAGTTTGAACTGTTTCTTTAAATTTCATAATGAACATAATCAAATTTGAAAATTTTCAAACGTGAGTAAATTTCTTTTTTTTTTAATTTTCGCAGGCCATTTTGACAGGTTATATTTCCTACAGTTTTTGTCGCACATAAAATTTAAATATACCAAAATATAGGAAATAAAGTGATCTATAAAAAACAATTTAAGTATTTTTTTGATCAGATGAACATGAGGCGAGATAAACGTTAAAAACCATTTTTTACTTCAAAATCTCGACAGTTTTTCGTCGATAACTTTTTTTTGGAAAGAGGTTTCAAATTTTTTTTTCAACAAAAGTTAAAGAAGATATTTTAACGTACAAACCTAAAAAAAAAATACAGCTCTATATATGATAGGAGCCGAGAAAATCGAGTTCACGCTTTCCAAAGCCTTTTTTCAAAATGCCGGACAACGCAATGGCGCTTTTTGTTCGAACTTTTTGGTTTTACACTCTCCAATAGGTACTCTTTAAGAAACAAAAAAAAAAAAAATTCAACGCAGTATTGTTTGTAGATATAAAATACTAATTTGATTGGACTATTTGGGCTTTCCATATTTTTGTCTTTGATCTTTTTGGCGGTGAACAGGATCGGAGATGTTTTGATTTAAGAGAGTTTGAGCGTTTGATATTGTTTGACATATTTGTATGAAAGTTTTTTATAGAGAATTATAAGAAAAACTATAACTTATATTTTATTAAATCGAGTTCACGCTTTCCAAAGCCTTTTTTTCAAAATGGCGGACAACGCAATGGCGCTTTTTGTTGTTCGAACTTTTTGGTTTTACACTCTCCAATAGGTACTCTTTAAGAAACAAAAAAAAAAAAAATTCGACGCAGTATTGTTTGTAGATATAAAATACTAATTTGATTGGACTATTTGGGCTTTCCATATTTTTGTCTTTGGTCTTTTTGGCGGTGAACAGGATCGGAGATGTTTTGATTCAAGAGAGTTTGAGCGTTTGATATTGTTTGACATATTTGTATGAAAGTTTTTTATAGAGAATTATAAGAAAAACTATAACTTATATTTTATTAAATGTCTTTTAATTAATTTTCTTTTTGAATAATAATCACTTTTCTCCAAAAATTGTGTACTAGCAAAATGCACTTGAATTAAATTGAAAATATTATTGAGAAAATTGTTTAACACCAGGAGCCGAAGTGAACCACGTCTACTCGATTGCGCTCATTACACGTAGTGTAATTAGTGAGTGTCTTATTTTGTACAATTTAATAACGTGAAAAATTAAAGTAAATATGATATCAATAGCTTCAGGTGTGTACTTTTTTTCTGAAATATAGTTTAGGATTAAAAACTATCTGTGTTGTTAAATGTATAAACTTTAAAGTCACGCAAATAAATTTAGGGTATGTTTTTAAATCGCTAAAGGAAAAGTAGATTTCCACACTCTTCCCCATTGAGATTTTTGTTTGTAAAAATAGTTTAACATGTTGTGTATCTTGTGGCAAAAAAACCTGGTGCTCATATGTGCTCCCTTTTTTTTAATTAATTTTTTACTTTAAGACTACCTCGGCAAATTTTGTTCCTATGGTACATATTTTCACAAAAATTGTTTTGTTTTGCTTTGTGTAGGTTCACATTTAAACGATGTAATAAAAAATACACAGCTGAGCGCATAATATTAGTAAGCTCTCTTGGGAGCATAAACACCAGTTAAACATTTTCCCTAAAAATTGGAAAGCATATATATAAGCAATAAGAAATTATTTCCCTCAATTTTATTGGGGACACGTCTTTAGACTAATGTAAGGTTAGTTTACATGCTTACGTTATTGAAATAATTCAATGAAATAATAAAGCATTGAACAATACTTACACCCTGACAAGTTTAAACTATAGAAAAAACAAAGCAAATAACTGTTTAAAACAAATATTTGAAGATTCATAAAGTGGTGAAACGCACTTTTTTTTTTACAGAATCGATATTTTACCTTCTTTTTTTACATTTATATGTCAAAAACTTTAAAGGTCCATTCTAAATTTTTAAATATCTGGGCTTTCGAAAAATGTTTATTAACTCCACTTGAATCTAAAATGTAATACCTAATATTTAAAATCAAGGGTGTGTTAAGAAAATAAGTTGATTACAGCATTTTTGTTCTACAATAGGAAATATTATTAGATATATTATTATAATAAACCAGCTTGCGAACGGTCTCATTCCTTGCAGACTTCCACGAAATATAGACTTATTAACTCAATTTGCTGTTCTATAAATCCAAATCACCTTATTCAAAAATGAACAAACGTAATATTTATGATGATTGCCTCCATTTTTCTCTACAAATTTCATAACAACAGTAATCGTCAAAAACCATTTTTTTTAAATGAACAAAGTCGAAATCTAATCAGCAGTCAAGTTTCAACAATAGCGATTACAAGTTTACCCACATAACATGGGTTAATTTTTGCGAAAGAAATAATGACCTTTTCGATTGGCAATCCAGATTTCTAGAAATTTTCGGAATTCGTGTAAATCCTTCTGAAAGTGTTCTATTGGTATTCAGAATGACTGATCCTCTCCTGAAGAGAAGAAATAATGCTTCTGAATCTAAAATTTGAAAATCGAAACCAGGGCCTTCATCGCGTAAGACGACGATAGTTTGACGACGTCATTTGAACGATTGAACTGCTTCGTGTAACACATACAAACTTGAGTCGTCTGGACCTGTAGAATGATGAAATTTGGTAGAGCGGTATAACTCAATGTACATTCTAAGCGAAAAATAGAAAATCTAAGATTTTTCATTCGAAGTGTCTTTTTATTGCCATTTTGAAACTATACATGCATTTTGAAAATTCATGACTTTTCTTATGTCGATTTCCTTTTACACTAGGGATTTTAGGGATTGCGATCCCTTGTCAAATTTTGACTTTTACCACACCAAAAAAATCGATTTTTTTTTGACAGAGATCAAATCCTTCGAATCCGTATTTGGAGAGGGATTTACATGTATACGAAATACCCACACTAAAAAGACAAAATTTGACAAGGGATCGCAATCCCTAAAATCCCTAGTGCAAAAGGAAATCGACATTAGAACTAGAGTGCTCGATTTGGTAGTCTATGTTATTTTAACATGAATGAAAAAAGAAAACATTTGGATACCTGAAAAAACTATGAGCTTACATAAAAAAATTTTAACTGTGATGGCTATTAATTGGTGGGCTACCTTCATTTAAAAAAAGGAGTCAAAATTGCAACAAAAACATCATCGCATCCTCAACAATTATTGCTTTTTTATGACTTTGAGCGGATGTAGGTACTAGTATTTATAATTAAGGTAGGAATGTTAGTGTTAAGTATCTTGCCAGGACAAGAAAAAACAATTGAAGCGCAAATCAAAACAACCAATAATAAAAAGAAAATATACCAAAAGAAATAGGAAGCTATAAACTAACTTGATTTTAGTAGGTAGAATCCACCCTTCTATCTTTCCGTATCTTTCGAGATTTTGACATGGCAAAACATTAAAATCTTTGCAAAAAGTAGTGAGATCAGACCAAAAACAAATGTTAAAAAAAGAGCCAAGTTCTTCTATACAAAAACCTTTGTGTAACAAGTCAGCCGTGAAAAGTACTGAGATCTAAAAGTACGCCAAGCTCTTACTTCATGAAGGCTTAATACCGAATATTTAAAGTAGAATAATATTGAAACAGCTACAATGTAATAGAGGAATTTTATTATTTAATGATTACTGACTAAAATTTTGATATAGCCCAAAATGCGTGTGCGGTGACGTACTAGAATGCATGCCTTACAAAAGGAATACATAAGCAATGTATACATTATTGTGTAAGAAAATAGGAAGATGTGACAGACTGGACGTAAACGTGGAATTTTTTGCGTTTCTGTGGTGTCTTGACTCCCTTACTAAGGATTTTAAGATCAAATGTCCCATGATGAGGACGTTATCCTCCCCGTTACTGGATAGACGGAATAGGAGTGCGGCCGAATCCTTAATAGAGTGTTAAGGGTTAATCTGGACCTACTAAAGCATTTTGTATGACTTGAATACATCGTTTTACATATACATATGTAAATGAGGTTAATGCATCAGGAACCTCAATTTTGGGCTCAGCTGCGAGTGGATGTGGGGGCACGCATTCCAGCAACGATATCGCTTCTGTCGATAACAGCAAGCACTAGTTTATCCTTTAGGACCTGACTGTAGAAAATAGGATTGTAGGGCGTGCTGTTGTTGTGTACTTAGGGCCGTTTGGATACATGAGTGGTACCCTGTTTCGCTTTGACGTGGAATCTCGCCAGAATATTCTTGGCCAATTGAATCCTTGTTGAATCACTATAATCCTTCAGAATCCTAACAGCATCTCGCCTTAAATTGTTGTGATTTATTTATTTATGATCGGAACTTCACAGAAGGGTGGTAGGAGCTTGGCCCAGCGATGTAAAGACAATGTTTCAAAGCACCGTCATCACAGTGTCGGGTCTTATGACTTGACGTTTTCATAGATTTCATCTTATTGGTAGTGGAAGGACCATGATGCCCAACTCCGCCACCATTAATACCAATAAAGGTATTACTACCTTTTTTGTTTATCCCTCCGCATCCCGCATCAGCTGGGGCCATGAGTAGCCACAACGACCTAATGATACACAACATAGGAGGAACGGCAAAAATCGTTGACGCCGTGCTGCCGCACAGTTTGGAAGAACAACCGGTCTAATCTATGTCTTTATATTTAGTCTGTAATTTTTTTTTCATTTTAAGTCCCACCAGTTGCGAAGAAAGAAAGGAGATTCGGACATGTAGATAGAGCTGGGAAATCCGGAGGTCGTCAGGTATGCGGATAGTCCGTTGAAGACTGAACTATTCTTGAATTGGGCCCTCAGCTAGGTAGATTATCGGCTCGAGTCGAATAACACCACTGATCCAGCCCAAATAAATGGAAGTTGAGAAAAAATAATAGCCGTTTTTTTTTTGCAAGTCCATATATAATTGTAGAAAAAAACGACTTCGGGACTTAGGAGTTTTTTTTTTTTTTAAATAGCTGGAAGCACTGTGTACGCTATGGCATTTGTCAGCTGTATTGCCGACTAGCATCAACCAGCATCCAAAAACGTCACTTTTGACTTCTCTGAACAAATTACTGATAACATATTAATAATACTATTTTGGCATCACCGTTTTTATCGGGTCTTAGATTAAGTTTCGAAAATTATCTGGTCTTAGCTAACTCTGTATAGACTTTAGTTGTTGTACTTGCATGTAAAGTGCTTAGTCTCGATGTCGTTTTTTTTCTACAATTCCTTATGGACTTGCAAAAAAAAAAAAAACACGCCTAATTCAAAGAGTGACAGACGACGTCATCGCCATACTGCCAAGGATGGAATATATGAGTGAACACGTCGGACAGCAACAAAAATCATCATCTCCATTCTGTCTAGAAAAGAAAAAAAGAGGGGAACAGACAGCTTCACTGGCGTACCGTCGTGGGAAGGACGGAACAACATAAATCATCATTCTGCCAAGAGGTAATAAAGTAGATGTTTTCTTTCTTCGTGACCTTTTTTATTTATACACTTTATGTTTGTCACAACGCAAAGAATAAAACAATCAACAATTGACCTTGAGCCCAATTAAGGACAAACATCAATTTGGTAATAAAGTAGGAATGTCTTGTAGCATCATCGGTGTAGCGTCGTGGGAGAGGAGGGAGACAATAGCGCCGTACATCCATTTTTGTTTAAGGTTGTAAATAAATGTTGTTAATTTTGTTTCAATTTTCGATAAAATTTCATCGGATAATTGGTATTCACTTATTACGGCAGATATGAACCCTACAAATCCCAATGTTGACAAAAAGTTAAACAAAACTGTTGTTTGGTATATCCATTATAAATAATTTTTTTCTTATGCTACTGCTCGACCGCTCGCTTAAGTTTTAAATGATAATTTCATTCTAATGGGTTATCCTATATAACTTTCTCCCTATCAACTTTAAAATTTCAATATGCCTTTGAAGTTCCAGCTTGGAGAAGATTTTAACGAGGTAGACAGGGGATTTGCTAGATAGATTTGCTTCGTGGTCAGCAAATTGATTTCCTTCGACCCGATGTGGCTAGGAACCCACATAATTTTCAATGTGTTATTGTTTTTTATAATGTTTTCTCTAATATTATTTATAAGAATCGAACTGTGGTTTGGGTTGGTTATTGCGTGGAGTGCTGAAAGACTATCAGAGCATATTCAGCGATTCAAGTGAAGTTTTGATGGCTTCTTGCATTGCGAGTGCTTTGGCGTTGAAAATTGATCCAAAATCTGGAAAAAGTCCATTACTTGACAAAGTTCTATTCTCGAGTGTAACTGCAAAGGCGGTACTAGATTCTGATTTTGAACCATCAGAAAAGATAGTACTCCATCCCTGATTTGATGTAATTTCAAGGTAGGTCTTATGATGTACTACCCTGCTTGTGTTGTTTTTCTGGTACTTAGATAGATCCAAAAGAATTGAAGTTGATTTTATGTTCCACAGTGTAGAAGTTTTTTTTCGTTTGTTTCAAACATTCAATAGGAGTGCCAGTCTTTCTTGCAATACTGATTGCCTTGGCAATGGTAGAAGGTATGCGCTTGGTTTTCTTGAAGTAGAATTGTAGAAGTAATGTTACTGTTTATAATTGAGTTGTTTGAAGATGAAAGTTTGGGTATAAGTTTAATTACTACTTCTTGTCTTTGTTCAAGAGATGGGAGTCCAGTTTCAAAAATTGTCTATGCATAAAAACTATTTTTTCTGCAAACAATTTTTTTTAAACAATTGTGTATATCAATTAATTAATTAAAACTTTTGCTTTTAAAATTAAAAATTTGTATTTATTTCGAATGCATTATTTAATAAATATTCTAGTTTCCTGCTGATTCTGATACCTAGATACATAGGTAATTAATTTATTGTAATTTATTTATTTTTTGTTGAAAGATTCCTAACCCTACCCAAACAGAATTTCGACCCGCTCCCACATTATTGAAGTAAAACTTCTTTTCCGGCGTTGGGGGTAAACAAATTTTCTATGCAGCTGTCAGTGACATGTCAAAACGACACGTTATCAGTCAAATACAGCGACATGTTTTTAGAATACAAAATGTTTGTACGTTTATAGCTTACAATCTCACAGACTTTGTTGTCTTTGCTTGAGGGAAAAGAAGTTTTACTTCTACCGCGCGTACGTATAAACACACAAGTTAGTAGTAGTCGTTTTAATAAAACACCTTTAAAACAAGAAGGCTCCAGAGACCGCATTTTGGTGTTTAAATAATACGAAAAGGGCAGCGTTCTCTATGTTCTTCACTTTTCTAAGCATCATAATGATAATCGTTTCAATAAAATTCCAATTTTCGTTTCTAGAGCCTTGTCGTTTTACTGGCGTTTTAGTAAAACGACTATCGGAATAAGGGTGATTGATACAATTCAATATGCACACATTTTAACTAAAATAACTATCTACAATTACATGTACATATACTTCCTACAAAAATAATTCTTTTCTATTCTCAAAAATACGGTGCCGCCAAAAAAAATATTGAAACGTTATTTGAAAATAATTGCCTTCAGAAAAATAACAATTTACAAATCCTACGTACCTACATCCTACTTTAATGTATGTATTTGTGCACTTCTACAGGTATACAACATTTCTATTCTTTTTATATATTAAATGTCTACTTCTCACAACTCTACCATACCTCTTCACAAGTCTACAATGTACTTTTTTGCCGCGTGGTACCTCTCCTGTCGTTCCTATTCATAATAGTACTATACAAAATATATATAAAGTGCGTGAATCTGGAAACGAATACGAGAAGCTAAGATATTTCTTGAGCTGATAATTTATCGGCGTTGCCATAAGCGTGGAAATAAGAGAAGTACGTGCAATTGGACGAAAGAAATAGAGATTTTGCAACCGTTCAAGAACACTTCTTAAAAACAATTGGAGGGATACTATTGGGGGCAGCAGATTTCTGTATATCGAAAGTACTTTTGCTACCGTACGATGGCGAAAGAAGATTGATCCCATTAACGCTTTCAAGTTAAAGATGATTAATAACACTTTCTGTCAGTATTGAATTAACAGTAAATTTACTGCTAGCGAATTAACTTTCTAAAGTGAGCCGACAGCAGAAGAGTTATTGAAAATTAGCAGTGGAACCAACCCTTCATAGTCGGTATTTCGTATTCGTATGTCCATCCATTCTTAAAACTCCGGCTTTAATTAAAAAAAAAAAAACTGATTTTTGACAATTTTTAGGTGACACTCTAATTTTTGTCCTGAGTGTATTTTTTACCTTGAAAAATTTGCTTCACCGGAAATGACTCTTGCAGGTCTTTCTAACTTGTTCGAACATACATTCATTTCCCACATGGGGTTGATAGCTTCTGTACAGCTCATATTAATCTAGTGATATAACTAACTTAAATTAACTAACTTAACTAACTAACAGCACTTTGATATTCTTCATCTTCCTCTTCTAATTGTATTTTTGAATCAATTCGATTTTCTTCAATTTTATTTTTCTTACTATTATTTTGAATAAAAGTATTTGCAGGAGGAAACCGAACAGAATAATTATATTTTTTGATTTGATTGATATGAGCTACGCTTTTAGTGCCATTTATACAAATTAAATAAAGAAATTTTCCATTTTACATTTAACATGAGTTTTAAAGTGATTTGTGTAATAAATCTTTTTTGCTTAAATTTTCATTTAATTTGTTTGAATTGTTTCAATCTCTTATTTTTACTTAACCTAATATTATATTGTAGCGCATGTTCATTTGTTATTTTTGTCTTATTTTGATTAGCTTTTGTTAAAATATCTAAGCAAGTTATTGGTTTGAAATTGAAGATCATATTTGCAGGAGACTTATTCGTAGAAAATGTGGGCGTATTACGGTATTTTAGTAAAAAATTTACAATTTTCAAACTAAAATTTTTAACTTGCGTCGTTTCAACTAAAATTTTCTTAATGGCACTCTTTACAGTTTGTACTGCTCTTTCAGCAAGGCCATTTGATTGTGGATGATACGGTGACCTCTTTAACACATTCATACTATTTTTCTCGCAAAACTCTATGAATTCAAAAGATTGGAAGGGATGCCCATTATCGCAAACCAATTTCGAAGTTTTTCAATTACCTTTTCAGCGCGAGTACTGTTCATTTCTGATATCTCGATCCATTTGGAGAAACTATCCACGAGCAATAAAATTTTTTTCCTCCTATATCAAAAAAATCAATGTGGACTCTCAAAAGGAAATGATGACCCCTTGAATGATTGGATATTATTCTGGGTATTGCAACAAAAGCTACAAGATCTTACAAACTCCTCTATATCTATCTCCAAGCCCTTCCACCACACATAGCTTCGTGTTAGCATCTTCATCCTTATAATCCCTATATGTGTATCGTGTAACATTTTAAGTACATCATGTTTGAGTGATTCCGGAATTACAGCTCTGTTACCGTAATAAATACACCCATTATTACAAGAAAAATTAAGCCTTTATCAAAATAATATTTCATTTCCTTGTCAATATAATGATTTTCCCTATTTATCAACCTATTATATACCTTTATTAAAAGGTTATCTTTCTTCGTTTCGCGGTTTATATCTTCTAATTTTAAAAGTTTTATGCTTTCAGGAGCAAAAGGCAAAAAATTAAGAAACTCTGTTGAACTATTGACCGGCAACCTTGATAAGGCATCAGCATTACCTACTTCTGTTCCTCTTTTATATTTCACGTCAAAATCATACATGGCTAATTGAATCGCCCACCGTTGTAACCTTGCCGCCGCCACTGCCAAATGCCCTTTCTGTTCACTAAATATCTCTTAGTCCCTGATGATCAGTAACTATAGTGAATCTTTGTCCATAAAGATATTTGTGAAATTTATTCACAGCATAAACAATCGCAAGTGCTTCTCTATGCGTCTGAGAATAATTTTTTTCTGCATCACTAAGAGAAGATGATGCAAAAATTACCGGCCTCTCTTCACCGTTTACTAGGTGCGATAAAACTGCCCCCACACTATAAGGGCCCGCGTCGCACGTTACAACTATAGGTTTTTCAGGATCGAAATGCTCTACTACAGTGTGGCTAACTATAAGCTTTTTAGCTTCTTCAAATTTAGCTTGATGCTTGGAATTCCACTCCATTCTAAGTTCAGAGGCTAAATTCGGAATAAACCGGTTTTAAAAGTTTGTTAATCCAAAAAAAACTTTTAAGTTGTGTTATATTTTTGGGGTTAGGTGCTTCCAATATGGCTCTTACTTTTTCCTTGTTGGGCTTAATACCATGACCTGTTATAATATGGCCGAAGTATTCTACTTCCTTTCTAAACCATTTACATTTATCCATTTTAACTCTAATATTATGATTTTCTAACTTCTCTAACACCTCCACAAGTTTTTGCTCTGTTTACCCTTTTGCGTGTTTACTGTTAATATATGCTGTGATTGCTCATGCACCGCGAGTTGTAAGTACGCCCCCGATAAATCCAATACACAAAATATAGAACAGTTACTAAATCGTGAAAATAAGTCATCCATTCTAGTAAGTGGGTATACTTGACTTTCTATTGATTTATTTACTGCCACCTTACAGTTTAAACAAAGTCTTAAGTCACCATTCTTTTTAGGCACTATTACCATCGGAGACGCCCAATCACTAAATTTCACAGGTACTAAAATATTCTGTGACACTAATTTGTCAATTTCCTCACCTACTCTATCACGAATTCAAAACGGAACTGTATAGGGCTTTGAAAAACTAGGAACGATTTTTTCTTTCAATCTAAGCTGAACATTGTAACCTATGATTGGATCCCTCATATCTTTTGAAAAAACTCTTGGAAATTTTAAAGACAACGTTTTTTTTTTATCTGACATCATATCATCCACGCTATTTACTGTAAAATTTTACCTCCATTTTGGTAATAGAGTATCCAACCAATCGCGACCCAAAAGAGGCATAAATGTACGTTCTGTGTTAATAATCAGCATTTCCAAATCATTTGTTTCGGTTTTGTAAGAGTCGATATTACATTAATAGTGTATTTATCAGAGTCAGAGGTAGACCTGCAACAATCCGGAATTCGGGTTGGGTTGTTTAGTTCAGCAAGAATCTCACATATCTTCCTTCGGGTGTTGTCTGGAAATCGAAAGCAAGAAGAATTGTGAAGATTGAAGTCGCAGCACGATTAAGTTAACCTTGGTGTTCCCATTTAATACGGATTCTTGATCGGGACTAAAGCATTTCTTATTGCGGTTGGTAAGCGGTCTATATCTCCTAGTTTAGGCGGAAGGGACAGTTTAAAAAGAAGTGCTTTTTTATAATTAGCACACTAAAATGTTTTTTGGTATACCCTTAATACCCAGAGACACAGTATGAGCATTAAGAGAAAAGGGAGGGTTTAGAAAGGAGGTGTCGGTGTACATTGGTTTTGAATTCTCGAACACTGCAATGACAGGGAAAGACAGAGCGTGGTAAGACATTCCACATTCGCGTAGTACGGCTAAAAAACGAATCTCTGTACTTCACCGTACGACCAAAGTTGGGCTCGAGGGTAAATTGATGGGCATTCCTAAAAGTGTGAGTATTACGGTTGAATTGTTTAAATGAAAAGAAGAAACATTTTTAAAAGCAACGCCAACACCTACAATAAAGTACATCAATTTGCTAAATCCAGAATTCTATTCTTTTTTTATTATATTTTTTTAAAATAAAGTTATTTCTCTCAATAGTTTTTGAATAAAAAAATCATATCTATTTTTTTTAAATTGTATGATTTCAATTAAAATATGCATTTGTATGTATGTCATCGGGTTTTTAAGAAAATTGAAAATTAAGAAAACTATTTTGTATGGCAAAACCATTTCTTATATTAATCGCGATATCATGATGAGAAAAGATTATGATACTAAATTATATACATTCAAATCAAATTTCGAATAATCGGTATTTTCTCTTACTTGAGTTTCGCTTTGTACTAAAACAACTGGCCTTTTTGTAACTGTAGATACACGCAGCAAAAAATGCCTTCTTCCTTCCCCAAATTTTATATTATTCAACACTAAAGTTACCTACCAATATTAAAACTTGATGAATTAAAAAAAAAACGAAAGAGAAGAGTAATCCAAATTTGATCAACTTAAAGGACCCAAATACACTTTCCAATGCACATTCCCTTTTAATGTTAACTAGTAAGACCGATAACTAATGTAAACAGTAAAGATTTGCATTATGATTTGAAGGCTGTAAATGTCTTTCTCGCGTGATCAAGTGTCCGCGTCGTGTTCTTTCACTTGTTACTCCATTTTGGATTTATAATTCAAGTTGTGTTTTTTTTTTTTTTTAATTATTTATGAACAATGGATTACACTAATCAAGAATATCTGGAAATTTTATTAATATACGGTGAAATGGGACGATTAACTTTATCTTTTTGTCCTTTCTTTAACCACAATAGCTCAGAAAAAGTTTTAATTCATTTGAATTAATTTTGAATTTAGAAATTACTTTTTTTTGAAATTCACTCAGTTTGTTTACTTTGGGTTGGGTACGAAATCCCGCATTACAAAATCCCGATTCACAAAATCCCGATTCACAAAATCCCGATTCACAAAATCCCGCATCACAAAATCCTGATTCACAAAATCCCGAATCACGAAATCACGAAATCCCGCCGTTTCAATACTAAATTGACAGCACAGTATGGATTTTCATTTTCATAGTAATGGTGAATCAATGAGAAGCAACGAGAACGAAGTTCCCTACTACTCGTATTGTACTGGAATATTCAATACGAAGAAGACCGCTCTGATTTCGTTAATTTTTAACGAGCTCTGATTGGATTAAAGCTGAAGACCGCAAATCGCATTTAAAGATAAACATTTGTTTTTCGTGGATTGAAAGGTGGCACTCCCTAGATCACGAATATGCAATTTTTAAATCGCTGAAACGCGTAGTTTAGCCAAAAATCACGTTTAAAAGTACATTGGGTGGCCCGCTCCGTGGGACTTAAGGATTTTAACTCCCTTTTTCGGGGGGACACCCGCTCACGCGACGCCGCACAGTGGGGCACCTTGTATGGGAGAATGGAAAAAACCCTATAAAAACTAAATCATTGAACCGATGTGTTTGAAATTTTCAGACATGATTATCAATAGCAAACGAAATCTACACCTTTAATTTCCGCCCACTGCCACACCTACTTTAAAAAATACTTAAAATATTTGTTATATTTTGAGTAAGCATTAAATACACTGGTCAACAAAATAAAGCTTTTTTACGTTGCCGGAGAAAAAACATACTTTCTCTTAGGATTTAGAGTGGTGAACTCGAATCCAAGCTCAGAATTTCTCAATTACCCCTAATTTTTTTAGATATTGTGTTTGAAAACAAAAATAAAATAGTTTTTAAGCATTTTGAGGTTCGTAAAATTGTGAAACATTTTTTTTTTACAAAATTTATAACTGAAAGTAAAATTTGTTCTCCTTCAAAATACATTTGAAACCTTCCCGATGTGTATTTTCCTCTCGAAGAAATGTTTAGTTAATTTTTAGACTTCACCTATAACTTCTTACTACATATGTAGATATAGAATGTAGATATAGAAAAATGATTATTCTGAATAATAGGTTGTTGTTGCTAGGAAAGAAATATACTTTCCCTGAGACTTTTGGAGGGCTGAATTTGAATTCGAATTTTTAGAATGCTTCCATAAGTTATTTGAGACAATAGGTAGGTATCTGTTTTCATAAAAAAATATTCCATTACAAAATACCTTAAAATAATTCTTTTTGCCCTAAATAAAAAAATGTGGAGGTAAAAAATAAAGTCAGTTATAGACATTAAAAAAAGCATAAAACAATTTTATTGATTGAATTCGTTTAAATTTATTATAAAATAATAAAGAATAAATTATTAAACAGTTCATTTCAGCTCGTAATGTTGTTGTTTTCTTTTTTTTTTCGTTAAATTATTCTGTTATTTTTAACAATTGTTTTGCCTCCTCACTGATCAAAAAGTTTTTCAACTTTGTTTCGTGTCTTAAATAAGATATAAAGGGGTCTGACGATACTAAAAGCATATGAAAAACATCTTCGTTTGTAGCCGTTCTTGAAGATTTTCGGCTATTATGTGACCGGAAAAATCTAAAATCTTTATTACGGCTCTCTTGAGCCTCTTCAGATAAAGAGCCAATTGGTAAAGCATAACATTCAATTATCTCCTTACCGTGCATAAGAACTTTGTGCGCTTGCGTGTAAATAGTACCAAGGATACAGTTCAACAGCCATTTTTGCGGTTTGAAGGGCATAATCATTAAATTTATCCGGATCGATACAAAAAAAAATTGCAACATATAACTTCCAAAATAGTCGCCAATTTTTTTATAAGTGTTTCATCTACTTTTGTTATTTCGGCAGTTACGGAATAATTTTCAAAGAAACGTCTTGAGGTATTACCGGTGTTCGTTGTCCCAGTTCCTTGCTTTACTATATCAACTAGTAGTCCCAATTTTTCTCGAAACTGATCTTGAATATAGGTTTAAGTTTCCTTTTTTATTTCTGCAGTAAGTGGGGACGTTCTCGAAGCCTTCAAAGGTAAATTATAAGCCACGTGTAAGACGTACTCCATAGAGCGTATTCTTGCGTGCAAGGTTGATATTCTCAATTTGAGCGAATCGACATTTGGTGGTTTAAGTTGTAGTTTTCCTAGCTCATTCGTTTTGCCCCACATACCGTACAATTGCTACTAGAAGCGGTGTTTGTAACAATTTCCGCAGTTTTGCCATCAATCATAATGAAATACAAAATATGATAAATTTTGATGAGGGATCCATTCCACTCGATTTCAGTCTCTCGAAGATCTCGTATTTCACTTTCTACGCGATCCCGTTCTCCCCTTACTACTTCCTGTTTGGACTAACTAATAAACGCTGAATGACACGTCAAGCTGACCTTCGAAATTATTATTATGTCATTAAGAGTAACGGTAACACGATTGCTAAGCAAAACACGTAGCATGTTTTTATGTTAAATGTTACACTACACTCAAAACGGTTGCAGTTTAAATTAAAATTACTGCATCGTGGTAAAATATAAAATAACATACTTTATATACATATGTACGTATGTATAACATAGATGCATGTCAAGTCCCAAATAATGATGTTAATATTGTAATTTATACTTATGTATTTTTTTAGATGTATGACTTACGCACTTCACATTGCTCTAGAAGTCGAATCAGGACGGTTCCGGACGTGGTCTTTTCTGGAAATTCTAGCTTGTAACCTAAACTATTCCACGAAATCAACGGGTTGACAGCGCTGAATGGCGCTAGTACTTAAAACCTTATGAGACTAAAAAAAAATTTTAATTTGAGTGTTTCTTCTTTAAAACAATACTTATTTCATATTTTCTGAGCAATTATGGTATTGATATTACTTACAGGTATATCTTAACACCACTAAGAAAGCACTATTTAAAAAAGTTCAGATTTGACTGTGAACGAGTTGTGCAAAAAATCACATATTTTTATCCATTTCTACTAATCTCCAACTTCGGGCTATAAAATCAATGCTTACATATTTTTTATTTGACAAATGTTTATCATTTCCTAATATTACAACAAATTAACTATAAGAAACGAAAAAGAAATTATTAAAATTAACAGTTCGGAAAATTGAATTTTTTCCACGTTTTCCCCACTGCGCGCCGCACAGTGGTTTGGTTTGTATGGGAAAGCGGAAAAAAATCTGTAAAATCTGAACTACTTAACGGATTTAAATAAAATTTGGCACACATGTTAAGATCTATCTTATACATATGTGGTCCAAATTTGGTTAAGAAATAATTATTGAAAAAAAAAGTTATTGACGTTTTTCTAAAATTTGCGCGTTTGGATTGGAGCGGAAAAAAGTCTGTAAGATCTGAACTACTAAACGGATTTAAATAAAATTTGGCACACATGTTAAGATCTATCTTATACATATGTATGTGGTCCAAATTTGGTTAAAAAACAATTATTAGAAAAAAAGTTATTGACGTTTTTCTAAAATTTGCGCGTTTGGATTGGAGCGGAAAAAAGTCTGTAAAATCTGAACTACTCGTACTTAACAGATTTAATGAAATTTGGCACACATGTTAAGATCTATCTTATACATATATGAGAAATAACTATAAGAAAAAAAGTTATTATTGACATTTTTCTAAAAGTTATGGGTTTTTGATGTTGTACTGAAATATATTTTTTTTTCTTTTTGGAAAATATAAACTTTTTATTTTGAATAAAGTAGAACAAACTACTCGTATGTTTGTGTATTATGAACATAAAAAAAAATCCTTCAAAAATAATATTAAAAACATAAATAAAACATTTGCAATAAAATAATAAATAATATAAAAAAAGTAGAAGCAGCTATTTTACTGTGCTAAAATGAGGTTTCTAGCATCTGCACTCATTGGTAGTATTTTCTTTTTTGCCTGTGGCCTCAATCCTGTTATTAGTGGATCTGAGGATATGAGGATACGGTGCATCACATCTTCATTCGTTGCAATCCGACTGCATTTTGTTGAATTAAAACTGCGATAGATTTTATAGTCCTTATTTCGGCATTCTTGGGCTTTCTCGGAGAGTGATCCAACAGGAAATGTACAATTTTTTTGATTTCTTCTCCACGGATCAAAACCTTATGTACGGTCGCTGGCATATGGTACCATTTATAATTCTCTACAAAAAGTTGTGCGTTTCCCACGCGTACTCTGCATATTTTTTTAAATCTATTTTTTCATTCGATGTAATTACTTCAAGAATAACATTAGTCATTAGTTCGGAACACAAAACCGAATAAGGAATTGCGATTGAATCCATTTTAATGGAGGAAAATTATCGCTCTGACAATTCAAAAACAGCCACTGATTAAACTCGCTTTTTGTTTTTATTTATATCTCACTTCATTTTTGCTTATTGGTTGATAAAAGAGTTATAATTTTTCTTACATACCTTGCACAAATGCACAATCAATCAATAATGACTTATTTTGTTTTTAATCCTTTATATATATAGTTTTAAGAAAGAACTTAAACATTCTTATGGGGCATTACCTACTAATCCTTAAAGGTCATACAAAATTGTGCAATACACAACAAAAACAAAGCAATAAAACTTTAAACAACAATCAAAATTGTTAGTTTTCGATTTATGCCGGAAACGGAACATGTAGAGAAAATCTCATGTACAGAAAAAAAAACCCTTTTTTTATTTTTACCTGCCTCTACTTTTTGCGTGAAATCAAGAAAACTGTGAGATTATCCCTAATCCTTTTGTTTATTTTTCATTAAGCTCTGTCATATAATTCTAACTATCATAAAATAATAAAATTTTTAACATAATTTTGCCAAGAAAATTAAGTTGAATGTTGAAAAATGTTCGAGGCAGAAATAAATTGTTTTGCTAAAAATCGAATTTCGCAGATCTTGGTCAAGGTATGAATTTTATTTTATTTTTAAAATAAAGGTACGCATTTTTTCTAAAAATAATGGGTTTAAACAACTCGTTCTGATAATTAGAACCGAAGAAATTATAACTATTTGATATACACCACCCTCACAACCGAGTTTTTTGAAAACCGATTCAATAAGACAAATTTTAACATAACTTCCAGATCCGCAGGCATCCGCAGCTGATTTTTTCTGTGTTGTTACTTGAAAGTATGGAGCACACATAGGTGTACTTCACTACGTGTAGGCAAGTGTAGCTAAAATTGAAACTCAAAAAGTTTTCACCAAAACCATTTTTTGTTAGTACCCATACCTGACGCTTCTTATAGAAGGCTTCTTTTATAATTAATCATTTTTACTTGCGATATAGGTACTATAGGGCAAGTTCTGCATTTGGAAAAAAAATCGAACTCGAGATTTTGATCAAAGTTGACATTACGATGATAGCGAAGACGAAAAAAGTGGGTCCGACAATTCCGTCTGTCTGTCTGTATGTCTGTATGTCTGTACCTCGAACTACAGCCTAAACTACCGGAGGTATTTTCTTCAAACTTGGTAGTTAAGAGTCTTCGGTGATTCCCTAGAGGAAAAATTGAAATTTTTTTTTTAGCTCCAAAACTAAGGGTACCCCCCATACACCCGTAATGCAAAATCTTATTTATCTCGAAAACGGCTCTAACGATTTTGATAAAAAAAATTAAGTGTGATATTATGGACATGGACTATATTTTGGTGAAAAAAAATTTGGGGGGAAATGTTATTAGGGGTACCTGTCATATAACGGTTTTTTTGATTTTCGAATTTCTCACCAACGGCTCTAACGATTTTAACCAAAATTTTTATGCAGGAGCTGTTTTGCATTTGAAAAAATATAAACTAAAAATTTTTTCGAAAAAATAGTTTTTGGATTTTTAAAAAAATAATACAAATTTTTTTTTGAAAATTCAATATCTTGAAAACCCATACACGATTAAATTTTTAAATTACGTTTTAAAATGTATTTTATTAAATACTAACAACTTGCATACCAATTTTTTTTATAAAAATTTTAAGGAAAATTTAGTACACAAAAAACATGTTTCAGTGTGTCTGTATGTCTGTACCTCTCACTACAGCCTAAACCCTTGGACCTATTTCTTTCAATCTCGGTAGTTAAGGGTCTTCGGTGATTCCCTAGAGGAGAAATTGAAATTTTTTTTTTAGCTCCAAAACTAAGGGTACCGCCCATACACCCGTAATGCAAAATCTTATTTATCTCGAAAACGGCTCTAACGATTTTGATAAAAAAAATTAAGTGTGATATTATGGACATGGACTATATTTTGGTGAAAAAAAATTTGGGGGGAAATGTTATTAGCGGTACCTGTCATATAACGGTTTTTTTGATTTTCGAATTTCTCACCAACGGCTCTAACGATTTTAACCAAAATTTTTATGCAAGAGCTGTTTTGCATTTGAAAAAATATAAACTAAAAATTTGTTCGAAAAAATAGTTTTTGGATTTTTAAAAAAATAATACAATTTTTTTTTTGAAAATTCAATATCTTGAAAACCGATACACGATTAAATTTTTAAATTACGTTTTAAAATGTATTTTATTAAATACTAACAATTTGCATACCAATTTTTTTTATAAAAATTTTAAGGAAAATTTAGTACACAAAAAACATGTTTCAGTGTGTCTGTATGTCTGTACCTCTCACTACAGCCTAAACCACTGGACCTGTTTTTTTCAATCTCGGTAGTTAAGGGTCTTCGGTGATTCCCTAGAGGAGAAATTGAAATTTTTTTTTTAGCTCCAAAACTAAGGGTACCCCCCATACACCCGTAATGCAAAATCTTATTTATCTCGAAAACGGCTCTAACGATTTTGATAAAAAAAATTAAGTGTGATATTATGGACATGGACTATATTTTGGTCCAAAAAAAATTGGGGGGGAAATGTTATTAGGGGTACCTGTCATAGAACGGTTTTTTTGATTTTCGAATTTCTCACCAACGGCTCTAACGATTTTAACCAAAATTTTTATGCGCGAGCTGCTTTGCATTTGCAAAAATATAAACTAAAAATTTTTTCGAAAAAATAGTTTTTGGATTTTTAAAAAAATAATACAAATTTTTTTTTGAAAATTCAATATCTTGAAAACCCATACACGATTAAATTTTTAAATTACGTTTTAAAATGTATTTTATTAAATACTAATAATTTGCATATCAAGTTTTTTTATAAAAATTTTAAGTAAAATTTAGTACACAAAAAACATGTTTCGGTGTGTCTGTATGTCTGTACCTCTCACTACAGCCTAAACCACTGGACCTATTTCTTTCAATCCCGGTAGTTAAGAGTCTTCGGTGATTCCCTAGAGGAAAAATTGAAATTTTTTTTTTAGCTCCAAAACTAAGGGTACCCCCCATACACCCGTAATGCAAAATCTTATTTATCTCGAAAACGGCTCTAACGATTTTGATAAAAAAAATTAAGTGTGATATTATGGACATGGACTACATTTTGGTCAAAAAAAATTTTGGGGCAAAATGTTATTAGGGGTACCTGCCATAGACCCGTTTTTTTAATTTTCGACTTTCTCATTAACGGCTCTAAGGATTTTATCCCAAAATTTTTAGCAGGAGTCCCCTTAAGTTTAAAATAATATTGTATATAAAAATATTCGAAAAAATATTTATTGGGTTTACAAAAAAAAAAAAAAAAAATTTAAATCAATATCTTCAAAACCTATGAACGATTATTTTTTGAAATAATTTCTAAAAACCAATATTATTAAATACTTAAAATTCGCATCCCACATTTTTTTCTTGAAAAATTTTAGAGACATTTCTTATATAAAAAATTTTTTTTAATAATAAAACGATTTTTTAAGGTTTATTTGCATAAATTCATACTTTTCCGGAAACCAGACGGCAATTTTGTGCATTTGAACATTATTATCTCAATAAATCCATGTTTTATATTTATAAAATGTATCTTAAATTCCAAAGTACTTTTACATAAGAGCAAGTTCGTGCGATCCAGTCGTGCATTTTATTTTTTTTCGTTTTCTTAGATAACCAAGAATAGAACAACAAAACGGTATATAAATTTTAAGAATTTTATTTAAGGAACTTGGGTAAAAGACATCTAAAATTTTGTTGAAAATACTGTTCGCGACTTGAATACATTTTTCTTTGACTTTGAGGGCTTGTAAATTTGTATATAAAATATATATATAAAAAAATACTCTGAAATCATATGCTCCGGATATATAAAAGTACTTAGACATAAAACTTAAAAGGCTACTCATTACTTTCTGAAATGGATTTTTTTCCGCTCTCAAACCACTGTGCGCCGTCGCTCCGCTTAGGGTATGTTAAATCGCCTTTCAGGCGCCAATGTAAACAATGTATGAAAAATCAAAATTTCTTCAAAAAAAATTATTGAAAAAAAATTGTTGAAAAAAAAAATTCTTAAAAAAAAAATTGTTGAAAAAAATTTGTTTGTTTGTTAAAAAAATATTTTTGACAAAATGTCCAAAAATATTTTTGGCAGAAGTCCAAAAATATTTTGGTGAAATGTCCAAAGATAATTGGCTAAACCATTGAAATTTGAAAATCATCTTATCTCTTTTAAGGTGGAGGAGGTCTTACCTCCTCGGAGTTCTACCAAGAACTGAATTTTTCCCGAACCATCCTTAAATACTTCTCATTTGTTTAAAAATAAATCAAAATAAAATATTTTATTAATAGTACTAAAATAGTTTTGAAAATCCCGCCAAATATTTCCAAAAATATCTGTCGGCGGGATTTCGTGATGGGGTTTTGTGCGGCGGGATTTCGTTACTCTCCCGTTTTTTTTTACTTGCGACTTAAAGGTACTATAAGGCAAGTTATGCATTCGTAAAAAAAAATCGAACTCGAGATTTTGATCAAAGTTGACATTACGATGATAGCGAAGACCAAAAAAGTGTGTCTCCCAATTCTGTCTGTATGTCTGTTGGTTCGATTACAGCCTAATCGGCTCGGCCGATTTTCTTCAAACTTGGTAGATATGGGTTTTAATTTTTTCCCCCCGCACGTTTTTTTCTTTTTTTTTTTAAGACCAAAAAAAAACGGTACCTGCCATACGTTTTTTTTTCGAAATTTTATAAATATTTTTGTTCTCAAAAACTGTCCCACATAATTAAAAAAAAAAAATGAAAAATTTCATTTAGTTAAAACTAGGTAATGGTTGAAAATTTGTTTCCAAAAAATTATTATTTTTGGTAGCCCCCCTGGTCCATTTTTTGTTTTTAATTTTTTGGAAAACGGTACAGCCGATTTAAATCATTTTTTTTATGCTAAAGCTCCTCCAAAGTTTAAATATTATTACATATTCAAATTTTCAATTTTTTTATTTTTTTTTGGATTAAAAAAAAAATCAAAATTTCTTTTTGGAAACTCAATATTTCGAAAACCCCAAGATCGATTTTTTTCAAACTTGAAAAATAAAAGTTTCTTAACATAATCTACAAGATTTGAGAAAAAAATGTTGTTTTATCTAAAACTAACGGTACCTTCCATACAAATTATAAAAAATGGTTTTCGAAAATCGTATTTTTCTCGAAAACGTTTTAAAAATGTTTTAAAAACTTTGTGCATAGAAGCTTATTTTTTTAAGGAGCCACTGCAACGAATTATAATTTTTGTTCTTGCATAAATTCATATTTGCATAGCATTCTGTTTTTATCTCTTACTACTAAAAGAATGAAAAAAATCATTTTGTCCTTATGAACAATTTTCTTTAATAACATCCGTTTTTAAAATTCCTAATCTATTACATAGGAGCAAGTTCGTGCGACCCAGTCGTGCATTTTATTTGTTAATTACATTTAGTATTATTTTTAAGGAAAAAAATTATTTTTTTTTAAGAATTTAAACTGGGCTTTAATAGTAAGCGAAAAAATTAATACTCATTAACGTGTTTTTTTTTTTGAATAAAATGATATCAAAGTGAAAAAACAGCTTAAAAACGAAAAAATTATGTTTGATGCAAAATTGTGGACAAAAAAACGGTTGTCCGCAGAAAAAAAAAGTTTTGGGGCCAACTAAAACTGTAATAAATTCTTGATTGGTTATAAAAAAAAATCTTACGAATCGGACGTAGTTTGGCAAAGATAAAGCCAATTAAGGGAAAAGAGAGAAAAATAAAATAAAGTAAATAAACTGTAATAAATTCTTGATTGGTTATAAAAAAAAAATCTTACGAATCGGACGTAGTTTGGCAAAGATAAAGCCAGTTAAGGGAAAAGAGAGAAAAATCATAAAAACTGTTATAACTCGAAAACGGGACGAAAACGAGAAAATTACCTCTTAAGTTTTTCGACTTAAAATTACCTCAGGAATCCATGGTTTTCATTTGGGGCGGTGAATGGTATACGAATGGTACTGTACTGATTCAATTTGGATAGCATATGCTGGATCTGAATTCGGTAAACGAACCAGAGTTTGCAGTACAATCTTGAACCATAACACATACAAGAATTACTGATAGCTTCAAAAACGCTTTATTTGGACCTCAAGACTATATTTTGGTTTCAAATTAATTTGCACACAGAACGTTGTAATTTTTTAGCTTCAGGCCATAGCTCTTAATTTTACCGAGTATACAAATTTTAACCCGGGCACCCGGTAATGCAGGTATTGCCTGGGTAATGCGGGTATACGACAATACCGGGTAACTGGTACCCGGGAGCAACAGATACTCTAATTGAATATAGAATTTGGTAATGTTGAAGTGATGACTATGTACGAGTATGCAGAGCATTTAGAGGAGGCTCGATATCGGCCCTATCGAGGTAACCGTCGGAGCGGAATTCTCTCCGATTTCCTACGAATCGGAGACATTTTGCTTCAAGGTCAGCTATCAGCTGTTCGGAAATTCTGTCCGACGAAATTCAACGCATGCATTTGTGTGCGATGAAGCACTTCTAATGATCTTATTTTTGACACATACAAACAAAATTTTCTCCGAAATCCTCCGACAAGTTCTTGTTGTGGAAAGTGTTTTCTTTTTAAAGAAATAGTTAGTTAAAATGTAAGTAATAAAGAAATTAACTTTATTTGCGTTAACTTGTGTTACCTATTTATAATAGACATTTTGTTCTTAGGCAGAACGAAAAATTAAGTTCGCACTAATATGAGCGGATTACACCGAAAGGACAACAGAAATTGTAGCTGTGTTTAGAAAGATCTGGCCCAATCAGTTAAATTAATTGAGACCGATGTTTGGATGGAAAAAAAGTATGTTCGTGATCTTTTGTTTTGTGTATTGATCCATTTCCATTGTGATTAAAGTACCTATTAGTCAAATAAATATAAAATACTGGGGTGGAATCGCGTAAGGTGATAGTTGACTATCAATTCGTTGATTGTCGTTTTTGACTATAGCTGTCTCTATCATATCAATTAAGAATTATAGAGAGAGAGCGATGGTCAAAACGACAATCAACAAATTGATAATCAACTATCACCTTACGCGATTCCACCCCTGTGTTTCAAAAGTTTTTTTTTTTCAATTTATTCTTTTTTTGACACTACAAATGGAAACAAAAAACAAGTATGGAAATAGGTAGGGGACTTTAATCGATAGTTTTTCTTTAAAAATCTTTCTTAAAAACGCTAGCGCATTCAAATTTGAAAAAAATAAATAAATTTTATAAACAAAAAATTACACTCACGGATTTGTCATGGTTTAAAATACTTATGGTATTATCGAAAAAACGAGTATATCGCATTTCCGATGTATCGGTTAATTAGCACATCTCTGTCTGAAATTTATATCTATCGCAATGCGTCGTTGGATTTCTGTAAAATTTCTTCCGATGAAAGCTACTACGAACCGAAATTGAATTTCCGAAGAATGATGCGTTGCGGAAAAAGTTCCACTCCGACGGTTACTTCGATAGGGCCGTAAATCAAAGATTTAGATTAAGAATTTTTATTTTTCAATTTTTGTATATACAATTTGACTTTTTTTTTTATAATTTGCGCGCACTAAAGGGATTTTGACTACCATTAAAATTTTGAGCACAGTTTTTGAATGTTAGATTATCTTAATGGGAGGAAAAAAATAGAGTCGGGTAAAGCTAAATAGTGCGGCTATTTAACAGCACCTCCGAAGTTGGGATCAAGGGTAAATTGATGGGCATTCCCTGAAGCGCGAGTATTACGATTGAATCGTTTTTTTTTTTTTTAATTCATTTCGGATACAGTCCGCTCAGCTCCGTCTTGTGCGAGGACGTCTGGACTATAAATAAGCCGCCTATCCACAGTACTACGGCCGACGTGGTAGATTAGCGGAACCGCCTCTCTATCCTGGATCAACCCTATACTATCTAAATAGAGGAATGCATTAGGTGCAATATGGCCACTTAAACGCACACTTTCGAAGTATTCTGTGTTGGGGTAGTAAGCCCTAAAGATTAAGCTATTTGCTGAGGTCATCGCTCTCGCAATGTTACTCCGAATCAGCTTTATCAAAAAATTATCTATTCTGTTAATGTTGGCTCCGTTGTATAGAGTCCTGTTGGAATAGTAATGTTTGTACTCCGATTCTGGTGTTCTGTGTAATCCAAGACAACGTCTAAGACACTGCCTCTCAAACACCCGAATCTTTTCCATTTGAGATGGGGCAACGTTGAACCACACCGGGCACCCATAGGCAATCATCGGCCGGATGAGGGCCATGTAGCAAATCACCTTCATCCTGGTGTCAAGCCGGCTGCTGTAAAACAACCGTTTCGTCAAAGCAAAGGCTCCCCTAGCCCTGTTCAGAGCAGCATTTATATGTCTGTCGAAATACAAATACTGATCCAACCAGATAGGTACTTTACCACACTTTTACTGGCCAGTGGTTGCCGGTGCGGCCCTACGATCATCAGCTTACGCCAGTTCTTTCTAGTATCCCTAGGGGCTCTAGCCAACGGAGCGGAGTCCTAAACAGAATCGTTTCACATTTCTGAAAGTTGACTTTCAACTTCCAGTCATCACAATATCGCTGAATCTTGTCGAAGTCACGCTGTAAGAGAATTCTGATAACCTCAACTTTTGGAGCTGTTCTGTACGCTATTAGATCATCGGCTTACGCAATTGCCTGAGTAAGACTACTTATCAGATCGCTGGTGTAAATGCTGAATAGAATCGGCGAGTTCACCGCTCTCTGCTGAAGACCATTCTTAATATCGAAGATTGCGGTAGAAGTTACATTGCCACTTTTGACAACAAACTTTCTACCGTTGAGCATGTCATAAAGTATATACAATAGTGGTTTACTTTGCCGAGTCTAGTCAGTTTTAGATAGAGACCCTCTAACCATACGGTGTCGAAAGCCTTCTCCAAGCTTCCTTAGGTAGATGTCGAAGTACAATACTGGATATACCATCGACTCCTGCTGACTTCTTTTTCTTTAGTGAATCGAAGATGCATTGTAGCTCCATCCTCGTAACTTTTTTTTTTTATTTTATTTAACTTTATTTCAGATGAAGACTTAAAGCTACAATATTTACAATTTATGACCAATAATTAAATAAGCAATAGCATTAAACTTCAAATAAAATAGTTAGGAACATCCTGTTGCCCAAAGGCAAGAGTTGGATGAACCATAAGTTACAAAATTAAACTTAAAAAACAATTGATGGGGATCATTTATAATGTAATAAAAATAATATAATTATTATACTCGTAAAACAAATCAAAATCAAATCATGCAAAATGCAACAAAGGAAATTAAAGTTATTTTTTTATTCTCAAACAATTACATTCAAAAATCTATCTATGTCATTGTAGTTCAAAGAAAATAGCAAAAGTTTAATATTTTTTAAGAATATTGTTTTGACTCTCTCGCATCTAATATTTTCTGGCAGGTTATGAAATAAACGAGGTGCAGTAACCAAATAAAAGTGAGAAAAATGTGCTTTTTTAATAGTAGGTATAGTAACCAAATTCATACCGTTAACACGCAAACTATGAGATCCATACAATCTAGCAGCCGTATATCCAGAATTTTCAAAAAATATTTTTAATCTATATATATAAAAATCAATGGCACCTTTCGTTGTGTTTCTATAACTCAAGAACGGGCTTACCTATCCAAACCAAATTTTATGGCTTTGTTTGGACTATTTAGTAGATGGTTTATGTGAAGTTTGCACAAAATCGGTCAAGTGGTTCTTCATTTATCACATTTTTTGTAACAAATGAATTCAATAAATGTCGGATCATTTTGTTAGTGGGGATTTTGCTGTCAAATTGAAACTTATATTTTTAATTTGATTTATTCTTTTTTATATGAAGGAATAATGTCACAAGCCGGGCGAACAAATATAGGTCGGCGAACGCGTAATGCAAATGATGTGGCATTACTAAGTCGATCACAGACTGCAGATGAACGCGCACAAGCTAATGCATCGCAGTAAACGTAATGCACGAAATATGTAGATCTGTTGACCCTCTGTACCTGTACTGAACCTTGCACGCCGATCACGAATACGTCGTGCTGCTCTTTTGGCTAAAATGATGCGTGCTGCTTTTAATTACAACAGTCCACATTGTGATGCGGCTAACTTTCCACGTGAAAAGCCCGGCATGTGTTGTGCTAATGGCAAAGTGAGATTTCCAGCATTAGAAACTCCACCCAAACCATTGTATTCATTTATTTTTGTGACATCTCAAACGTCGAATCACTTTTTGATCCATAGTCAACAACACAATTCGGCATTTCAAATGACCTCTTTTAGTGCTACTAAAATTATTAGAGATAATTATGCCGACGTTTAAGGTAAATACTTCAACATGATTGTCCCATGTTTATATCAATCTGAATCATAAAGTATTCGATAGTTTTAAAAATTCTGATCCAACATCTACCTAAAATTGCATAGGTACATGTTACAGATTCAGGGCCAGATTTATCATCAAGCTGGTTCGTTATTGCCATAATTCGACGCTGATCATCAATTTTTGCAAATTTATTTTATTGGTGATGAAAATCGTGAATTGGATCAACGTTGTGCAATTGTTTCAAATACAAGACGAGAAATTATTCGCGAGCTACAAAGGTTTTTCCATCAGCATAACGCATTAGTTCAATTGTTCAAAATTGCTCTCGATCGTATGCCATTTGATAATCACAAAATCGTAATAAGGGCTGATAGAACATCCTTTGGAGAGCATGCAAGGCGATTCAATGCACCCACAATTGATGAGGTTGCAATTGTAATTCTTGGTGATCAGTTTCAATCCCGTGATATTGTACTTCATCGCAGAAATGAGCAATTGCAACATGTTTCGGAACTTCATCGTATATGACACAATCATGCAAGCCGTTTCCAATAATGCAGGTGGATTATATTTCTTGGATGCGCCTGGTGGTACAGGCAAAACGGTCGTTATGTCATTGATTTTAGCTATTCTAAATATTCGATCGGAACAAAAAATTGTATTGGCACTTGCATCTTCGGGAATTGCTGCTACAATTATTAGAAGGTGGTCGGACTGCACACTCTTCACTAAAATTGCCATTGAATGTACATGTGATTGAAACTCCAACTTGCAATATTTCGAGAAATTCTGCTATGGCAAAAGTTCTGCGATTAACGCCAATTATTTTATGGGATGAGTGTACAACAGCGAATAAAAAATCACTAGAAGCATTTAATCGAACAATGCAAGATTTACGTGGTAATCAACAGTGTTATGAATCAAGATGAGGCAATGAATTATCCAATTGAATTTTTAAATTCATTGTAACTAGCTGGTATGCCACCGCATTGCTTGAATTTGAAAGTTGGTTCTTTGGTCATATTATTGCGAAATATTAATCCACCAAAACTGTGTAATGGCACCAGATTGGCAGTGAAAAAGTTATTGCCAAATTTGATTAAAGCTACGATCTTAGCTGCTAAATCAAAAGGAGAAGTTTGTTTGATACCACGTATCCCTATGATTCCAACTGATATGCCATTTGAGTTCAAACGATTACAATATCGTGTGCGTTTATCATTTGCGATGTCCATCAACAAGGATCAAGGGCAAACACTTCAAGTTTGTGGAGTTAATTTGGAGGAATCATGTTTTTCACATGGTCAACTTTATGTTGCCTGTTCCAGAGTCGGTACCCCCAGCCGTTTGTTTATTCATGTCCAAAATGGAAAAACAAAGATTATTGTTTATCCAAACGTTTTGGATTAAGTTTTAAAATAGCTAGCAATTAATAAAATATTTTTTTGTTTGAATAAATGAATTTGATGTTGCAATTAATTTTTTTTTATTATTTCACTTTATACGTAGCGAAGCACGTACCGGGCCGCTAGTACTTTATAGAAATATAAGTGCTTAAGTGGTAGAATATTAAGGTTCTTGAATAAATCAAAACTTGATTAACCCTAGCAATAATTCTAATAGCATGTTTTTGTTTAGTTAGTAGAGATTCAATTTTGTTATGATGCGTTCCACCCCAACAAGAAAGTCCATATTGAAGCTTAGATTTAAATAAACCATTGTAGACCAATTTCAGGATAGGCCGACTACAATACAGACTGAGATGGTAGATTTGCCTAACAACTTTATTTAGATAAACTTTTAAATTAGAAGTGTGGTTTTTCCAACTCATTCGTGCATCTATAAGTATGCCTAGGTATTTGAAACTTTCTACTCGCTCAATAACAAAACAACCATCAGAGCATAGCAGGTTTTTGTTATAAGAAATTGTGGAATCATGTAGACAATCATTATTAAGCCTATATCGAAGACAGAAGGGTGAATGATAACTTAGAGTAATATCTTTGCAGATATTACCCTTTAAGTTAAAAATCATAAATTTTGTCTTGTCACTTATAATAAGTCGATGACTATGGAACCATTTTCGCAGTATCCCAAGATCATAATTGACATCAATAAATAATTGGAAATAATTTTTCGAAGAATATGTCAAAGCGGTATCGTCAGCAAAAGCTGTAATATTACCTTTAAAAGGTTGAACAAAAAGCGAGTTGACAAATACCAAAAAAAGGATAGGGCCCAATACGGATCCTTGCGGAACACCAATATAAGTAAATCTCTCGGAACTGAGATTATCCTGGATTTTAACCATTTGTTTTCTATTCACTAAATAAGATTCTAACCAATCATAAATAGTACCTCTAAAACCGGCTTTATACAATTTATCAAGTAACAAAACATGATCCACCGTATCAAAAACTTTAGTTATATCAATGAACAGAGATGAAGGTACCTCAGAATTGTTCAAAGCTGTTATAAATTTCCCCACAGAGTTTTAAAACAGCATCCTCCGTAGACCTACCAGTCATAAAACCATATTGGTAGTCACTCAAAAAGTTTCGTTATCTTCAAAAAAGATAGCATTCTGTATTTCATGCCTTTTTCGATAATTTTTGAAAAAACTGAAAGTAATGATATGGGACGATAATTGTTCAAGTTTGAAGTGCTACCTTTTTTATGAAGTGGTATAACTATGGCTTTTTTTAGGGCATCAGGGAAAATTCCTCTTTGCAGGCTGAAATTAAAGATGAAGCTAAGAATATCAGAAATGTAAAACGAAATTTTCTTGAGAGTTATACTCGAAATCAAATCATCAGAAGAAGAATTTGAATTTTTCAATGACATTAGCAAAGAAGAAAGTCCTTGGTTGAAAACTATCATTAATTATAGCGTTATTACAACACCTCATTTTTTCAAAAGATGAAAATTTTGAAAAATTATCACTAATGTTTGAGAAAAATACATTAAACAGGTTTGCAACTCTTTGAGGATCTGCTTCACTAGAGTTATCAGTTTCTATTTTGATATTCACCTCGGTTTTGTTTCTGTTCAGAATACCATTAACTATTTCCCATTCTTTTTTGGGGTTACCTAAATTTTCAGCAAGTTTCCTACCATAATAAGTGTCTCTACAAAGGGGAACTTCAGTTTTAAGCTCAAGACAAATTTTTTCATAGAGAGTCTTTGGATTTTTTTTAAGACAACCAAATAGTTTTTTCTTTTTATTTATTTTTTTTAGAAGTGACAAATTCATCCAAGGCTTACGTTAGCTTTAAATCTTTTCTTTCTAGAAAAAGACTATTATTCGAAATATGGAATTGAAGTTTATCTAAAAATATGTCAAAAGCAATCGACGGATTCTCTGCAGCAAAAACTTCATCCCAAAACTCATACGTCAAAGAAGATTTTAGTGAAACATAATTAATTTTTTGAAATTTTTTCGAATAAAACTCCCTGGTCCTGGAGACAAAATTATCAAACTGAAGACCAACTAAATTATGGTCAGTTATTTTAAGGTCAAATACATCTGCCTTGTAGTTCATATTAGTATTTCTATTCAATCTTAAGAAAATGTGGTCCAAACATGAAGTACCTCTGGTAGGTTTATTTACCAAAGACTCAAAACCAAAGGAAGATAAAACAGCCAGAAAATTATCAGCATCAAACGATTCAGACAAAATATCAATATTGAAGTCCCCTAAGAGGACTAGGTTCTTAGAGCTTTGATTTTCTAAAAATACAAAAAATTCATCCACAAAAGCCTTTATAGTGAAGAAATGAAATCGATACACACAAACAAAACAAAATCGAATACAGATATCTCACAATTTACGACAATCGAATCAGCAGCTTTTAACTTGGGATAGATAATATCGCACACAATGTCACTTCTATAAAACACTGCCACACCTGCAGCAGCGTAAGAATTATTACAATAAGCAGACAACGTAAAATTTGGAATTGAATAATTATCTGCCTCATAATCAAAAATCCATATATCAGACAAAAATATGAGATCTGGTAAATGTTTTAAAGATGCGAGATGAGCCAAGAAAACATCAAAATTTTTTCTAACACTGCGAATGTTTTGATGTACTACAGAGAACCCAGAATAAGAATTTACGTTAGGATGATCAATACAGAGACAATTAATTTCATCATAATTCATACAAGAAAAGATACTATTATTATGCATATCGTTAGAAGGATTTTCTAAAAAAATTAATATTGTTATTAGATATCATTATTTAAAAATTAACAAATTTCAAAATTGTTTTTAGAAAAATCCTCCAAGTTTTTAATTTTAATTACTTTTTCACCTTCTCTTCTTCTGATGAATACTGATGAGCTCCGAACCCACACATAATTGCATTTACCCTGTAGCTTCAGCTGTTTAGCTTTCTGTAGAAGCGAATGTGTGTATGCAGTTAGACTATCGGTAATGAAAATTTTAGTTTTTGCTTTTCCTTTATTATTTTTCTGATCACCAAAGATATTAGCTGACAATTTGACTTTGTCTGTTCGCAACTTGTTCATTATCTTTAATTTCTGAGATATCTTTAAAAACTTAACGCAAACAATATTAGACACAGCATTATTTGAGTCACCACTCTTTCTCTTCAAGGTCTTAACGTAGCATGATTCTATGTCATCTCTTCCAATTTGCTCACCTACACCGGTATTAATAAGTTCAAGAACCTTTTCAGTGGCGTTGGTTGAATTCACATCTGGGATACCGACAATGTCAACGTCACACTGCTTATCTCTTTGTTCCAATGAGTTTAATTTTGACTTCAAAATATTAACGGTGTCAGTCAGAGTATCGTTGCGCTCTTCAAGAAACCGAATTTTTTCTAGAGCATCACTGTTGAGAGTTTGAAGCTTAAGAATTTCGGTGTGTAATTTCATACTTTCAGCATAGAGCATTGACAAAGTTATTGTCTGCTCTCCATTCAACGAGGAGAAAGCGGCAGAGGATGGATTGATTGTTGCAACTGGAGCAGAGGAATGAGGTGATGTTTCAATTACATGCACAGGTGACACGATGTTATTTGGCAAATGCATGGAAAGAGACTGAGAACCAGATGCGGCAAGAGCATTTTGATTTTTTAAAGAGTCACTTAGCTGGCTAATAAGGCAAGTTTCACATTTGAAGCCATGAGAATTCTTTGCCAAATTTTTTATGTCACGTTTATCTAATTTCAAGCACTTTGCATGAAAAAACAAATTGCAAGATGTGCATTTAACTTTGAGATCTTCATTATCAATTATACGGGAATTACACAATATACAATTCATAATTAATTATTATCGAAATAACTTTTTTACTTTTGAGATTTGTAAAGACTGATTATTAATGACAATTTTAAAAGATAAGAATTATTTCTCAAACGATGTGACCCCATCAACACTCGCGAGAGAACTCGACTCGACTAACAGGGAACTACTCCCATCTTGCACGGCGATGATAGCATTCGCCAAGTTTTCTTCATTGAACCCGGTGAAACCTAGGTTCTCTGATCGCCATTGCGTCATTTCATTACGAAGATAGAAGTGATGGAGTAGAGCTCTGTTTTCCAGGTCGTGGTTGGGGTGGATGCTTGCATTCACCTTATACCCTTGCTGAAAAGCAGCCCCCACAGCCTCCACTTTCTCCAGCGGATCCTCGACAATAAAGTGGTCATCGTCTAAGACCGCGTCATCTGGATCCATCCCTGCTGTCAGAAGTACGTTTCTGTTTTCTGTCGTTCTCTGGAGCTTAAGACACGGAAGTTCATTTTGATCATTTCATCTAAATATTTTGTTAATTTGTGGAAACATACTCGGGTCTCTAGAGTTAACGGCCCGAATTTTATTGTTCCAATACAAATTAATAGACAACCTGTAATTTTCTTTGATCAGTTGGTTGATGTTTTTGATTGACGACTTCAGTGTCCTAATCTCCAGATCGCGTGAGTCAGTAAACCGTCGTTACAAGCGTTTTAATCTTGTCAGTAGTCCACTTTTTTGTCTGTGTAGTGCATCAATTGTCGCGTTACGGTACATGTCTACATGTCGGTTACGTTACGTTCTCTGTATTTTGGTATAGCTCTGTTCATAGTTCGTAGGATTGTTTCGTCCATTTGTTCTAAGTATTGGGCAATTTCGTTGTTTGTTAAATTCCTGTTATTTGGTGGGGATATATTATTGGCACGAATTTCGCTTGCTAAGGCGTTGGTAAAGCGTGGCCAGCGCATCTTACTGTAGTTGTAAGAATGCGCAGGTACATACTCTTCTAACTCTACGAGCTCGTTCGGCAACTGTATTTCTGCGGCGAAACCACAGTGGTTGCTGTTATAGTCTATCGTTTGTAAACAGTTTCTTGTCCGTTGACCCACAGTGTTAGTTATTGTCAGTCTAGAGTCCTTTAGTAATAGATCCAGATAGGCACCACTTCTTGGAAACGATGGTCTATCAGTAGCTAGAAGGTCGATCATATATTCAATATTGTATTGACCCATCCAATTAAATAGATGGTTACCTCTCGGATTTTGTACAATCTATATGTTTGGCATTTAAATCACCGGCCATGAGATAGTAATTCTTTACCGAGTTCAGTTGTAGCACTTGTAGCCTTAGGCACGAGGGCCTGTGGGGCTGCCTTTGACGCAGGCTGTACCGTATTTCCCCTTCCTGACGCCATTTGGGCGTAGGAGATTTGGGGATTAACGGGCGTTGTTGTAGGAACACGTGTAATTGGTCGTTTTTCTACCTCTGGTTGCTTCGCTTTTTTTGTTTTATTTCCTAAAAGATGAGACAGCCCCGATAGTTTTCGGGGTTCCCGTCCTTCCGGCAGAGTGCACACTTAAGTAGTGTCATTTCTTGGACCCTTTCTTGCCCTAATTGACATTCTCCCCGAACGTGGTTCTCTCTACACTTTACGCAGCGTGACTGCATTTCGCAGTTAGCCGCGGCGTGGCCGAACCTTTGACAGCGCATGCATTGAAGCATGTCGCCGCGCCTCTTTAATTTATCCCAGGTTACAACCTGGTAGTTGAGGACGGAGATACTCCTCAAACTATCCAGTTTGCTATTGGGTGAAAGCTGAACTAAGAAGATTGGCAACTTCCGGTTCTCCCGTCTGGCTTTTACTGTGGCGAAAGGCTTGACTTCGATAAAGTCGAGATCGTTTCCCGCTTTTTCACGGAGCTCATTTAAGAGCTCTTGCGGTTCCGACGGTTGAATCGTTTAAGGGGAGGAATGCTAATGGCTATTTCACTGAAATACTGTTTATAAAAATAACGGAAATATAATGGAAGACAAGATACACTCATTAGTAAATTAAATCATGTTGACTTAACAGTAGGAGCCCGACGTTATTCTTTTGGCTTTATAAATTGCTATCTGCTTACAATATGATATTAATGTTTTCATTATCTAATTCATGATTTTTTTTAAATAAGCAGAGGTCAATATATCAAGCTTATAACTACAGTAGTAAAAGTAAAAAATAAAGCCAAATCAGGTGCTGAAATAATTAACGAGTTCGAAATGTATTTAAGTGAGCCACAGTTAAACCACAATGTTCCTAATCCAATAAAATGATAGAAAAACAACAAAATATCTGAACTTGGCATTGCTGTCCAAAAATATTTATGCATACCAGCGATATCGGTATCTTCAAAACGTTGTTTCTCCGCTGTATTGTTATACCCAAACTCTTCTGCCAGATAATGTAAGCTTGTTGACATTCTTGGTGAGGAATCAAAAATTGTTACAACCAAGTATTTTATAAAATAGTTTTTTCTATTCTCTTTTAATTTGAAAAATACATTGGATGTATATGAATATGAATTTCTATTTTTAAGTAGAACCTACATTGTTTTTGTGAATAACATTTTGTTTTTTTTTTTATCTGATCAAATAAGGAATGAAATGTTTTAAAGTTATGTAATATAATTTAATTTAGTCTTTATACACGAGAAATATTATGAAAAACGCCGATACCCGGAAAAAAGCACTTACCCGAAACTTTACGGGTACCCGGTATTTTGTTTCCCGGGTAATACCCGAAAAGACGGGTACTCGGGTATGCGGGTTTTTGAGCTCTACTTGAGACAATCATTTTTGTTTTAGGATTGTTAATATTCAGGTCTAAGTCTTAGCAAGATCTCACACATGACTGGTCTCAAAATGATTATTGAAATATTTATTCCAATATGTTAAATCTCGAAGTAATTGTTCAAGAACACAGTTGAAAGAAAGTAACATCGATCGGAATACCGCAAAACCCGCATACCGACAAAAGGAATGGTATTTTGTTTACTGTGTTAAGAGATGTAACTGACTGATGGTAAAGCGATCGAGAGATATAACCAAATGACCTTAAGCAGGCACAATATACAAATGTAATTTACAAACAAGGAAGTAATTCAATTTTTTTCAACTAAAACTGTTGATTTTATTATTTCTTATATTATTACTTTTTATTTATAATAAAAATATTGGTGAAAAAGATGCAAAATTATTATCATTATTAACTAGACAAATTAAATCAAAAATCATTATAAGAAAGCAAAAAACATGATTTAATTTATTTACCCCTTGAAAACATCACCCATAAAAATTCTGTGTTGATTTTCAATAAATTTTTTTAAACTAAGTTGACTGAAACATGATTTTTTTTTGAAAATTTGTAAATATAGCAATAACAATTTGAAATTTCAAGGTGTATAAATAAAACAAAAAAATATATTTACTCAGAGTTTTCTGTGTCGTTTAGAAATTTAATAGTTCAAGTTTCTTGTTCATTTATAATACATATTATATCAAACATTTCACAAAAAAATCAATTCTTTTTAATAATATTTATATTGAATGTAATTTTGATAGTCTTTCTTTATCAAATGTCATATTTAATTAAGTTTTTAACGGAAATAAGTATTCTTTTTTTATATGGAGGTTATTAAAATTCGACAGATAGCTTATGCAGATTATTATATATTCTATTTCTTATGATTGTCATGGCTATGAATGAATCCCTATAAATGTGTATGTATATATTATAATTACCTATTATTATATTATACAAAATAAATAATTGAAAACGACGAACCACGAATTATACAAATTATGCGATTACAAAATAAGAATGTGAAGCTGCGCTACGCAGACTAATGCCATTTCATCTGTAATTAGTAATAAGTAAACGATTGTGCATCGTTTTTAAAAACAAGATAAAAACTACAACAAACGAATATCAACACTATTTTGCCTCTCCCATCCAAATATTATAGACAAATGCATTCGCATCTGCACAGCGACGTAAAATGAAAGGCTTCGGGGACTTCAAACGCAATGCTGTTGTGTGTATACCAAGTGAAGAAGAATTAAAAAAACGCAACCAGTTGAAAACAGAGGCAGGCACTGCAAATACAATAAAAGATTCAACACTTAATAATTTAAAAGGTAATTATTATTATTGCAAACAAAACGCAATCAGAAAGTGTGTAGAAAGAATATAATTTTCCTATTTATGTTATCTTATATACTGAAATTATGTTATTTATTTAATATATTTTAATAAAAACAACAAAAAATGTTTCCTTACAGGTAAATATACTAACAGACCATTTAATTAAAAACAATTTAATTTTTGTTTTAGTAATACATATTATTTAAAAATACATTTTAATAAAGCTTTGAGCTTTCAAATGAAATTTAAAGGCACTTTATAAATATAAAATGTGTGTCCTTATTGTTGTTGTTTACAAAGACATAACTAAGCGATGTACCTACAAATTCTACTTATCCATATTTTGTCATTTTTTGTTATTATATTTCTGTGGTGTTTGATACAAACATGATAAGTACATAAAATAATTTGCGTTTTTACGTTCACTTTTCATAGAACTAGGGCTGAAACGGGTTGACTGATTTTCTTCAAATTTGGAAAACTTTTGAAAATATTCTTTGAAAAATTATGTTCCAAATTTTAAGAAAATCGGTTTACCCGTTTAGGTTCGAGCTCGCAATTAAGTGAATGTAAGGATGCAAATTATTTTATGGAGTTATCATGTTTTTACCAAACACCACGGATTTTATTCTTTAAAAAATGTAATTAGATTTTGGGCAGATCAAAACCTGCTGACTTCCTTAGATTTTCTTGGAAATTAAATTTTTGTTGGTGAAGCATGCTTTTTTGTTTTTTCCCTTGACCTAATTTATATAATGCAATGTAACTTAAATTCTTTCTTATCTTTTCTACTCGATATCTTTCGTCCGATACGGATTTCGGTCTTTGCTACTCATACGGTTTTGTTCTTAAACTGACTACAACTTGTCTTTTTCACCACACTTTTTCAAATACCACATGTCATATTCACTGCAATTTTCGATCACAGTACGATTTGTAGGAAATCTAATAATTTTGTATTTTGTATTAAATTAATTAAATAATAACTAAAAGAAAATTATCTCAGAATATGTGCAATGTTTTTGTTAGCTGATTTTCTGACAATATATGTGATTCCGAAACTTTATACAGCCGATGTTACAATATTCAATCTATGATACAAGAACTATTGACTTAATAATAGTTTTAAAATCAAAAGTTCATCTGAACGCAGTTTTTATTGATATCAAAGAAACAAATATACCCGCATAAATATCATGATCAGTTCCATATTGCGAATGCCAACATGAGTTGCTTAAACCACAATGAAAGTTGCTATTAATCTCATATAAAACTTGAAAAATTCAATAATAATTCCACAAATAGTTTAAAAAGATTAACTAACAAACATGGTAAATGTAAGAATTCTATAAAAAATAGGTTTTAGAAATTATTTTCAAGAGGTTACCAAACTCCCATTTTGAATATGCTTAGTTATTAATTTATTTGGAATACTTCTACGCAAATCAAGCAAGATAAATTTGAATTATATGTATTTGTATTATATGCTGGTTATAAGTTTTTTCTTTTCCATTTTAAATACTCACTCATCTATATAAAAAGATTAAATCAAAGTCTGAAAGTTACACAGCTAAATTTCGTTTCAGGTCTCAAATAAATATATCATTAATTTTTATCCATAAAATGACTCCCTTAAATTATCTTCAAATTCAATTTATCTTTGGATCTCCAAATCTGAATCTTAAAAATCTTAAGTATCTGAATTTTGTTTATTAATTTTAAGCAACGAAAATACTCTCTTAAATTCTCTTCAATTTCAATACAACTTTGTACCGCTCATAATTTATTCCAGTCTAAGAATCAAGTCTACTAAGCTACATCTCAAATGCCCTCAAGTATACTTATTCAAAAAAAAAATAGCTAATAATGAAATATTGGCGTACTCGACTTTTCCCGGTAACTTCGATTACCAAATGACAATAATTATAATACGCTTAAATTCTTCCACAAATATACATATGTAATAATTTGTATTGAACAAACGGGTCCAAACATTATTAAATGCAATTAAATTGCGGATTGTTTTCCGCCCATAGTTCTAGAGACCCTGAATCCAAGATTATTTGTTAACGATTCTATATCAGTTAAAAATAAAAAAAAATTATTTTAATTTAAAATTCAACTGTGCCATTTCCCGTTCACAATATCACTAAATACATCTTCGTGTCTTAATATACCAATCATGATTGAAAATGATGTAGAACTAAGTTTTGAATAATATTTATGTTCATCGATTACTCTAAAAATCAAATTCCATTTTCCAATTTTTTTTTTTAATTTTCATTAACTACTTACAGCAAGTTTTACCTTACCATCACTTGAGTTTGGTTGGTTTGACAACATAATTTATACTGATTTAAAAGATGATGAAGCCAAGGATGAAGTTAAACGATACAACGAAAAAGGCAGCAAAGATATAGACGTTTCGCGTGACAAACGACCACGTCGTGATAATCGCCAACGTGACGACAAACGACGATACGAGGATCGCCGTCGTGACGATTTCAGAGGTTCCCGCTGGAAGGGCAACAGCAACGATCGCCGTGGAGGCTCAGGAAACCGTTGGGGTCCACCATCTCGAGGATCGTCTGCTCCATGGCGCGACGATCGAGGCTATGGGGGAGGCGGTGGTGGCCGATCATACGACAATCGAAATAATCGGTACAGCAGTGGAGGCAGTGGAAGTTCTCATAATTGGGTCAGCAATAATCGCAATCGGTATGATGATCGTTTTAGTGGTCGATCAGGTGGAAATAGTAGCGGGGGTGGGCGAAGCTATGACCCATACGGGAGCAGCTCCAGAGATTACAGAGACCGCGGTCGTGACCGTAACGGAGACGGAGGAGACAATGGAACTCGTCGCGATGGTAGTTATCGTTCAGGAAATATTCAGCGGGATTTTCGGTCTGGCCACCGCGACAATCGTACCGAAGATAGTCGCGGTGGCTTTGAGCGGTCGAAGTATTCTTCGAACGATGATGGATATGCCTTTCATAAACCCAGGGGACATGTGAGATTGAATTATCATCATCATTACATGTATATATTTATTAAATACATTTTTTTAGCAAAATAATTCATCACAAGGCAAATGGGTGCAAATGGAGGGAGGTGGAAATTGGAGTGGTCAGCAACAAATTCAACAACAGGAGCACTGGAGTTACGACCAATCGCAAGGTAAATTCCTTACTAATAAAACAAAGTTTAATATAAATATTTCCTTAATACAATCTTATACAGGCTATGGAAACAATCAACAGATACAATGGCCAATAAATAGTGCCGATCCCAGACAACAGCAGTGGGTCAATTGGTATCAGGTAAGTTTCTTAACAAACCTACTTCATAATTTATATAAAACAAGTTATTTGCAAGGCTCCAAACATGCTCCACTCTACAATTAAATATACACATGAAATATTATTTCATTTACTTTTCTCCCAACGTTTCGGCAGTGTTTGTCCCGTCTTCTTGAGGAGAGATCTTTATACTTAAAAGTTACTATAAATAAGTGAGAATGTGTAGGAGATACAAACTTATAGAATATTTTTTTTAAATTGTAATATATACAATTTAAAAAAAAAATTAAATGACATAAGTTCTTTGATTTAAACACTTCAGAAGAAGTTACTCAAAGTAATGTCAAGACTAAGATGTGTGTTGTCAAGAACCATGGAGTATGGTTTATATGTCTTGATGCGCTTCATATTAGTTTTGTTGTTATTTATGTGTAATGTTTTTAGCGTGGAGCATTTAGATCTGTGTTTTTCTGTGGCAAGGATTTCCACCCACTCAAAGTCCGGTTGATGGCCAATCTCAACGGTGTGGCAAGGCAGTGCCGTCTTCCGAGCATTTTTTAAACAAATTTCTTATTTGCGATTCGCCATTCTTAGAAGAAGGAGTTGTTTGGTCTCTTCGACGAAGCAAAGGTAACATTAATTTACTTAATTTTTTCTTTGCAGTTTATTTTACGCCAGTATGTAGGCCCTTTTCTATCCTCTTTTTCAGACACGTGCTCTATGTTGATGTTAAATATGTTGTCAGGGACTGTATCCTATTAGTTTTCGGAAATCTTAGGGACATAATCAACACTCTTGTATAAACTTCTCCTTTCTTCTAATATACTTTCGGATTTAGCTTTATGTTTTTCACGAAGTATTAAATTTCTTATTATTTCTATTGGAAAACTATTGTCTAAGATGATTTTGGTGACTTTTCTCATTAGCAGAATGGAATTTCTTATATACTTATACGTTTGTATTTAACTTGGCTTGATCGGCCAGGGCAACAATAGGTATCTGCAGTTATATCATTGCTTCTTTTCCTTTTCGAAGGTGCAAAAAGTTGTAGACATTCTTCTCTAAGATAATCGGCCTTAGCGAGGTATCCGGTCGGAGCGGAAAAGTGTTCGCAACGCATACTTTGTCTTAGGTTCTAATTGCTTTCGAAGTTTGCTATCGGAAAGAATAACAATACACAAATGCGTTGGCGCAATTTGTTCCGCGAAGAATTTGTGTCGGACGAAATCGGAAAAACAATTGAATCGGTCATTTCAAAAACCTCTTAAGTCACATTTTTTTCCAAAATGCTTTTTTTGCTGAAAATGGTTCCTTAAAGGGAGATGCGTATTCTGGGTAAGAACCACGTAAGTCTGTACATTCCTTCCTCTTCAAATAATACCGTATAAAAGACGTTCATTGCATAAACAACATAAGTCAGTGACTTAAGAGGTTTTTGCATGCACTACCAAAATGGCGGGAGTAGTTTGATATTTTAAATTTGCTTTGCTCTGATTGGTTCAACAATATTCAAATCTTCAATTTGATAACAACCGTCATTAATGTTAAATTTTCGTTTTTCATACAATTATTTTCTGCGAAAAGTAATTTTAGCTTTAAAAATGTTTTCAAGTGAAACAGAGAGTGATGGTGCGCCGAAAAAGAAGAGAACGTGTAATACCTTAATGAAATGTTATAACAAATTATAAAATTGAAAGACAAGACATAAACTAATTTATCTAAGAGATTTGAAAAACCGAGGAACTGTTGATATCAAGTTGCAGAAGAGTAGAATCATATGTCGAAGTAGGATCATTGAGCTTGATATTTCTAAGGCATTTGATGGATTTTGGCATGAAGCTATTATATTAAAAAATTTGAGTTTGGTAACAATGAAGCCCGTATTCGTTGGATTAGAAATTTTCTAATGGATTGTTCAACACTTTTTTTTTTGGAAGGTTTCAAATCGGATCTTCACAAAATAAATGCTGGGGACCCCAAGGTCTCCGTTTAGTCTCAGACTCTCTTTCTCATTTTTATGAATGATCTGATGATTTGCACTTCATTGTCTATCTTAACTTTTCATATTCATCCGTCACGTCTGTCAAATTCACGTCCATCTCATTCGAAATTTAAAAAATATAGTCACAGAGCTAAAAACTGAAGATGTTTTGGAATTCATGAAATTGTGGCCAAATTTGTACAAAAAAACATGTTTGTCAACACTGAATCTTATAGAAAAAAATCCCACAAAAACAGAAAAGAGCACCTTCGACATATATGAGCTTTAAGTATGCTTCACATAGAAAAGGTACTATCATAGGTATATATTGATGGATTGATTAAACATTTATTATTAGTAATAAATAAAGTATCAACTTCGGTTTCACTTCTTTCAGCAAAGGCTTATGTTTTAAAAGTGTCCATCAATAAGAAAATGTTGAAGATAATCAATCTATGTACCTTAAAGATATTAAAACATGACAAAAAGTTATTATTAAGTGTAATTTTTTAATAATAAGCACTACAAAATATAATTACTACCATTTTTTTGGTTAAATTATATACCACTTACCCCAGTCCTTGCTAAAACAACTTAAGTCAAGAACAGTTTTTTAGGTTTTTTTCATTGTTTTTATTAATAAACTGAATTTTTTTCGCTTTTTAATTTTCTTACCACTAAAATACTTAGTTAAGCATAAAAAAGTGGTTTAAAACTCATTTGTTTGAGCATGAAACAGTTTTTATTGATTCCTGAAAAATTCTAATTGAATGACTTATGAGGTTTTTGAAATGACCGATTCAATTGCATTAAACTATCAGAAATTTCACAAATAAAGCATTTGATCGCACTTAAACGCAGTTCGCCGGGTGCGTCGGAGAAAAATTCCGGACAGCTGTTCGGAAGAATACCACGAAGCAAAAATCCTCCAAATCGTACAAAATCGGATAATTTTCCGCTCCGAACGGATACCTCGCTAGGGTCGAATAATGTTACCACCACGAGGCCCGTCATTATTAAATGAAACTGAAGGAACTCCTTACGATTCTTACTTGATTAATGTTACTGAGACTGAAAACTTCAAAGAGATGAAATCCTAGTTGCGTAATTGATTGATTGACTGAGTTATGAGGAAGAAAAACGACCTTTAAATCCCTTGTGCCCCCAACTGGAACTGAAGTTGATCGCTCATACTACAGCTCATCTTCTAGCCTTGACTCCTTGAGAAACTTATGTAAATATATGGAGTATTTTCAGAGATTGTAGTTCACTCTCAATTGAGAGTGCGTTACAATATCCACAGTGGCACTGGTTACTAGCCCAAGAATGCTGAAGTGTATTCTCAGCTTGCAGTGACCAGTGGGGAAACCCGTAATAATTTTAAGATTGTACTTGCTTAATCGGATGCAGGATGTAAAGCGTTCTTGGTTTTATAGCTCCCAAGAAGCATTTTGACCTATCTTAAGATGATTTATTGACCAATTTGGAATTTATAAGTTCAGTGGAATCGATTTGAAATCTTTCCTATGGCTTTTTTGGTCACTGTAATATTGGCAATGAAACAACTATGTGACATTGACGTTGTCGAAGGAAGGAATTGTATTTCAAATCACAGATCTGACATCAAATCTAATAATCCTGCGAAGACAGCCCTGGCGAGTCACAGCATCGAAAACGGCCATTCTCCAGATTTTGAAGGTGTCAAAATCCTGCAGACCGAGCAACATGCATCAAAACGCTATACCTTACAAACATTACACATAATGAGTAACAAAAACAACATGAACAGAAAACAAGACACACAAAACATTTCTGCCGTCTATTGTTCGCTTGTCTCCTAATTTATGACATTTTAAAAATAAGTTTCATAGACTAAGCTTCATTTGAAGTGTTCTTTTCTTTTATTCTTTGTTTTTTTTAACAATCATTTATATTTTATGTGAAAAAACAAATAACTTATAAGCAAGTGAGTTTATTTTATTGTTTTAATTGTTATTATACTCTTGATTTAACTGATGTTTTTCTCTGTATTTTTGTGTTAATAAAGTTCCCCTGAAGAAGGCAGCAAACCCTGCCGAAACGTCGGGAAAGTCAATGTAACATAGTTGTTTCATTGCCAAAATTACAGTGACCAAAAAAGCCAAAGGAAAGATTTCAAATCGATTCCACTCAACTTATTTTGACCTATCTTAATTTTTGGAGTTTTATCCATATTATAGATCTAATGGTCTCCTCTTTCGTTTTTTTTTTACTCACATTCTCTCGTATTCCACAATAAGGCCCTTTTATTCAAACTCTTCCAAGAGCCCGTATGATTCAACACCCGGAGTCAAAAGTTTGGAGATTTTTGTTATTATATGAAGGTTTTTTATAATACAAATTCTATATACTACTGAAATAAATCAGCCAAGTAGAAGACTTAGCACTATTATTGGACTTGTTGAATTATTGACTCAAAATTGCTTTTTTTGGCCTTTAGTCCACAAAAATTGGCGTTTCGTCCGGGCGATCTCACATGGACTCATCAGTTGACTGTGAGGACTTTGTCAATACGCAATTTTTGTTAAATTCAGTTAGATCACCCGGACGGAACGCCATTTTTTAAAGGTTTGAAGGTGATTGTAAATCGTTTAAAAGGTGATTGGTTTGATTGAGAGTTTGGGATATGACGGATGGGTTTAATATATAAGTCAGGTTAGATAGCTTTTCATTGATGGAATAGGTTTTATTGTGTTTAGTTCGTATAATTATGTGTTTTGTGGTTTGGGTAACAAGACCATGTAACGCCATTTAAGTTTTAAATTATATTTTGTGTCTCAATATTTATTCCATGCAAGGATTTACATTTCACTCCCAAATCCTGACGAATTATGTTAGTACAAATACAACCACGGATTATATAACCCCAAAGTTAGACTTTGAAAGACCCTACAGCACCTACTTCCCCGACAGACAGGAATGGGAGAACAATATACCGCTCGTAGCTGAAACAACACACTCCATTTTCACAGATGGATCGAAAATGGATACTGGGTTTGGAGCAGGTTTCTTCTCAGAAAGCCTCAATCTTGCTTCCTACTTCAAACTCCCCGATCACAGTAGTGTTTTCCAAGCCGAGATCTTGGCAGTAAAGAATGCTGCAACACAGGTGTCAATGATGGCGCTATCACTATCTGATATCACCTTTTTCATTGACAGTCAAGCAGCGATAAAAGCACTCTCTGCCAATCTAACCAAGTCGAAGCTTGTTTCTTGCTGTCGCGAAGAGCTCAAGGTTCTTGGCTCGCAGCATAATGTTAGACTCTGCTGGGTCCCGGGACACAGTGGTATCCCAGGCAACGAAAAAGCTGACGAACTCGCTAGAAGGGGTTCGACACTTGAATTCTCTCTAATAGACCGCACAATCAACATCCCCCCATGTGCTATCAAGCAATACGTTGGCAGCATAACCAAGCGTAATTGCAATGCAAGATGGAGCCTCCTTGGTACATGCGGTATCACCAGGAGGCTGTGGCCTCAGTGGGACGAGAAAAAATCTAACTCAATCCTACTATTTAAGAAACCATCCATAAAATCTCTTATTAGTGTCATAACGGGTCACAACCCGTTAGGTTATCACAAGACTAAATTAGGACTTAGCACGGATGACATATGTAGAGGCTGCGGCAGCGCCGACGAGGTCGAGGATACCACTCACTTCCTCTGCCACTGCCCAGCACTCAGTCACATAAGGAATAGGACTTTAGGATATTACTTCTTTGATGATCTAGAGGATCTCTCTAACTACCCTCTGAAACTAATCCTGAAATTTATTGAGACCACCAAATGGCTAGAACTCCCTGTTGACTCATAGGTTCTTTTATATATTACAGAACTTGTAATACTTCGGGCAGCACAATGGATCAAATATGATCTAAGTGGGACGAGAGCAAGATCAATCGTCGGCCCATATAACCTAACCTAACCTAACCTACATTTTTTTTATTGTTTTTGATGGGATCGTTACATTTTCCCGAAAATCAGTTGCCCGTGTAACGTTTGCCCGCCGATTTTATTTATACTTTGATGAAGTCGATCCCGCAGCACGACATCCCGTGGCATGATATCCAGTAGATTTCTTCACCGGATTGGCGACGGGATTGGCAATACTAAATACTACCTTTAAAATAGTACTTTTTGGAACTTTACAAAAAAGTATTTTATTTTTTAAATACTATTATAAAATAAGAACACGCATTATATTGAGCTTTCAATTTTTTCTTTAAAAACAAAATTCTTTATTTTTAATGAGTCAAACTTTGAATGCATTTCGGGTAGTTTACCACCCATCATCAGCAACACGACTAAATATAAATTGTCTTTGTATATATTTTTACATTAGCAATCAATATATAGATATCACCATCGTGACCGTATTCATCAACGGCATCGGCAGCAGCAGCAGCAGCAACAATAACAACAACATCATCATAGAGAACGAAGGTAAAGCGCAGGAGTTAACTGGTGAAAGATCATTTTTTGCACAAGCAGTGCGAGACCACAAGCATTTGGAGTGTGTAATGTCAACGTAGAAAGAACAAATCAGACTGCCTTTGTCCAAGTTCAAAGCGGTGTTATCTTTGTATATATACATACTTTCATATGCATCTAGTTTTCTTTCGTCTTTAACGCACTTTACAAGTTGTATCTCACTTGTAGATAATAGCCGTGTTTTTTTGGAAAAGTTATCCGTAGTACAGTAGGATTTTATATGAATAACAAATACAACATCCGCAGTAGGATCACTGCCGATAAAAAAAGAAGTGAAATCCTGCTGCGGATAGAGATTTGACGTTTATTCGAGCATCGGCAGCGATCCTACTGCGGATGTTGTATTTGTTATTAATATAAAATCCTACTGTACTACGGATAACTTTTCCAAAAAAACACAGCTAATGGCAAGTGTTGTTGCTCAAGTACATGTGATGCGAATGCAGATTTTTTTGGTTCGTTGTTAGTAACATATTGTTTGTGTTCGTCGTATCTCTTTCTAATTGAACGTTTGGTTTGCCCATAATATTTTCTGTTTTTAGCCGCCGCCAAGTGCAGACGTTTTTTCGATTTGCTCTTCATTACCCACATAACTAATAATTGAAACTTCCTATAGTTAAGTTCGCATACCTCTGCACTTTTAATCGCGAACTCTCTGACCCAGTTCCTACCTTTTCTACCATCGCGACAACCTATTGTGAAATTTTTAATTGACCCAATTTCGTTGTGTAATCGCAAACTCTGTGACCCTATTGTGTTTATTATTGACCCATTCAAACCACCACTGTCGTAGTCAATATTCTAAATTAATTTAATTTTTGTGCATAACCAGCCCTTTTTCAATAACTCTTTTGCCCTCACTTAGCCTACCTAAAATAAATAAAAAAAAAAAAAAAAAAATGGAATACTGTAATGCTTGCAATGCACCCAAAAATGAAGATCTTCTAAAATGCAATGGTCTATGTGGGAAATCCTATCATCTTTCGTGCATTGGGCTTTCAAAAAGATCAGTTGTTTATTTAAAAGATTATTTAGCCCATTTTGTATTTTATTGTGATGAGTGCAGAGAAATTTCGCTCTCACATATTTTACTTGCAATAAAATGCCAAAGTGATTTAATAAATGGCATCGTGTCCGACAATAAATCTTTCCAGAAAAACATTTTACGCGAATTGCAGAAAATAGATGAGTTTGTTAAACCGATTGAAAAACTGAATAATATTCTCGAGTTAGCAAACAAAAAAAGTGTGGCTAAACTTTGAACAATCGAGAAGCAGCTCGTGGTTCTTAAGGAGACATTAAATAATAAAATCTGCGAAGACGACTTAAATAAATATTTCGATTCTTTAAAAAAAGACATTAAATCTATGTTAAATACCTTTTGTGCCGCGAATTCCATAGATGCTATTACCAAAAATTTGAACTCTCTGCGCACTGACCTCGACAGTCATTTCCAAAGCTCTTCAAAAATAATGATACCAGGTCTCCGTCAACCACTTGCCCTTCTTGAGGAAGCTGTTGGTACAATAAATATTATAAGTAATGAAGTTTTGGAAACGCGATATAATATTGGCCAACTAGCCGATGAAGTAATAAGCGCATCCTGTAAAATCGATGGGATATCCACCCAAATTCAACCTGCCCCATCAACGTACAACAGATCTATACATTCTGAAATACAAGACAACACCTATCGGCTTCCCCAGCTACCAGATTTTACAGCATCATCATCCGTAACTACAGCTCCTATTGCGTCTGCTAGTGTTTCACCCTTACTTGCACCGGCCTCAACCAGTTTACCTTCATTCTCTCCTGAGCCTGTTTTACGAGCTATTAATGCTGCACCACAAAATACACAACCTACTGCTGCCCTTCCACCTTTACCGGGATGCCAACAACCTCCTCTGCCGTCTCCACCTGCTTGTCAACCTCCTCTTGAACTAGCTTCACCTACCATTAATCGTTTTGGGACTACTTGGACCAAATCTGAATGGAACGCCAGACTTCAGAGGCTTAGCAACAATGCCGATTACGGGACATTTTTCATCAAAGGCGCTCCCCAGCTTGCTGATGCTCCCTGGATAATGGATTTATTTTATAAAAAGTTCTCCATTTCTTTAAAAGAATGTCAGAGGATCTCATCACCTCGCTCCAAGCAGCAAAGCTTTAAAATAAGCATACCATCTAAGTACCAATGGCTCTTTTGCTCAATCTCTGGGGATGCTCTCCGAATGGGAAAGATGACTGTGGCCAAATGGATAGAAAAGCGACAGAACGAGTTTTTCCTCAAAGATGTTCCAAGGAAATCAAACAACAAGCCAAGCCCCCTAGCTTCAAATAATTCAAAACCTTTAAAAAATAGTAAACCTCACCCAAAACCTACTCTTAAGCCAACAAACAAATATAATAACAAAAATAAATCTGCCCCTCTTTCCCGACTCAACTCAAACTGGAGTTTTAAAACTAACCTCTTTCCATCTTTCACTCCATATAATTTCACTTCCAATCCTTTGAATCGTGTAAGCCATCAACCAAAGAATACTTCTTCTTATAATACCGCCACCAACACTAAATATCCTAATTTTATTCACTCCCACACTATAAACCCTAGCCCTTATCCATCTTCATCACCCCCAGCAATCAATTCTAATCCTTCCCTTGTTGGTCCCATTCAACAAAAGCGTGTATCTTTTAACTTATTATCCGAATCAGGCCCTCTTTCAAGAGATGTTTTGTCCAACAGCACCTCAACCACAAACCCTCCAATTTTCAACCCAATGCACCCCCCTACTGTGAAACTCTACAAGATTAACCGACCCCGCACCAACAAACAGTGAACTCGAGGGGCAATATGTTATGGCTAGACTCCGTGATCATAAACTCTTCGAAAATGTTCGTTTGTATCTAGCCTACCTTCATGATAAATCTGACTCTGTTTGTATCGACGGCAAAACCAAAACCAACGTTATCTTTCAAATTCAAAAAGAAGGACTCCCTACTGACCCTATAGCCTTGAAAAAAATCTACACCCGATTTCATGAAAACTTTAACATCTCCGTCACAACAGTCAACAAAGACCTTAATACGTATGCCTCTCACATCAGCTCCAAACGTACGTCGCACCTTCAAAACACGCGTAAAAACTTCAATAACTATTTTCGATCCTAATCCAAATTCTCTTAATGCCCCACCTAAATCAAACCTCCGTCCCGTCCCAGACCATCAAATCCTCCCTCTTACTTTCTACTACCAAAACGTAAGAGGCCTACGTTCCAAAACTCATGCTGTTTTGGAACAAACCCATGCTTTACCCTTTGAAATCTACGCCCTGACTGAAACAAATCTGGTCCCTAGTATCAACAACCAAGAATTGTTTCCTTCCTCTTTCAATGTTTATCGCGATGATGTTCTTAACCAATCTACCGGCGAATGCCCTTGTCGAGGTGTCCTCATAGCTGTTCAAAATACACTAGACTCATCCCTCATTGCAATCTCTTCTTCCTCGAATCTTGACTATGTTTCCGTTAAGATAACACTACCTCGCAAGTCACTTTATGTTATATGTTGCTATATTCTGCCGTCACAACCCATCGAATCTTATAAACTCGCCATTGATACGGTTGACCATATAATGGATGTGTGTGACCCCAACGATGATATCCTTCTTTTCGGTGACTTTAACCTTCCTTATCTAAAATGGATTCCATCCGAAGATCAGTCTTATTACATAGCTTCCAATCCCACCTCTGCCAAGGAATGTCTATTTATAGATCACCTAGCTGATTCAAGTCTATGCCAAGTTAGTGGTATCCCAAACTATATGGACAGGCAACTAGATCTTATTTTCACAACCGATCCCATTAACTCTACAGTGTCACTCTCTCCCCTTTCCCTATCTACCATCGACAATTATCATCCTCCCCTCTTTCTCTCACTCTATCATGATTCTCCATTACCAACTCAACTGCCAGCAAATAAGTACTCTTATGATTTTCACAAAGCAAACTTCCCTCAAATTAACGAATATCTGAACAGAGTTTCCTTCAATTTTGATAACCTTATTGTGAAAGATGCCACAGAAATATTTTACACAGAAATATTCAATTCTATTTCACTCCATGTACCCTTTTGTCGCCATAAATCATCGTTCGCTTCACCACCTTTTTATAACCGCAAGCTTCGCTCTTTGCGTAATAAGAGAAACAAGTTGTGGGCAATTTTCCTCCGCACTAACTCTCCCACCGATTATTCTAACTACCTTGGTTCCTATCTTCACTTTACCGAACTATACAACTCCCTTTACCAACGCTACTTAACTGAAACACAAACCAACCTTATAAATGATCCTAAGTCGTTCTTTCAGTTCGTCAATTTCAAAAGAAAATCCGATGGTTACCCTACCTCTCTTTCCTTCAATACCGAAACTTCAAATAATTCGCACGGTATTGCCAACTTTTTTGCCACCTTTTTCAAGAAATCTTTCACTGACGACTCCTTTGTACCTGATTCTGGTTATTTCGATTACTTGCCAAATTTCTCCCTAGGCCCATCTCTTCCGCTTACCGTTGACCCATGTCTAATCGAAAATAAGCTAAATCAACTTAATGACGAATTTCTTCCTGGTCCTGATGGCCTCCCTGCAATATTCCTGAAAAAATGCTCTTCAGCCCTCTCTTTTCCCCTCTCTAAAATTTTCAGCTTATCGCTATCTCAAGGAGAATTTCCTCAGGTATGGAAAACCTCTTTCATAACCCCAATACACAAAAAGGGTCCTAAGAGCGATGTTAAAAACTATCGTCCCATTGCCAAACTTTCACATATACCTAAAATATTTGAAAGTATCTTGTACGAAATTTTAAGTTTCCGCTGTAAGTCTCTGATCTCTCCAAGACAACACGGCTTTCTTAAATGTAGGTCTACAACCACTAACCTTGTCGAATTTGTATCGTATTCCCTATCTGCCTTAGAGAACGGAAAGGAAGTTGACGCTATATTTACTGACTTTAGCAAAGCTTTTGACAAAATTTCGCATAAACTAATACTTTTCAAATTATCCGCCCTTGGCTTTGAACCTAATTTCTTGAAATGGATTTCTTCTTATCTAGAAAACCGTTATTACTGTGTTCGTTTCAGATCTTCCCTCTCTAATCCTTTCTTAGCTACCTCCGGAGTCCCACAAGGCAGCCACTTAGGTCCTCTCCTTTTCATTCTTACCATTAACGACATTGAAAACGTCATCAAACATTCCCATATCTCACTCTACGCTGACGATACTAAGATCTTCAAAACAATTTCTTCAAAACACGACTCTTCCCTTATCCAACAAGATCTCTCAGTCTGGTGCCTTAAAAACTGCTTAGAGCTAAATATTGCCAAATGCCAATCAATCACTTTTTCACGTAAACACATAAAATCTCCTCCACGTCTCTACCTTATACATAACCAACCCATATCAACTGTTGAATCGATCCGCGACCTAGGAATATTATGCGACCGAGAGCTCAACTTCTTGGCACATATCGATAATATTATTTTAAAAGCCAACTCTTCACTTGGTTTTGTTAAACGGTGGTCCAAAGAATTCTCCGACCCCTACGTCACCCGATCCCTTTACATAACGTTTGTTCGTCCTCTACTTGAGTACGCCAGTCAAGTTTGGTCCCCATATCAACAAATCCACATCTCTAGAATCGAGAGCATTCAACGTCGCTTCCTAAGATTTGCCCTTCGCGGCCTGTCTTGGAATAATCCCTTGATCCTGCCCCCCTACCAGAACCGCCTTCAACTAATTAACTTAAATACACTGCAAGAACGGAGATATATAGCAGAGATTCTCTTCATTCATCGGCTTCTCTCAGGCTCTATTGACTGTCAAACTCTTTACAACTCCATCTTTTTCAGCACAAACCCTCGTAACCTTAGAAATCCTCGCCTCTTCTATCTCCCCACCCACCGTACCTCCTATGGCTCCAACGAACCTATTACGCGTATGCTGCGGAGGGTTAATTCGAATGAAAACGATTTCGACTTTAACCTCAGCACTCCCTGCCTAAAAAACCTCCTCCGAAATACAATCCAATTATAGCCTAACCCTAACTGTAAGTTTCATAGTTTTAAGTTAGATTAAGTTATGAAGCTTGTATTAAGCTAAATAAATGGGGGTATTGCCCCCACCAAAATTAAAAAAATTAAATTAAACTCCACAAGAGATCTGGTAAATTCCAGCTTTGTCCAATGAATTTGTTTTGTCCTTTCGTGTAATAAGGTGATTTTTCAATTTGAAAGGGTTGGAGAACACAATTTGCATATCATGTCTACGAAAGATTGTTTTTAGACCATTTGTTATGTTTGGTGCGAAAGTAATCGAAACACGCTTAAGATCAGTTTTTTTTTGTCTATTTTTCTGTTTTGGTCAAACAGTGTTGATTGGTTTATGTTTTTCTGTTTTTGTGCATGTTTCCGAATTATGTTAGAGATGATTTTTTCGCTGTAACCATTTATTTTAGATGCTTTTAGTATGTATTTGTACTCTTTGATATAGTTTAGAACATGACGCAAAATGTTCTTCAGCGTGCAAGAAAATTCCTTTTAACTAACGGAAAACCTAAAAAGGCTGCGGCGGTAGGCGGACCCTGTGTCAGCGTCAGCGCCAGCTTCGTCGTTTACCGTAAAAATAGTGTCGTCCGGGGTTTCCATCACACTAAGGTACGTCGGCTCGGGATTTTTTTGCGCGTTGGCCATCCTTCTCATCAGTTGATTAGAGTGATTGACGGTGTTCTACACCAGCTTCTATATTGAATTTATTAGGTATTTCTCCAGCGGTATTAGCTTTGCAACTTTGTAGAGATCCTCGTTCCTGTAATGTTTTGCTCGCTGCCGGTCCGGTGCAGATTCTTAGCATCTTGCTCTCGAAGATTTGGAGTTCCTTCATCGCTGTCTTTGAGATTGTGAAACATACTGGGAAACAATAGCTGATAATAGGCCGTAGGAGTTGTTTGTAAATTAGTACCTTAGTCTGTGTCCTGATCTTTTCCTCATCAAGGGGTGTAGTCGGTAGAATACCCAGTTGGCTTTTCTGAGTACACTTTTTGAGTGCGGGTTGAACCTTAGCAACTCGTTGAAGTTGATATCCAGGTATTTGACGTTCTTTTTGGCTGCAATGGTGGAACCATCTGGAATTTTCAGAACTAGGTTTCTGCAGGTAGATGTTGAGCGACACCTTTTTTCACGAGTTCTCCTGAAAGAAACAAGCTCTGATTTCAATTTCCGAATTCATATTCAATTATGGGTATTATTTTTAACTCGGTAGCATTTTCGTAATTTTTTTTAAGCCTCTCCAAAAGATGAGCTTAATCGCTTCGAACACTTCACAAGCTTACACAAAATTAAAATACTTTGAATCCACTTAACGGCCCATTCATGGTACTGATGTTCAAGAAAACTGTTGAGATAGACAGCTGCCTAGCGACCGAACATACACTAAGCGGAGCAACGGAGTTGCGTGAGCGGTTGAGAGTCCCAACAAAGGAGTTCAAATCCTGAGAACCCGCGAAGCGGGCCACCCAAGAATCTGATATCAAAGAAAGCTTCTGCGCCTCACTGACATTTATTGATTGCAAAAATCTAAGGGAATATATATTTGTGATTTTTTTATGCAATGTTGCTGTTTTAAGCTATATTTCTTAGAAACTTCACTTTGTCGCAGACGCTTAAATATAAAAAAATACACAATCAAACAATACAAAAAACAACACACATTAAAATCAATAGACAATTTTAATAAATCCAAAAAAAATTAAATAACAACACTTACTATATAAAACGAAACAAATAGAACAATCAACAACAACAAAAAATAAAATGCACGACTGGATCGCACTGACTTGCTCTTATGTAAAAGTACTTTGGAATTTAAGATACATTTTATAAACATAAAACATGGATTTAATGAGATAATAATTTTCAAATGCATAAAATTGCCGGCTGGTTTCCGGAAAAGTACGAATTTCTGCAAATAAACTAAAAAATCGTTTTATTATTAAATACATTTTTTATATAAGAAATTTCTCTAAAATTTTTCAAGAAAAAAATGTAGGATGCGAATTTTAAGTATTAAATAATATTGATTTTAGGAAATATGTAATTTAAAAAAATTATCGTTCATAGGTTTTGAAGATATTGATTTAAAAAAAAATTAAAAAAAAAAACCCCAACAAATATTTTTCCGAATATTTTTATATACAATATTATTTTATACTTAAGGGGACTCCTGCTGAAAATTTTGTGTAAAAATCATTAGAGCCGTTAATGAGAAAGTCGAAAATAAAAAAAACGGGTCTATGGCAGGTACCCCTAATAACATTTTGGCCCAAAATTTTTTTTGAACAAAATGTAGCCTATGTTCATAATACACCTAATTTTTTTTATCAAAATCGTTAGAGCCGTTTTCGAGATAAATAAGATTTTGCATTACGGGTGTATGGGGGGTACCGTTAGTTTTGGAGCAAAAAAAAATTTCAATTTCTCCTCTAGGGAATCACCGAAGATCCTTAACTACCGAGATTGAAAGAAATAGGTCCAGTGGTTTAGGCTGTAGTGAGAGGTACAGATATACAGGCACACTGAAACATGTTTTTTGTGTACTAAATTTTCCTTAAAATTTTCATAAAAAAAATTGATATGCAAATTGTTAGTATTTAATAAAATACATTTTAAAACGTAATTTAAAAATTTAATCGTGTATCGGTTTTCAAGATATTGAATTTTCAAAGAGAAACAAAATCCAAAAACTATTTTTTCGAAAAAATTTTTAGTTTATATTTTTTCAAATGCAAAGCAGCTCCTGCATAAAAATTTTGGTTAAGATCGTTGGAGCCGTTGGCGTTGGTGAGAAATTCGAAAATCAAAAAAACCGTTCTATGACAGGTACCCCTAATTTGGAGCTAAAAAAAATTTCAATTTCTCCTCTAGGGAATTACCGAAGACGCTTAACTACTGAGTTGGAAGAAAATACCTCCGGTAGTTGTAGTTCCAGGTACAGACATACAGACAGACAGACGGAATTGTCGGACCCACTTTTTTCGTCTTCGCTATCATCGTAATGTCAACTTTGATCAAAATTTCGAGTTCGATTTTTTTTCCAAATGCAGAACTTGCCCTATAGTACCTATATCGCAAGTAAAAAGCACTCGTAGGAGATAACAACAAAAAATACCTATGTATGTATGTCAGAGCACAGTAAGTGACATTTTCCTTTCTCCTCTTCTTTTTTCCTACAGTTGTGTGGCTTAGCGGGTGCATGCATTGTGCTGAGCTTATGAACATATATAAGCTCTCTCAGTGTTTGCATTTGCTAGGTCATACGATACAGATGTATAGAGAATTATTGTTCTGATTGTTAGGGTTCGGATCAGTTCAACGTCACTACTAAAGGCATAACACTTTTAGTGATGTTGTATTGAAACGGCTTTTAATTAATCTTATTCAGTGATTTTCTTAGATTTCGTCTGTTTTGGTTTTAGTTTTTTTATTATATTGCAATGGCTGGTAATTTTAGAGATGATTATTGTAATATTCGTGGGCTGAGAGCGAATTTTCTGGCTGCGTACATCCACACTGTTTCTAACAGGCCAGCTGTTTTGGCACTGAGTACTGAGTGAAACCCAAGTATAGCTTGGTGTCATTATTCTTTTCCCACCACGGTCTCACCATTTACATTAGGAATGATGTTGCATATTAGTTCTTACCACAATATGGTCACTGCACCAACTCCTTCTTCAATTTTATGTGGTTTAAATTTTCCATTAACAAGCACATCATTCACTAATGTTTTCTTTATCGAAACCCAAATCTGGATAGAGTTTCAACTTCTCACAAATTTGATGCTCTGTCCGACTCCATCCAAAAAATTGTTTCCCTATATCCTCGCACTGAAATCGCACGGGCGATTTCATTGTTCACAATTCTTCTTGGCTTCGCCATTCTGGCCAGACAACACCCGAAGGAATGTGTGTTCAGATTTTTGCTAAGTTTAACCACCTTACTCAGCTTGTCAACGAGTCCACTCGAATATCGGACGTTAATGGCCGAGCAGAAAATACTCTTGACTTGACCTCTGACCCTGATAAATACACAATAAGTGTATTGACACCTCTAGGCACATCTGATCATAGTGTTATATCTGCAAATTTCTCGTATCAAACAAATCCAGTTAGAAAAAGAGCTCCTAGAAGAATCGTATGGAAGTACGAGAAAGCCAACTTGTACAGTTTAAATAACTTTTTCAGGATCTTTAACTGGTCACTATGCTTCCCCGATAGTGACGTAGACTCCAGCGCAGATATGATAACTAAAATAATTCTTTTGGGAATGAAACATTATATCCCGAATAGGGTTAAAGGTATCAGACCCAAGGATAAATCATGGTTTGATTTGAGCTGTAAAGAGGTTATCAAGGAAAAAGAGATAAGCTTCCAGTGTTTTAAAGCAAACCCAACTGAGGAAAACCGGAAAAAATTCAAACAAGCCAGGAAGTACGGCAACGCCCATATTCGACGGACCAAATTTTTACATGATCAAAAATTAAGGCAAAAAATACTGCAATGTCCCAAAGGCAGTAAGAATTTTTGGTCATTTGTAAAAAATATGAGGAATTCTTTCTCTTCCTCGGTTCCTACGCTGTCAATGACACTTCTTTTGTTAGCTCTATTGATAAAGCTATCTTGTTTGAAGGCAGTTCGCCGCAAATTCCACCTTGCCGGTTAGTGTCATGACTCCCCCAATTCTTGAGCGCGTTAATAATTCTATGGGACAAATCTTTTTTCGTACTCGTACCGTGGCAAGTCTTGAAGGATCTCAACATACATAAATCCGCTGGTCCGGATGGTATCCCCGCTATTATTCTGAAGAGGTGTTCTTCTACGCTAGCAAAACACCTGCGTAAGCTTTTCCATCTATCCTATTCTTCTGGGCTCGTTCCGAGCAGTTGGAAAACAGCATTTGTTCAGCCGATTCCGAAAAAATGCGACTTTTCTCCCTCAAATTATTGACCGATCGCACTAACGTCCCTTCTTTCTAAGGTCATAGAAACGCTGATTAATTATCAACTCAAGAAATATTTTGAAGAACGAAAGCTTCTTAATGACCGGCAGTATGGCTTTTGTAGCAATAGGTCCACTGGAGATTGGTTTATCTAACCGAAAAGTGGAACAAATCTTTACATTGTTTCGGAGAAAGTAAGATTATTGCACTTGATATTTCAAAGGCATTTGATAAAGTCTGGCATCTTGCTCTTTTATCGAAAATGCGTGCTTTCGGCATCGAGGAATCCCTACTTCTTTGGATTAGAAATTTTCTTTCGAACCGTTCAATACAAGTTGTACTAGACGGATTCAAGTCTGAAACCCACAATATAAATGCTGTTGTGCTCCAGGGGTCCGTTTTGTCCCTGACCCTCTTCCTCATCTTTACTTGCGACTTTACTATAAGGCAAACTATGCATTCGTAAAAAAAAATCGAACTCGAGATTTTGATCAAAGTTGACATTACGATGATAGCGAAGACCAAAAAAGTGGGTCTCGCAATTCTGTCTGTCTGTCTGTCTGTCGGTTCGACTACAGCCTAAACGGCTCGGCTGATTTTCTTCAAACTTGGTTGATATGGGTTTTAATTTTTCCCCCCGGACGTTTTTTTTTGTTTTTTTTTTTTAAGACCAAAAATAACGGTACCTGCTATACGATTTTTTTTCGAAATTTTATAAATATTTTTTTTCTCAAAAACTGTCCCACAGAATTTTTAAAAAAAAATTTGAAAAATTTCATTTGGTTAAAACTAGCTAATGGTTGAAAAAAATTTTACAAAAAATTGTTATTTTTGGTAGCCCCCCTGGGTCTTTTTTTTTTTTTTTGTTTTTGATTTTCTCGAAAACGGTACAGCCGATTTAAATAATTTTTTTTATGCCAAAGCTCCTCCAAAGTTTAAATATTATTACATATTCAAATTTTCAATTTTTAATTTTTTGGATTTAAAAAAAAAAATTCAAAATTTTTTTTTGGAAACTCAATAATTTCGAAAACCCCAGGATCGATTTTTTTTAAACTTGAAAAATAAAAGTTTTTTAACATAATCTACAATATTTGAGAAAAAAAATTTAGTTTTATCTAAAACTAACGGTACCTTCCATACAAATTTTAAAAAATGGTTTTCGAAAATCATATTTTTCTCGAAAACGGTTCCGAGAATTTTGCTAAAATTTTTTTTCTTGCGATTAATCTTTACGATCTATAATTTAATAAAAAAAAATTTAAAATTTAGATATTACTGACTGTACCTACCATAGAACGATTTTTTCGAATTTTGAATTTCTCATTATCGACATAACGGATTTTAATGAAATTTTTTTATAAAGAAGCTCCTAAAAAGTTTAAAAAACATTGCATTTAAAAACTTAAGAAAAAATATTTTTTCAATTTTTAGAAAAAAAAGTAATTTTTTTTTTGAAAAATTCGATATCTCAAGAACGGCTTGGAATTTTGTTTGGAAATTAGACTTTTATTCGTACAATAATAAAAACTTAAGGTTGGCGTACCAAAATTTTTTCTTAAAAATGTTTTAAAAATTTTGTACATAAAAGCTTATTTTTTTAAGGAACAACTACAACGACTTATAATTTTTGTTCCTGCATAAATTCATATTTGCATAGCATTCTGTTCTTATCTCTTACTACTAAAAGAATTTAAAAAAATTCATTTTATCCTTATGAACAGTTTTCTCTAATAACATTCGTTTTTAAAATTCCTAGTCTATTACATAGGAGCAAGTTCGTGCGACTCAGTCGTGCATTTTATTATAAATGATCTCCTGTCTACAACTTCTAATCCAATTAATTGTTTCGCTGACGATAGTACTCTCCTTCCTCTCGGATGTGGAACTACAACGACAAAATATGATAAGCTCATTAAATTACGACCTAAACAGCATTGTACTATGGGGAATAAGAAACCGTGTCGAATTTAATGCTTCGAAAACCCAATGCTGTCTTATATCGTTAAAGCGTGATATACCCCGCTTGCAACTATCAATGAGTGACACTTGCATCAGTGAAACTGAACATCTCGATATTCTCGGTATGTGCATTACGAACCACCTCTTGTGGAACGATCACATTTTTTTTTTTTTTTTATAATTCACTTGCGCTCAAGGGTATGTTATGAGACCCTTATAATGTTTTAAACACAGCACGGGCGAGGGGAGAGAAAGGAGGTGTCGATGAACATTGGTCTTGAATGTTTGCAAATTGAAATGGCAAGGGAAAACTGTGCCGGATAAGTTATTCCATAATCGTGTTGTGCGACTAAAAAACGAATCTCTATATTTAACGGTACGACCAAAGGTAGGCTAAAGGGTGAACTGATGAGCATTCCTAGCGAAGCGGGTATCACGGGTGAATTGATAAAGGGAGGAATGCAACTGGCTATTTCGAGTGAGCATTTCTTGTGAAAGAAGCGAAAAAACAGGGAAATACATGAAACATTCCGACGGTGTTCAAGAGATGGGAATAAATCCATGATAGCTCTGTTTCCAATCAGTTTTAACGCTGTGTTCTGAATTCTATCCAATAAATGGAGAGAATATTGAGCAGCTCCTGGCCAAAGGTGTGAGTTATACTCGAGTTTTGGGCGTATAAACGCCTTATAAATGGTAGCCAGATCAGAAGGGGTGAAAAATTTCTTACATCGATATAGAAATCCTAAGCATTTAGCAGCATTCTTGGCGGTCTCGAGTATGTGATAATTACAACGAAGATCGTCGTTAAGCTTACAATTGATGCAATAATTGAGAAAAACAAATATCATGTCAAAGCAAAATAGGCAATTAGATAATTGGGTTATAAAACATTACATAAATCATAGGGTATATAATGAATGTGTTTGGCATAATTTATCAAATACAAAATTTATATTTATAAGTTTCAAAATAATTAATTTAAAGATACATTTGATTTTAATGGTAAATTTGAATAATAATTAACAGAATGAAGTTGAGTATTCAACAATTATAGTTTGGATAATTTTTTATAATTAATTTTTTTCTTACACTCGTGTATTTTTACTAAATTTTTATTTATTTTAAATATGATGTATTAGTATTAAGTTTTGCTTACTTGTAATAAGTGTACAATAAACTCAAAACTACCGAACACAGACATGGTTTTATATATTTTTAGAAAACCTTAGCCAATTCAGCATTTATGAGCTCGGATTCGAATTCAGGGCTTCAACATTCTTTTAAAATGTATAATTTCGTTATTGCAACATAAACTTTACTTGATGTTCTATATACATATAATAATTATAACTTAAAATTATATCTTTATTTTCCAGAATAACTCTCAACAACAACAACAGCAAGGCAACATGTTAATGGCTGACAATAACAGTCAACAGTATTGGTCACAGTACTCATATTCCAACCAAAGCGGCACCACCGTTACAAGCTCTCATTCCTCCGTGGATGGATCCTTAAAGAAATAGAAATAGTTGTAAAATATCAAACTTTTTGCTCATTAAAAAACCATATACAAATTCATTCTGTATATTCTTTACAATCTAACAAAAAAATATAAATATACACTTTAACAAATCAATCTTTGTTTTTCAAATTTGTAAGTGCAAACAAAAATACATTTGATTTTTGTATATATTTCCTTTATACTATTTAACTACAATAACATATCTTTTTATTATGAGTATCTTACAAAAAGATACAAGTCATAAAAAGAACAACTGTTTCTAAATTAACAAAAATATAATAAATATTAGTATTATTATATAAGATGTCCCACTGTCAACACTGCTTACGAAAACCATGAGTTCCTGATTTTATGTTGGTTCGAGAATATTTAAAGGACGATTTTCTTGTTTTTGATTCATTTATAGATTTATAAACGTTTTATTGAATGTGGGTCCTTTAACTGACTATCCTGATCAAACTACATACAATTATTGAAAGATTGTCTGCATACGATGCGTACAACGGTTTTCCCGCAATTCGTCATCGATTTTTTTTTTTTAAAGTCGTATGTTTTAATCTTTGTATCACAATATTAAAAAAATAAGACAATCTATTTTAATTATGAAAATCAAATTTATTCTTCTTAAAATATTTAGCATTTCTTACAAAAAAAGAATATTTAAAAAAAACAAGGTTTTCGTCCGAGGCGATGACTGTGGGTCACTCATTTTTGTTTTGATATATGATCAATAGTAATCTAAAGAAAATGAAATAAATGTGGGAATTAATATGAGTGAGTAAACATCTCGAATTTCTTAAATCCAACTAGATCATGTTCAACCCAGTTTTGTAGAATGTTCTCAATTTTAAAATAAACTTTTTTATTCATTTTAATCTAGTATTGTCTTTTAATTATTGTTTATTATAGTAAGGAAGCTAGCACTTAATTTGACTAACCTCCTATGCATATACAGTAGGGTGGCTCGATTTTTTTTTTTTTTTAAATTCAGTTTTCGGGCACTACCCAAAAGTTGTATTTATATGTCATGATGTCAGGTAAATTAAAGTTTTGGAAAAATATTGCGATCTTCTACTGCCCCAAGGTCATAGAATCTTCTCATGAAACCAAAAACAACCTAGAAAAAAGAAAAATTTTCCGTACCAAAAAAAAAACAATTTTATGAAGTTCAGTGGTATTAAAATATATTATTGATGATAATGAAGAATATTTAAAGCAAAAACAAAAAATGAAATATAAAAAAAGTTAAAACAAACATTTAAAAAAAGTGAAAGTTTAAAAAAATGGTAACACAATTTTGAAATCTTTTTTAGAATTAAAGAACGGCATTTTTTCGCGATTCGATTCTTGTTCTCATGAATCCATCACGTCTCATCGGACTACAGACAGCAGCTGAAGCTTCAGTTACAATTTTAACGCAACGCTCCGTCGCTTGAGTATGACAAGGGTAATCCTTTATGCACGGTAAAATAATAGTTTCAATAAATTTAGGATTTTGAGTGCAATCACTTGTGACATCCAAACTAATGTTTCTTAATATTTGTGGATCACATGAAATACCAACAACATTCCAGTCGATTATGTGAATGTAGTCCTCAGCATTAAAGTTGAACTTCGGCAAAACGAAAGACCGTACCGAATTTGAGGATGTTCCAAGCTGCTCTCGTGCTTTCTTAAAGCTAAAACTCGAATTGTTTCTCTCTCATCTGCAATCATTCCGGATGGCCGAAGAAGCCATTTCTCTGAACAACAGGATCAACTATTGATTTTAAATTTTGAGGCAGGTATCTGGTCAACATTATAGTTTTGTGAAGGTGTCGAGCGCCATTAATACAGTAAGGTCTAGTTTTTATTTGGAACCACATTGGCGCATAGACTTGCATTATAAAATTGAGCAACAAAAGCATATTTTCGGATGGAGTCACAGTAGAAACATATAACCTTAATATTCGATTTCCAGTTGTAAGCCACCTTTAATGAACGATTTTTCTCGGATTTCTTTTTGTAAACCGTCACTACAAATTCCTGAACTGATAGCTTGACAAATTTCAAACAAGTATCGTTGATCAGTGCTGAGATCATTAGTGTTTGATATTTCTGGAAGGTTACATTGAATAGCTTGAAATGGCACTAACAACAAATTTTCACTATCTCAATTTGTTTCCCAAAGGTCCTGTGAAGCTTCCTGATCCGGTTGTAGTTCCATCAAGATGCTCAAACATGTGTCGAAGAATAAGTTAGTTTGCATGTAACTGGCATATGAACCATTGAAATGGTGTTCTTAGGTCTAGTTCCAAACGACGGATAACACCTCCCTTCGATCCTGTGTTTATAACTGTGCCATCAATTCCAATAACCACAACTTTTGATTTATCAATCCCCTTTTCATCAAAGAACTCCTTCAATTTCTTACGGTTTCAGCTTTTCCATTTGGAAGGGAGAGATGCCCTAAGTATTCGGATCCAGGCTCTTTCACTAAACTTATATGCTCTTCAACAATTGATTTTTGTCTGTTATCTATCATACTGAGTGTTTTTTCTTTTCTTCCGTCAAAATATATCCCAAACTGGAGCTCTTGAAATGACATTGATAGTGACAAAGATGATAATAGAGCTGTAGCGAATCGTATGTATTCGTTACTGAGTAACGGGTATTCAATGAAATACCATGTAACGAAACGTTACTCACAAATCAGAGTCGTTACTCGCACGATGTCGTTACTTTTTTTTGGCACACATTCAGTATCTAATAACGCACGCAGATACCACATACGAGATACCACATACGGAATGCGAAAAGTATACACACCAATCAGAGTCGTTACTCGTACGATGTCGTTACTCGCACGATGTCGGTACTCGCACGACGTCGTTACTTTTGTTTTGGCACAAATTCAGTATCCACAGGTACGACATACGGAATATGCGTAAAGCATACACACAAGATGAGCTCGCGTTGGACGTTTATATTTTCTGCACAATTTTCATGAGCAAAAAAATTGATTTTTCGTTAAAAAAAATTTAGATTTTGTAGATGTTTTTTAATCCATCGAGATCTCAGCCATCCTCCAATGGAATTTGACAGTTTATGCCTTGGTTGATGGGTAATATACTATATCTTGACCTACTTAGAGTATTTCTTTCTAGATGCTTTCCAAAAGCCCTAAAATCGCAATTTTCCTGAACAACAAAAAAAAATTCCAAAAATTTCGATTTTTCGTTGAAAAAAAATTAGATTTTTTAGATGTTTTTTAATCCATCGAGATCTCAGCCATCCTCCAATGGAATTTGACAGTTTATGTCTTGGTTGATGGGTAATATACTATATTTTGACCTACTTAGAGTATTTCTTTCTAGCTGCTTTCTAAAAGCCCTAAAATCGCAACTTTCCTGAACAACAAAAAAAAATTCAAAAATTTCGATTTTTCGGTGAAAAAAATTTGATTTTTTAGATGTTTTTTAATCCGTCGAGATCTCAGCCATTCTCTAATGGAATTTGACAGTTTATGCCTTGGTTGATTGGTAATATACTATATTTTGACATACATAGAGTATTTCTTTCTAGAAGCTTTCCAAAAGCCCTAAAATCGCAATTTTCCGGGACAAAAAAAAATCCAAAAAATTAAGATTTTTCAGAAGTTTTTCAATCAATTGACATTTGAGATTTTTTGTACGTCTTTTACAAAATAGACATGAAGCTTTATTTCCAAATGTCTAGCATAATAAAAATCTCTGAGAAAAAAAGATGCATTCTAGTACATCCCAGTATCAACCTTTCCGAAGCAATCATCGTAATGTCAACTTTGATTAAAATCAAATTAACATTTTTGGGCAAGGAGTAATGTTTTAATTAAAAGAATCTTCTTATTTGACTCAAATAAAACCAACCAACATTGCGTATTTTACGAGTATACGTATTTCGTTACAGTAACGATACTCATATTTGGCTAATACTATAACGTGATAGATACGAATTGTATTGGTATACCTAAAGTAACGATAGTAACGAGTAACGACATTTTTGTAACGGGTACTCATACCTAAAGTAACGTATGCATATGGGTATTCATTTTGTCGTTACTTTTACAGCCCTAGATGATAACGATGCCCTCTCTTTCTCACGGGCACTTCTGATTTTGTGCCTATCTACAACATTGGTAAAATTGTCCTTTGAAATCATTCCAACATCTTGAAGAGTAGCTGAAACAATTGCAGCTCGTGCCCTGTCCGAAATTCCAAATCCCACCCACTTCTTACTGAAATTGCTTAGCCTACTAGCTTAAACGATTAAAACCCGCTGCAAACTGAAATTGGTAAGTCTTCTTAATAAAAGGTTTATTTTTTGCATAAATTTGGGTTCCTTCGATTTGTATTTTTAAATATTCTATTCAGTGGGTATAACGGAATAATGGATTTTAAAATGCATTTAGAGCAATATGTAGTCCCATAGATTTTTCCAGGAGATTCGTTTTAAGGAGAGGGGTGGGGAGGGGCAAACAATAGATTCTAACAGAAAAAAAAAATAAAAGCCAGTCGGAATTTTCAAAAAGACATTGTAAAAAGCAAAAAATGTTGGAAATGTGGTATTTTCCTGAGCCAGAGGAGAGAGCAATTGACCCCTTTGCCCCTTTTATGTGGGCGCCTTTGGATAAGCCTGCTGATTTTTAAACAAGGTTTTATAAATAACTTATGAAACAAGCCATTTTTTAAACGATTTTATATAAATCTTTTTTTTTTAATGTACATATGTATCATATTTCGAAAATCTTTAAGGTCCTTGGGGCAGTATTTAAAATTGGAATTTTTTAAAAATATTTTGGATTCCTATTGAAGGACTCTTATTACAACTTTTGTATACCGCCCGAACACGATCAAACAAAAAAAAAATTTTTTCATACAATTATTTTATCAATCGAGCCAGCCTAATATACAGGGTGCCCCACAGTCACCGCCCCAAATGAAAACCATGGATTCCTGAGGTCATTGTAAGTCGAAAAACTTAAGAGGTAATTTTCTCGTTTTCGAGTTATAACGGTTTTTATGATTTTTGACTTAACTGGCTTTATCTTTGCCAAACTACATCCGATTCGTAAGATTTTTGTTATAATCCATCAAGAATTTATTACAGTTTTAGTTTGTCCCAAAACTTTTTTTTTTTTGCGGACAACCGTTTCTCCGCAATTTTGCATGAAACCCAATTTTTTCGTATTTTAAGTTACACATTAATGCGTATTAATTTTTTTCGCTTATTATTAAAGCCCAGTTTATTTTCATAAAAAAAAATATTTTTTTCCTTAAAAAGAATACTAAATGTAATAACAAAAAATAAACAAACTGAGTGAATTTAAAAAAAAAATAATTTTTAAATACAAAATTAATTGAAATGAATTAAAACTTTTTGTTGTTGTTTTATTTATTAGAGTAATTACAATTATTATGACGAGTCGAACGATTTGGCTGTTTGAAATTTATAGGGTCCATACACTATGCAAACACGTTTGTTCAAACGTGTGTTTGAGCAAACATAGTTTCGCCACACACTACACAAACATGTTTGAGAGATATTAGTTGTGTGACGTTTTTCATCTCAATCAGACCTACAGAGCAATGAGCGATTCAGCGTGTGCAGCTTTAATTATTGCCTTGGCTATTAAAAAAAAATAGAAAAAACAAAAAAAAAAGAATTTGGTCCAAAAAAAATCGTTCGTCTTGTTTATTCATCCTAATTTCATGAAAATTGGCATCTGTTTGAGCTTTAATTATTGCCTTGGCTATTAAAAAAAAATAGAAAAAACAAAAAAAAAAGAATTTGGTCCAAAAAAAATCGTTCGTCTTGTTTATTCATCCTAATTTCATGAAAATTGGCATCTGTTTGAGGAAAATTCAACACACACCACTCAAACATGTTTGTGCAGTCACGGAAAATTCAAATTTTTTTGAATTTCTTCAAACCGTTTGCGCAAATACTCAACATCGCTACACACTACTCAAACAGTTTGCACAAACATTTTTGCAACAACAAAAGGCATTTGTTTGCTCAAACGGTTTGCGTAGTGTATGGGCCCTATTACTATATTTCTATTTGAATTAGTATGACCGTTTTACATTTTTTTTTGTTTCTAAACATTTTATAGATGTTGGATAAAGAATCAAGAAACAAAATAAATATTACACTTTTTCATTCACCCTTATTCCGATAGTCGTTTTACTAAAACGACAAGGCTCTAGAAACGGAAATTGGAATTTTATTGAAACGACTATAGTGATAATGCTTAGAAAAGTGAAGAACATAGAGAACGCTGCCCTTTTCTTATTATTATAACACCATAATGTGATCTCTGGAGCCTTCTCACTTTAAAGGCGTTTTATTAAAACGACTACCGGAATAAGGGTGATTATAAAGTAAAGTTTAACCATAAAGAACTACATATTCATTACATTTTTTGTGCAACTCAGCTGTTTTGAAACTATTCTTAAAAAAAAATAAGTTGTTCATGACGCGTTCTAATTTTTTATTTTTTTTTCGTATACACTTGGTCACACTAAAATATCAAAAACAAAAGAGAAGGACGCTGTTCACATTGGACTTACTCAACCGATTTATTTTGACGTAAGGCCACCCTGTCGTGTTCAGACACAAAAGTAGTGTGAACATTGAATTGAATTGAATTTTATTGAGACTTTTAATTATTCGGTTACAATGATATTCTTATTCCAATTCTAACGATAGCTTAAGGTAGACTAAAGTGGCTATAATGTATTGCCTTCTTTTTCGATTACGTGTTATGTACAGCCTCATGGCGGTCAATTGGTATATAATATGTATTATAGTGTTGAACTGTTCTTGCTCATAAGCATAATATATCTTTAGCTTGTGACGATTGTCACCAATACATACAATTCTTAACCTAACTTACAAACTAACATACAAACGATAATTCATTTGAGCATTGTATAGGTAGATTACCTTACATTTTATGTGTTGTATTTTCTTATTTAATCTTTCTTTTTTTTTTTTTAAATAGAGCGATCGATAGCGCACTATGTAAATTGAATACAATTGTAATTATGTATATAATAAAGAAATTATCACATATCGGTTATAATAATGTCACTTAGTTTTGTGTTAAAACTTGAAGATTGTAAAGGTCTTGATCTTTAGGAACCACGTCCGTGTTCGGGTTGCGTTGAGGGGCTTCGGCCAGGATGGCCTTGTTGCTGGCTGCTAGCCCTGAGTAGTCAATAGATTTGAATCTTGTTGCGGCTTGGGTTCTGAGCCTCCGTACTCTCGGTGGATTGCCCAGATGATTTTGGTGTGTACCAGTTTTTAAAAACTTGGTTCTCAGTTTTGGTGACGTAGTTAGTACACCCGGTTTAGTAGTATCTTCAGTCCCAGGTCCAGGATTGAAGTTTGGTTGCTGTTCGGCAGACTAATGCCCGCAGAACTGTAGTTGCGGATTTTTTTTGAGCAGGTTCGCTTCCTGCTGGAAATGAACCGTGTCGGCGTCATCGATTTCTGTGTTGCATAAAACACTGTTGCTTAATGCATGGCGTTGGTGGGTTGCATCAAGCTTCTCCTTTCCGGGTCCTCCTCCACAATTTAGAATTCTACCACTACCACTCCTACTTTAGGTTAATGATCCAATTTTTTTGCTTAATCACTGCCCATCCGGCGTTGGAAATTATTTTAGTGTGTTAAGGAAGTTCGCTCTTGATGTAAGCGAATATTATTTCGTCACTAGACGTATTAAAAACGGAAAAATTTTAATTTAAACTGTACCACGTTTTTATTTTTGGTTAAGATAATTTAATTTTTTGGAGAGTGCAGACGGACGACACGTCTGCACTCTCGGACAACTTCCCGTAGACCTCAAGTAGTGTGAACCCTCCAGACTCACTTTGACGTCTTGTAGTTGTCATAATTGTTTTCCATTTGCTATGCCACTACAAATATACAGTGAATTACAAAAGTAAGTAATCACCTCTTAGTTTAAAGATCAATTCCTTCAAACAATCGATAGTAATGTTAAAAAAAAACTTAATATTTTTGTCTATAATTGATATGTATTTTGAACTAAAAAGTAATATTTCAAATAAACTAACTGTGTTCTGAAATTCTGCTTGTTTAGATTCATGGGTTTTTTCAAAGAAGAGCCGCTTTTGGCGATTTATTTTACTTATGTAAGGTTTCTTTCTAATACTTCGACCATGATAACAGGATTGGTAGAGCACTCGTCGAATAGTTTGAGGATTACATGACTTACCTGTTTTATTTGGTTATTTCTGCTGATATCTTTGATGGGCTTACTTTGGGATTCCTCTTCACTTTCCTAACAATAATACGGCATTCCTGCTTGTCATTTTGCAAACTTCCAATGTTATTTTATTTGGTTATTATTTTGTGTATAGTAGATGGACTTTTGTTAACAATTTCACCATTCTCGCACTTCGATTTATTTTCCAAATAGTGTTTGATTATATTTTTTTTTTGATGGGTGCTTACTTACTTTTGTGATACATTGTATCTTCGTGTGTCATATTGGTGCTTATTTTGACATTCTCTTTCGTTAGAAAGTGAGTCGAATTCGTTGAAACTTAATTTTGAGACTCGGCGATCAGAATGTTAATCGAACAAATCGAAAGTTCACCCAATCCATAGAAAGTTCATTCATTTGCGAAAGCTAATTTAATTTTGACATTCGAAAGAATAGAATTAAATGCCATTTTTGTGTCGTTTGAATTTTTCTGTCGAGTAAACAACAAAACATGTAAGTTTTTAATTATTTCATGGAAAATAAATTACTTTTATTATTTTTTTTTGTTGTTTTATGGTAAAAGGTCGCATTCCAACTGGACAAACCGCGAACAAAAGGAAAAGTTAATTAAAATAATGGAAGAAAACCCGGAGGTAGCATTCCATTTCCATTATGGCACGAGTACGATAACTTGGCCGCCAAGATTTGATGACGGATTTTTGTAGAGGGGTCAAAAATAAGCACTTTTTACTATGGGAGGGGGGGGTCTATCTCCCCCCGTTTAGGAGGTAGGGGCACTTTTATAAAAAATGGTTTAAATTGAAAAAAAAATATTAAAAAACAACGGCAACACCTACAATAAAGTGCTATACTGCGTTTGAAAGCCAGAAGATTGTTCTATAATCCTGCATTTAAATTAAATTACTCATGTCAATGGTTTTTGAGAAATTCGCATTTAAAGTCCAAATTTTGATAAAATAACGTGAAAAAAAAAGTTTAGACAAATTGTTTTCAAAATTGTGAAATGAAATTGTAAATTAGCTTACATGTGTTTCATGTATCTATTAGTTCTTAATCGAACACAAAAAACTGCATGGTTCTATGTCTTCTGGTTTTTGAGAAAATCGAAAATAACTAAAACTACTTTTCTACAAAATGTTTGATATTTTTTGCTTCCTTACATAGATAAATCAGTGCTAGCTTCCAACATTACAATATATAAACAGTAAAGTATGTATGGGGGGGCATGCTGCCCCCCTGCAACCCCCCTGCTTGGGCACACTATAGGATTTGGGGTAGGTGCGAGGTTGGGTGCATGCAAAGTTTCTTTTGCATTCACAGAATCTGTATTTAAAAAATTCAAATTTATTCTATTTATCTAATGTCCACTAAATACATATAAAATACAATAAACGATCTTGAAAACCAAAACAAACTTCTGACCATGTTCACCAATACATGGCACTATTTTTCTATCGAAAATACTGCCTAGAAAGGAAATATAAGGACGACTGGGGTTCGCAAATAATAGAGTTTTTATCAGATGTAAAAAAAGTTTACCCTTGTTATACCGATGGTGATATATGTGAGGGTTTACAGTTAAAAGACATCGCTCCTCCCACCCTTCAGAGCGAAAATTTAGAAAGCGTTTTACCGCCAAAACATCCTCGGCTTCCCACCATAAAAGAGTAACTCAACGAACTCGACAGTTATAGTACGGACGATGGCTTTATTGACGAGACTTACACACCTTTTTAATACATTTTGACCATTTTTAACTAACTATGACTGACTAACTCCTGACTAACTGACAAAATAACTGACCCAGATGCAATTCTACCTCCTCATGGTGCATTCTGGGTAACGCTAAATGAATTGCGGTACTGAACTAACAAAGATTCATTATGTTTATTAACATTAATCCTTAAAATGGAATCACCGTCACCACCAAAAATCAAAAAAAGTAGTTTTGGTAATTTTCGATTTTCTCAAAAACTAGAGGACATAGAACCATGCGGTTTTTTGTATTCGATTAAGAACTGATAGATACATGGATCACATACAAGTTAATTTACAATTTCATTTCAAAATCTCAAATTCTCAAAAACCAGAAGACATAGAACCATGCGGTTTTTTGTGTTCGATTAAGAACTGATAGATACATGAAACACATATCAGCTAATTTACAATTTCATTTCACAATTTTGAAAACAACCGGTCTAAACATTTTTTTTCACGTTTTTTTATCAAAATTTGGACTTTAAATGCGAATTTCTCAAAAACTATTGATATGAGTAATAAAATTTAAATGCATGATTATAGAACAATCTTCTGGCTTTCAAACGCAGTATAGCACTTTATTGTAGGTGTTGCCGTTGTTTTTTAATATTTTCTTTTTTCAATTTAAACCATTTTTTCTAAAAGTGCCCCTACCTCCTAAACGGGGGGAGATAGACCCCCCCCTCCCATAGTAAAAAGTGCTTGGTTTTGACCCCCCTACAAAAACCCGTTATCAAATCTTGGCGGCCAAGTTATCGTACTCTCCCCTCCATTATGATTAAAATACCTATTAGATAAATAAATATAAAACTTTGTGTTTTAAAAGTTTTTTTTTTTTTTTAATTTATTATTTTTTTGAAGTTTCAAATGCAAACAAAAAACATGTATGATGTAAATAGGTAGAGGACTTTATTCGATAGTTTTGATTTAAGAATCGGTGCATCTAATTACATTTCTTTAAAACGCTAGCGCATTATATTTGAAAAAAAAAAATACTTTTTATAAATAAAAATTACACTCTCACGGATTTGTCATGGTTTAAAATTATAGAATATATATCGCATTTTCGGTATATCGGTTAATTAGCACATCTCTGTCTGAAATTTATATCCATCGCAATGTGTCGTTGGATTTCTGTAAAATTTCTTCTGATGAAAGCTACTACCTTTGTACATATATACAGTGGCGATAAAATAAATAGCACATGTAGTCTTAAATTTCTGTGATGCAAGTTTTTCCCACTTTCTTAAACTTTAAAGAGCTGTTTGACTTATGAGGAAATAAGACCAAATATACATATCTCTGATTTAAAAATAAAATGAGGTATATTGAACTCATAAAAAAAACTACAACAAATTGACTTATACAATTTAAGTATACTAGGACAAAATAAATAGCACATTTCGTAAATCTATATATATAAAAATCAATGCCACTTTTCGTTGTAATTCTATAACTCAAGAACGGGCTCACTTATCCAAACCAAATGTTAAGGTTTTGTTTGGACTATTTAGTAGATGGTTTATGTGAAGTTTGCACAAAATTGGTCGAGTGGTTCTTCATTTATCATATTTTTTGTAACAAATGAATTCAATAAATGTCGGATCATTTTGTTAGTGGGGATTTTGCTGTCAAATTGAAACTTATATTTTTAATTTGATTTATTCTTTTTTCTATGAACGAATAATGCCACAAGCAGGGCGAGCAAATGTAGGTCGGCTAACGCGTAATGCAAATGATGTGGCATTACTAAGTCGATCACAGACTGCAGATGAACGCGCACAAGCTAATGCATCGCAGTGAACGTAATGCACGAAATAGATCTGTTGACCCTGTACCTGTACTGAATCTTGCACGCCGATCACGAACACGTCGTGCTGCTCTTTTGGCTAAAATGATGCGTGCTGCTTTTAATTACAACAGTCAAATTGATTATAGTATGTACGGATATATTGGAATAATGGACGCAATACATACGAGTTTGTCCACATTGTGATGCCGCTAACTTTCCAGGTGAAATGCCCGGCATGATTTGTGCTAACGACAAAGTGAGATTTCCAGCAATATAAACTCCACCCGAACCATTGTATTCATTTATTGTTCGGACATCTCAAACGTCGAATCACTTTTTGATCCATATTCAACAACATAATTCGGAATTTCAAATGACTTCTTTTAGTGCTACTAAAATTATTAGAGATAATTATGCCGACATTTAAGGTAAATACTTCAACATGATTGTCCCATGTTTATATCAATCTGAATCATAAAGTATTCGATAGTTTTAAAAATTCTGATCCAACATCTACCTGAAATTGCATACATGTTACAGATTCAGGGCCAGATTTATCATCAAGCTGGTTCGTAATTGCCATACCCCGACGCTGATCATCAATTTTAGCAAATTTATTTTATTGGTGATGAAAACGTAAATTGGATCAACGTTGTGTAATTGTCTCGAATACAAGACGAGAAATTATTCGTGAGCTACAAAGGTTTTTCCATCAGCATAACGCATTAGTTCAATTGTTCAAAATTGCTTTCGATCGTATGCTATCTGATAATCACAAAATCGTAATAAGGGCTGATAGAATATCGACAATTGATGAGGTTGCAATTGTAATTCTTGGTGATCAGTTTCAATCCCGTGATATTGTATTTCATCGCAGAAATGAGCAATTGCAACATGTTTCGGAACTTCATCGTATATGACACAATCATGCAAACAGTTTCCAATAATGCAGGTGGATTATATTTCTTGGATGCGCCTGGTGGTACAGGCAAAACGTTTGTTACCTATGTCATTGATTTTAGCTATTCGATCGGAACAGAAAATTGTATTGGCACTTGCATCTTTGGGAATTGCTGCTATATTATTTGAAGGTGGTCGGACTGCACACTCTGCACTAAAATTTCCATTGAATGTACAGGTGATTGAAACTACACATTGCAATATTTCGAGAAATTCTGCTATGGCAAAAGTTCAGCGATTAACGTCAATTATTTTATGGGATGAGTGTACAACGGCGAATAAAAAATCACTAGAAGCATTTAATCGAACAATGCAAGATTTACGTGGTAATCAACAGTGTTATGAATCAAGATGAGGCAATGAATTAACCAATTGAATTTTAAAATTCATTGGAATTTGCTGGTATGCCACCGCATTGCTTGAATCTGAAAGTTGGTTCTTTGATTATATTATTGCGAAATATTAATCCACCAAAACTGTGTAATGGCACCAGATTGGCAGTGAAAAAGTTATTGCCAAATTTGATTAAAGCTACGATCTTAACTGCTAAATCAAAAGGAGAAGTTTGATTGATACCACGTATCCCAATGATTCCAACTGAGTTCATGCCATTTGAGTTCAAACGATTACAATATCCGATGTCCATCAACAAGGATCAAGGGCAAACACTTTTGTGGTGTGAATTTGGAGGAATCATGTTTTTCACATGGCCAACTTTATGTTGCCTGTTCCAGAGTCGGGACCCCCAGCCGTTTGTTTATTCATGCTCAAAATGGAAAAACAAAAAATATTGTTAAGTTTTAAAATAGCTAGCAATTAATAAAATATTTTTTTGTTTGAATAAACGAATTTGATGTTGCAATTAATTTTTTTTTTATTATTTCACTTTATACGTAGCGAAGCACGTACCGGGCCGCTAGTAACAAATAAAAAACATTAAATTACAAAATTTTAACATTATTTGAAAAAAATTTCCAGTATTTGGTCAGGTAACCCTTACTTTTTAATCACAGCGGAATACCGGCATTTTATAGACGAAGGAAGACTCCAGATCCGTTCAACAGGTACTGAGTACCAGGCTTGCTGGACTTTCCGTGAAAGTTTTTCAATTCAATTCAATCAGTTCAATTTATCGCTTCGTCCACAACATTCCTCAAGTAATCAATAGAATTACGATCTAGGGACTATTCCTTAAAAGCGGTTTTTTGGATGAATAGCCATTGCTTCACAGATTTACTCGTAGCCATATGGTTAGGATCGTTATCCTGTTGAAATTTACACGTCAAGGGCATTTCCTCCTCAGAATACGGTAGAATTGTATCCCGTAGGATTTCCTTGTATTATAAATGGTCCTTAATACCCTCTATCTGATGAAGTAGTCCCATACCATGCCAATAAAAATATCCCTAAACAAGAATGCTACCCCTACCATGCTTAACAGACTTTATTGTGTATATTCTGGTCATATTCTTGGTGGATTCCTCGTCGAAAGTAGTTTTTACCATCTGACCCAAAGGATTAAATTTATACTCATCGCCCCGTAAGATATTTCTCCACCAATTTTGAACTTTTAAAATATGCTCCCTTGCAAACTGCATCCGACGTGAGAGATTGATCTTAAAGACGTCTGCTTTCTTTCTGGCAAATCGTCCAAACAGTTTTTTTCCACTGAGACAGTTTCTAATCGTACTTACAGAAACATTAACACCAAGATCTTTTTCATTTGCATGTTCAATGTTTGGGACTTAGCTCAGGCAGACGATATCAAATTCAGTTCAAGGGGTGGTTTTTCTGGTCTTACTCATACGAATTTTGTTTTGAGCACTTCCTTCTTCTTCGCAATGGTGAAGATCATTTATAACATTCTTATTCTTCCTTGAAAATTTTTATTTCCGGTCTAGTTCAGATTTCGTGTGACCTTTTTTTCATAAAATCAAAATCCCCTAGCTTACACGTCTGTACTGATTGTTTTCCACTCTCATACTACATTTCAGCAATTAAAATTGAAGCAACTTAACTAAGAACCTTATCAAAACTCATAACTTTTTCACTAAGCTTTTAAAAGTTAAGAATATTTGTTAAAAATGTATTAAATTTGCAACGGAAACAATATGTGCTATTTAAATTGTCCTCACCTCAGTGCAACTTGTGTACCATTTGACTTACATTTAACTTTTTTATAAAATAATTTCTGGAGAAGTCTTCTTCCGTTATTTTATATTCAAAATCCAGATACTCAACATTCAAAATCTACAACGAAAATGGTCTTACAATACCGGATTTTAAAATGCACTTATGTTTTAATGCCAAGAAACCACTGTATAACCTATAGTATTCACCCTTATTCCGATAGGCGTTTGTAAAACGCTAGCTGTCATTTAGGAGTCGTGTCGTTTTAGTGGCGGTTGATTAGTCGTATTCCGTAACTAAATCGCCAGCACTTCTCTCGCTCTTAGATTCCACAATATAATCCACAAAAACAGCTGACATTTGATGTATCAAAGTTATTCAAATTCAAATTGAAAAAAAAAAAAATTGGAGTTTTAGTTTTTCTTTGATTAAAATTATTTCAAAATACAGAACACGAAGAAATGTATAGTGTAGCAAGTTATTTTTCTTGGAGCAGCAGTGACGACGAAGAGGAAGCAGACAGAAAGAAAAAATTATTATTGCAGAGGAGATTGATTCGATCCAAAGCAAATCCTTTAGATTTATCAGACTTAGGGCCATATTATGACTTGCGAGTCGCAAGAACAAATTGGCGAATGTGACTATTTGGTATTAACGTTTGCGAATCGCCTACTGGACGTTCGCTTTAAATGTCAAAAATTTGGCGAATTGAAATCTCGCTCTATTACAATTAGCGAAGGTTCGCCTTTATCTATCAAAATAGGTCGAACTGTAATTCTTGGTGACTTTCAATAAAATCGAAGTTTTTATGTGAGATTTGAAATTATTTACATATGAAATTAGTGAAAATAAAAGAAGATTATTCAAAGAAATAATTTAATAATAAAGTTAACAATAAAATTATTAATATAAAAAGAACGACCAACAATACATTTTCAAAGATTGTTGAGCTTATGGAAGCAAACGCCGATATGGCTAAAGGCGTGGGATCGTTTGGATCTTTAAACAAAAAAAGCCAAACAAAATATTGGACCGGTTTACCGCGAACGAAAACAGTATTATAAAGTATTTAAAAAAAATTAATTGGAGAAATGCATTATTAAAATTTATCTTCAAACGTTTTGCTTCATAACAAATTAAAATTAAAAAAACCAACAACGAAGATCTTGTGGGCAACTTTCTTTGTATTCTGTTGCAAAAGGCTGTCGATGGATAACTCAGTTTCCAATACGGTGTGAACCCTTCGGGAAATACACTGGGACGCATCCTCCTGAAGTCTTGCAACGATATGCAGAAGTGGAATTAGACATCGAAAACGCTAACCTGCGCGCCGTCAGCTACGACTTCTTTACAAGGTAAAACAGCCCATATCAAGAGACGTAATGACTATGAACGATTAAAGCTACTCTAAAAACAAACGGACACACAATGAAGTCATTCAAAAATCTAAGAAGAACACTGAGTTGAACTGAAAAATAATTAATGATTTTGTTCATACAAATTATCTGGAACTTGAAGTAGGTTGGATCTATGTATCTGGTAAACGTCTTCTCAGTCTACACATCTCTCGTTTCTTCATCCTCATCTTTAATAAACAAATCAAAACTGCTAATCATATTTTACTTTATATTTTTAAACAGAGAACAATTTTCCATCAACAAATATTTTTGATATAATTTGTGGTTTCGCTTATTAATGACTCAATGCCATTACATTTTCACTTTTTGACGTTAGCAGAATTGTATTCAAAGGCGAACGTCATAGTTCGCTATTCATAATACCACGACAAAGGTAGTTCGCCAAATCGTTCGACTAAAGGCGAACTTTCGACTCGCGAACCATAATAGGGCCCTTAAAGTACGTAATTTAACTATGTAATAAAAATAACATTGAAAAATGGTTTTGCATTTCATTTAATCACAATTCTATTCAGAATAAAATTGTACTTTCGTGTGAACAAAGAAGCCTTCAAGTATATCTTAGGTTTGATCGAAACTGATAATCCTCAACAACGTTCTGTCGCAGTTTCAATGATTTTGAAGCTAGCTGCCGCCCTGAGATTTTTCGCTGAAGGAAGCTACCAAAAAAGAGTTGGAAACGACATCAATTTGGGACTAGCACAGCCTACATTAAGTAAAATACTGAAGGAAATGTTAAACATCCTAGAGGAAAAACTTTGGATAAAAATGGAGCTTTCGGAAACAGAAAAAAGTGAAGCAAAAATGCATTTTTTCCAACAAGCTGGCATTCCAGGTATTATTGGTTATAAAAATACATTTTTCAGGAGATACTGGATACCCTCTTGAACCTTTTCTTATAACTCCATATAGATCACCAGAAGAAGGGAGTAGACAAAGTCTTTTTAATACCAAACACTCGAGAACGAGAAATATCATAGAGAGAACAATAGGAGTATTGAAGAATAGATTCAGGTGTCTCCTTGGTGCAAGGCAATTACACTATACTCCGCAAAAGGCTACCCAATGAATGTATGTACAGCTTTGCACAATATTTGTGTAAATTACAACTTGAATCCACCGCCAGATCTTGTTAAATTTTCGAATGAAAACACTCCAAATTTAGAAGTTATTCCAATGAATACCAATGATGACCAAGCAGCCGTACAAATACGCAATGAAATTTTAAACATCATTTTATGAAATATTTATTTACCTAAGATATGTATTAAAAAGTAACTTAAGATTTGTTTAATTCAGTCTTGTTTTTTTTAAGAACGATTTAGTATGTACATAGATAATAAATATAAAAACTAAATCTAATAATTTATTTCTCAAGAAGCTAAATTTTTCTATCTTCAATGTCAAGCTGCCTCTTTCGTATTTCTAAGTCCAAGAACTTTAAATTGTTCAAATGCAACATTTGGCGTTCGTCACGTTCCATTTGAACCTTATGCATCTCAAGCTGCTCTTGTTGGATATAGGAGTTTTTTCTTTTGTATCTGGAACTTTTTTTGAGATACCCAGAAATAGTTATCAAAGAATTTTTTGGTCATCCAATGTCGGATCTTCAAAACACATCTCGTACAACATCTCATGAGCAGGCGTGGCAGTGGTTTTGGTTGATTTGTAGAAGGAGTCGGAGTTGCAATTTTAACCGCTGCTGAGTCATTTTCAGACTTCGTCCGTGTGGATGAAGTGACTGCAACGGGTTTGCCGGAAGCAAAGTAGAACGAACGTTTGAACGTTCCTCCTCCTGTGGCCTGCACTTCTTTTTTGTTATATACAAGTTTTTGTTTGACTTTAAATTTTGCATCGCACCAGACCTAACACAAACAAATTAATTTTTTGTTACAAAATGTAAAATTCCCTCACTTTTTGCCATTCTTTTCCATTTCTTAATTCTGGTCTAAGCGAATTTAAATCCTCTGCTAACGACTCCCATTCAACATTCCTGCTAGCTGTTGAAGAGACACCTCTTTTATAATTTTTTGCAAGGTGTTCATGCTCCTCCCCATAGAGGAAATATATTACCTATACTACGTAAACGGGTATTGAGTTGAAATGAGCTTCGTTCGACTCGATCTCACTCACTGAGCGGTGTCGAGTCGAAATATGAGACGAAAAACCTGGTTCGAGGAGTTGGCTTAACAAAATGTTTCAGAATCGCTCGACACCATTTCAACTGAACTCCAAATCGAGCTCTCAACTCAAATGACGAAAAACCTGGGTCGAAAATCCGACCCTAATCCAACTCGATCTTTCGATACTGCATATAAACGTAGTACTAGAGTCACGACCGGTACCCCTCTTGCCTGAAAAACCCTCAATTTTTTTTTGAGGTGAGTAAGAGAAAACTCTCTTAAATTCCCTATCCATGAATACGTGTGAATGGTGGATTAAAATACAAAATGAAGTCAGTAGCTCAAAATTTGAAGTTTTGTTTTTTTTGTGAACATCAAAATGACATTTCTCAAAACAAATATTTTAGACTTGTAAGTAGACCTTGATATTCGTGATAAACATTAATAATTATTTTTATACTTAGGCTTATGTTAATAACTTAAATTAGAATTCGTTCAATAAAATGCGCAAAACGCAAATAACCAACAGCGAGTAGTCTCATCAGACAGTAAGTGCACCTACAAAGACCATTCGACAACACCGACCAGCAGCGGACATTACAAAAGCAGATTAACTAAATCAACTCCCAAAATAAATCTTACCACCAGCCTAAATCATCCAGAAAGCACCACAATTACAAATGGAGAAGTTGATAGTCATGAGGATACAACCAAAAATAAAGAACAGCCAGATAGTTCAAAGATAAGTGGTCAACAAAAAGTACAACAACAACACGATCCAGAAGTACGTAATCCTGGTCCGAAATCAGTCTCATTAGCAGTCACGGATTCATCGTCATCGCCGCTAAATCTACAAACAACACACCATGATAATCCAGCCAAAAAGCTTGTTGAAATTCTATCGAATCCCAATTCAAATGAAAGTCTATCGGAGCATTCGTTCAATACCTCATCCAGTCATTCCCTGTCACGTTTATCCAAACATACACAGCCTTAGTTCCGAAGAAGAAATCGTCAAGAAAGCTAGAGAGAGAGAGAGACTTTATTTCTCTTCTGCCACGTGAACTGGCGCTACAAGTGTTGGCCTATTTGGATCGACCCGATCTTTGTTCTACAAAACCCTAACGTGCTTAGGAATTCTTCAGGCACTGTAAATAACTTTGATAATGGCCGATCAGAAGAGAAAATCAGCTTCTATTGATATTTTGACTGCAATTGTCGAGTTTTCGACATTGGTTGTTCGCAATTACACATTGCAAAAAGTGGGCCGGACGGACGGGGTAAGTGTTGCGAACTAATACAAATATAATAGTTTTAAATGCATGTTTTTTTGTTTTTTTTTTTTCTGCAGGAATGAATGCTAGAATATAGCTAGTGAACAAATGTTGACTGATTCCGAACTAAAGAACATGCTCACTGTTAGCGCCATCTTCTCGCAAGAGACTAAAAACAACCCCTCTGCAGCAACCCTGCATCGATAATTGCATTCCATCACCTCATGTGCAAAATCATTAACGTAACCTATTTTATTCATCCGGTTTCTTTTTCTATTCCTGTTAACAAAGACCAAATACTCGTAAGATAGAATTGTAAATCAAGTTAAATTAATTAAAAAATTTAGTTTGTATAACTTTAATAAGTATGTAAAATATATTTACAGAATTTTTAAGCGCAATATAAATAAAAAATTATTCATTCGTTTTTTATTTCGCTGCTCTAAAAACTTGTTCTAAAACAATTCTTAAAAATTCTTGTTGCGATATGCCGAACGAGAATATACCACATGCGACGTCATCCCCCGTGGAAAAGCATAGCTGCAAGCTTTGTTCAGAGCCCGACATACCCGAGATGGTAGCTTGTGACAAGTGCGATGCCTGGTTCCACTTCCAATGCGTTAACGTGGACTCTGCCGTGAATGACACGAGTTGGGTCTGTGAAACCTGTCGACACTCTACAATTCAACGTCCATCTTCACTTCCCGTCAGCTCCGTCGAAAAGGCCAAATCAAAATCATCGAAGTCCCATAAGCGAAGAGATTTGCTTATTAAGCGACTTGAAGAAGAAAGGCAATTACGTGAAGAGAATAATCAACGATACTTATCAGAGAAGTACAAAATTCTTGCAGAGTTTAGCAGTTCAGATGAGGATCAAGAAGGAAAAGAAGGTAAGTCGGTAGATCGTAGCCAGTTAACAGAAAAGTGGGTAGAAAATATTAACGAGCATGCACCCGAAACTGGTGCAATAAACCACGTTCATCAACCACATTATCTGCTTAAATCTGTTGTTGTGCCTCAGAGGCATCCTGACCCATGCAACCTCAAACAATTAGAAAGTCAACCAACACAAATTCAAACCCACGTGTCAGCTGAAACTAAAACCTTGAAACCAAATGTTCGACCTGATATGCCGTCTACAAGCTTAGAATCTAGGCAGGTCAATTTACTTTCATCATCTCAGTTAGCAGCTCGGCAGGCAATATCGAAAGATTTACCCTTGTTCCATGGACATCCGGAAGAGTGGCCGATATTCATTAGCTCCTTCGACCACAGCACCAGCCTAGCTGGATATACACATTCTGAAAACTTGATGCGTTTACAGAAATGCCTACGTGGAACTGCTCTTGAAGCAGTGAAGAACCGGCTCTTGCTTCCAGCGATGGTTCCTGATATTATAAAAACACTTCGTATGCGGTTTGGTAGACCAGAGCACATACTTCACGCTATGATTGCTAAAGCAAAAAACCAAGCACCTCCAAAAGCCGATAGGATGGAAACGCTTATTGAATACGCACTTGCAATTCAGAATGTGTGTGCCACAATGGAAGCATCGCAGATGACAGCCCATTTAAACAACCCAACGCTTCTTAAGGAATTTGTTGACAAACTAACACCACACCTTCTTTTGAACTGGGCCATGTTTTCAAAGGAGTTGCAACAACCAACGTTGCCGGAATTCTCCAACTGGTTAAGTGAAATTGCTGAAGCTGCTTGCTCCGTCACAACGCCAACCGTAAAGCATGTTAATGAGAAACGAGACAGGTATAGTAATCATTTATATACTCACGACGTATCCGAGCCTCCACTAAACAACGGTGGGCCAAAAAAGTGTTATGTTTGCAACAATAACCATGCGCTAGATGTTTGCAAACATTTTAAGCTGTCTGCACGTTCTGACAGGTGGAACATTGTTAGAAAAAATTATTTATGTCATACATGCTTGACAAAGCATCCACATTCTCGATGCAAAGTAACATCATTGTGTGGTATAGATGGATGTTCATTGAAACATCATCCGCTTTTGCACAAAAATGCTAGTGCTTCCGACGTAAGACGTTGTTCAACTGGGCAGCAGTTTGGTTACTCAACTTTGGGATGCCATTCTGATCGGAGTGATAACAACTACATGACGAATGTATTATTCAGTATTATACCGGTAACTCTGTACGGTAACAATAAATCTATCGAAACTTTTGCCTTCTTAGATGGGGGTTCGTCTTTGACATTGCTAGATGAAACACTTGCTGATGATCTTAATCTCCCTGGTAGGTCTAAGGAGCTTTGCTTAAGGTGGACATCCGATACCACGCGTGTTGAAAGGAATTCCAGAATCGTCAGCTTAGGCATTTCAGGATGCAATGAAGCATGTCAGCACAAGAAGTATACGATTCGGAACGCCCGCACAGTAAGTAATTTAGGTTTGCCCACACAATCGGTGTCAAGTCATATTCTCAAAAACCGGTATCCATATATGAAAGGTTTGCCTATTTCTTCATACCAGTGGGCACAACCGCGAATCCTTATCGGCATGGACAACTGGAAGCTTGGGGTTCCACTTAGAGTACTTGAAGGTAATTGGTCCGAACCGATGGCAACAAAAACGAGGCTAGGATGGTGTGTACATGGACCTGAAAAAGAGAACAATGATGGAAATGATAATTTGAAATTTGCTTTGAACATTTATCAAACCCAAAGTGATACAGAGCTCCACCAACTTGTGGAAAAATTCTTTTCGATTGAAAACATGGGTGTGCGTATTCCAACCCACCAGATGATATCGACAGAAGAGAAAAGGGCCATCAGCATTCTTGAAAATACTTGTATTCGCGTCGGAAAACAATTTGAAGTCGGCCTCCTTTGGAAATTTGATACATTTGTTTTACCTGACAGTTATCGCATGGCATTTCATCGCTTTCAATTACTCGATCGAAAAATTCAGAATGATGTTCAGCTGAGTATAAATTTAAATGAGCAAATTTCTAATTTATTGGTGAAAGGGTATGCCAAAAAGTTGTCACCAGAAGAGTTGAAAGTAAAAGGTCAGGTATGGTATTTGCCAACTTTTATAGTCAGGAATCCAAATAAGCCTGCAAAGGTAAGGCTCGTATGGGACGCAGCTGCCAAATGTGATGGCGTGTCTCTCAACGACTTTCTATTGAAAGGACCAGACCAGTTAGTCCCAATCACATCTGTTCTATATGGTTTTCGCTGCGGAAGATTTGCTGTTTGTGGAGACATAGCTGAAATGTTTCACCAAGTGCGAGTGCGTGAGCCAGACAGATCGGTGCAGCGTTTTTTGTGGAGGGATGAAAATAATAAAGGCGGACCCAGTGTATATGAAATGCAAGCTTTGACATTTGGTGCAACGTGCTCTCCGTGCATTGCTCACTATGTAAAAAATCAAAACGCTATGAGTTTCACGAGTAGTAAGCCAAGAGCAGTTAAAGCGATACTGCAGCACCATTATGTAGATGATTTCATAGATAGCACGGACACTATAGACGAAGCTATCCAACTTGCAAAGGATGTGAAGCATATCCACGCAAATGCTGGGTTTCATATAAGAAACTGGATGTCCAATTCAACAACCATTCTTAACGCGCTGCAAGAAGAAGGTGAAAAGTCAAATACCAGCAAAGCCTTTGGGACAAATGATGCTGACATGGCAGTTACGGAAAAAGTTTTGGGCATGCATTGGAACACTTCTTCCGATACGTTCACATATGTTTTGAAATTTAATAACCTAAATCGGAAAGTACTTTCCGAGAAAAAAGTACCAACGAAACGTGAGGTTCTCAAAATTTTGATGTCGATATTCGATCCGATGGGATTTTTATCTCACTTTCTAGTTTTTGTAAAAATTCTCCTGCAAGATATTTGGAGGATCGAGTTAGACTGGGATGAGGAACTACCGTCATCATTATACGAAAGATGGCTTCGCTGGCAGATGCTGCTTCCTAAAGTAACTGGACTACAAATTCCAAGATGTTATTCTTGGAACTTAAATCAAACCGGAGCTTCCATCCAATTACACACATTTGTTGATGCCAGCGAAAACGCTTACGCGGCAGTGTCGTATTTTAGAATCGAGTATGGAAACAAAATTGAAATAGCTATAGTCAGTGCGAAAACTAAAGTAGCTCCCCGGCGTCCATTGTCGATCCCTAGGCTTGAATTACAAGCAGCTGTACTCGGAGTCCGGCTAATGAGCTCTATTTGTAGCGCACATAGTTTTTCAATAAGTAAAAAGTTTTTATGGTCTGACTCAAAGACTGTGCTTTCTTGGCTTCGCACTGACCCCCGAAACTTCCAGCAATTTGTGATGTACAGAGTAGGTGAGATTTTGGAATCGTCGAATATTTTGGATTGGAAATGGATTCCTTCGAAATTAAATATGGCAGATAAAGCAACAAAATGGAACTCTGATCCCAAGTGGGATGCATCAGATGAGTGGTTTCGAGGTCCTGAGTTTCTTTATGAAAGCCCAAATCGATGGCCGCAAATGCCAGAAATTCAAATAGCTGACAAAACCGAATTTCGGCCGCACCTGCTACAAATCAATGAAGCAAAAATTGCAATTAAGTTGATTGATGAAAATCGTTTTGGAACCTGGAGAAATTTGTGGCGTTCTATGGCATACGTCTTCATGTATATTGAAAAATTAAAATTAAATTCCATTAGACGTAAAAATGAAGATTTTGAAGCATTAAGTCATATTGAAGCTACATATAAGCTTAATATAAAAAGTCATGGCTTGGAAATAAAACATGTTGTTTTATCGTCTGAAGCAATCCTAAAATCTCAAATGTTTCTTTATCGGCAATCCCAATCAGACGTTTATTTGGAAGAAATAAATATTTTAAAAAGAGGTATTGGAAAAATATCTTCTGTTTCAAAAAGCAGTGCCCTTTGTAAGCTCTCGCCCTTTTTGGATGAAAATGGAGTACTGAGAATGCAGGGGCGGACTGCCTTCGCCGATTTCGTCGCGATGGATTGCAGGAATCCTGTTATTCTGCCTAAGTCGCATTTTATTACCTATTTGGTAGTTGATGCTTACCATCTTAAATACCATCATTTAAATCATGAGACGGTTTTGAACGAAGTACGGCAAAAATTTTATATTTCGAAGCTGAGAGTACTGCTAAAATCCGTAAGAAAAGGCTGTCAATTTTGTAAAATTCAAAGAGCCTGTCCACGGATTCCAGAAATGGCTAATCTACCAAGAGCAAGATTAGGAGCATTTTTTAAACCTTTCTCATTTGTGGGAGTGGACTTCTTCGGTCCGATTAACGTCACCGTTGGAAGACGCAACGAGAAAAGGTGGGGTGCACTATTTACGTGCCTTACAATTCGCGCGGTGCATATAGAGGTAGCTCATAGTTTGACTACAGATTCCTTCATCATGTGTCTAAGAAATTTCATCGCACGTCGTGGGTCACCTCTAGAAATATATAGTGATAATGGCACAAATTTTCGAGGCGGGGAAAAAGTTCTTCGAGCTGAGTTGGAAAATGTTGACTTGGGTCGGGTTGCTAATGAGTTCATGACAACAGAATTAAAGTGGAAGTTTAACCCACCGTCAGCTCCCCACATGGGCGGCGCATGGGAGAGGCTGGTACGATCAATTAAAACCGTACTTTACCAAATACTTCCTTCGAGAAAAGTTGGCGACGAAAGTTTGCGGTGCGCACTTATTGAGGTGGAACACGTTATAAATTCAAGACCTTTAACCTTTGTATCACTCGATTCTACTGATGATGAAGCATTAACGCCTAACCACTTTCTTCTTGGTACCTCAAATGGATCAAAACCACCTTGCTGCCCACAAAATGTTGATTTCAGAAAGAGCTGGAAGCAATCACAAATGTTGGCTGAACTTTTTTGGAAGAAGTGGGTGAAAGTTTTTCTGCCGACATTAAATCGAAGATCGAAATGGTTCACAAAAGTTAAACCAATCTCTAAAGGTGACTTAGTCGTCATAGTAGACAACGATCTGCCAAGAAACTGTTGGCCAAAAGGACGTGTTGTAGATGTGATCATTGCAAGAGATGGACAAGTACGACGAGCAAAGGTTCAAACCAGCAACGGCCTTTATGAACGAACTGCTGCTAAACTGGCGGTCTTAGACGTTACTGGTAGAAAGGAAGAGAGTAAGGCAGATGCGGATTGCAGTCAGCTTACTGGGGGCGGTAATGTTAGCGCCATCTTCTCGCAAGAGACTAAAAACAACCCCTCTGCAGCAACCCTGCATCGATAATTGCATTCCATCACCTCATGTGCAAAATCATTAACATAACCTATTTTATTCATCCGGTTTCTTTTTCTATTCCTGTTAACAAAGACCAAATACTCGTAAGATAGAATTGTAAATCAAGGTAAATTAATTAAAAAATTTAGTTTGTATAACTTTAATAAGTATGTAAAATATATTTACAGAATTTTTAAGCGCAATATAAATAAAAAATTATTCATTCGTTTTTTATTTCGCTGCTCTAAAAACTTGTTCTAAAACACTCACCGAGAAGGGGGACCTCCTAAATTTCTTTTACAAGAATAGTATTCAAGCCTTAATTCGTAAAATAATTTTTATTTGGTTTATACAAGAAACTTAATTATTGTCTTTATCGATAGCTCCAGTATTAATGAATACCATTGGTGATAGACTACAAAACGAAGATTATCAAATGGTGCAGTTGTTGGGTCTAGTTTAGGACATTCTATCATTCTGTGTAGAACATCACACGTATCACAATAAGAATTTTATTATACAAAAAGATCTCAAGAGAATACTAGAAAAATAAATGCACTTAAAGACACTTAAACGCTTGTCCCGTCTCTTAATGACATCGTTCGAAGCAACAGAAACGATTTTCTAAAATAAGAAAATTGAGAACTGTTGATCAATTGATTTTAAATCTAATTTTAATTTAGCTATCCTAATTGAAACTTGAATGAGTCTATGTGGTGTAAATATATGCTGCATATAAGTCAGCTATTTCAAAAAAAGACAGCAAATGACAACATAGTTCATCGATCACATTCGAAAATATTATAATTCTCCATGAAATTTTTGAAATGGCAGATAAAACATGATGTCATTTCTGAACTAGTTGCTTCATTTTGATGATTGAAACGGTTTAAGGTGTTGATTTTAATCCTCTAAGTGGTTCTGAAAACAAAATTTTAATTGTAACAAGAACTTGAAAAAAATTTCATATGGAGGACGTTTCAACAATTTCAATATGAATATGAAAATGTTGAAACGTCTTTGGCATGAAATTTTTTCAATATTCTTATCAGATTTCAAAATAGTTTTCACAAGCATCTAGAGGACTTAAATCAATACTCGAAACCGATTTAATCACCCAAATCAAGTAGTTTAGAAATTACAACATGGTTTATCTACCATTTTCAAGAATTTCATGAAAAATTCTATGATTTTCTTAAAAGTGGTCAATAAACCATGTTATCATTTCTGAACTAGTTGCTTCATTTGGATTATTGAAACGGTTCTGACGTTTCAACATTTGCATATTCATATTGAACTTGTTAAAACGTTCCCGATATGAAAATTTTTCGAAGTTTTTGTTAAAATTAAAATAAGTTTTTGAAATCACCTAGAGGATTAAATACAACACTCAAAACCGTTTCAACCATCCAAATGAAGCAAGTAGTTCGGAAATGTCGACATGGTTTATTGATCACTTTTAAGAAAATGATATAATTTTTCATGAAATTCTTGAAAATGATAGATAAACCATCCTGTCATTTCCAAACATCCATTCGGATGATTTAAACGGTTTCGATTGTTAATTTAAGTCCTCTAGGTGGTTCTAAGAACCATTTTTTAATCAGACAAGAAATTCTAAAAAAATTCATACAAAAGACGTTTTAAATTTTTCATATTCGTATTGAATTTGTGAAAACGTTTCTTATATGAAAATTTTTCGAAGGTTTTGTTAAAATTGAAATTTGTTTTCAGAACCACTTAGAAGACTTGAATCAACACTTGGAACCGTTTTAATCATCTAAATAAAGCAACTAGTTCAGAAATGAGAACATGGTCTAACATTTTCGAGAATTTTATGAAAAATCATATGAAATTTTCGAAAATGATCGATAAACCAAGCTATCAATTCTAAACTATTTGCTTCATTCGGTTGATTGAAACGGTTCCGAGTGGTGTCTTGAGTCCTCTAAGTGGTTCTGAAAACCAATTTTAATTATAACAAAAACTTCGAAAAATTTTCATATCGGGAACGTTTTAACAAGTTCAATATGAAATTGTGAAAACGGTCCTCATATGCAAATTTTTCGACGTTTTTGTTAAAATTAAAATTGGTTTTCAGAACCATTTAGAGGATTAAAATCAACACTCTAAACCGTTTCAATCATAAACATGAAGCAACTAGTTCAGAAATGACAGCTTGGTTTATCTACCATTTTAAAGAATTTCCAACAGCATTTGCTCGATTGATCCTATTTTGAATCCAATTAGATGCCAATTGGCAAGAACAGTGACATTCGAACTTACCATCATCGTCTTCAGCTACTGTGGGCTTGGCGCCAGCAGTTTGTGGAAGTGCCTGACCGCTCCATGCGGCTCTTTTGGCGGAGCTAAAGGGCGTAATGTCTTATACCAACTGCGGACCACTAGTTTGAAGTGGTCCTTGGATGCGAATACCACCGGGTTGTGATTACCCCGTTACGTACATCGCACCGAATTGATTTTACTGTAAAGTGAAAAAATCGCCCGCACAATGAGTTTTATTAACAAAACTATGTATATCCCAAACGATGTATAATTAAATGAACTAACGTTCAATTATACTTTTTCACACTTCCTTTATGATTATTAACCAATATTTCACTACTTTGGTGATAGCTTTTTTCGGGACTCGTAGAAATCTTCGATTACAATGGAATTGGTGATAAGACTGATAATTAATAGAACAATCGTTTTCAAATGTTCATTAAGTAAGCAGCAAGTTTTTGAAATTTCTTTTATTAATTTTAATTCTTATGATTTAGCATGTTAATTTTTAAACCTATTTGTATATAATAATTCAATAAACTCATGTTTCAATGAACAGTAAGTAACTTAGTTTTGAAAAAGAAATTTATTAGTAGTAGAACATTTTATAAAATCTTATTTCATTACATTTTAATAACTTATAAGTTATGCATTATACGAACTTAAAAATAAAATGAACAATTGTCAAATTAGAATGCTCCAGCCCTCATATTATGAGAAAATATATAATGTCACGATATGATGAATCAATGGAAACTTAAAACACAAAATATAACAACAAACCCATACCGTAGTGAGACAACAATGCATATACTGAGGTTGACATTGGTTTATTGACACTTTTTTAATGTTTATGTACTAACTACATATTTTATGCGTTTTTTAATTTTGCTGAACCTAGAGCCAATTTATATTTTCCACATTTTCTTGTAAACATATATGTATCTATCAATAATGTTTTATTTACAAATTATGGAAGGCATAACGTCTAGAAGTTCTATGTTTTACTTTGGTAACTTTGCCCTTCTTGTTGTTCTTATCCTTTTTCTTCTTCTTTTTGTTGCCAATTAACGAAACATAACTTTCATCAATTAATGACTGAAGGTTTGTAAATGCTTTTTTAAGGTCTTGGAATCCTTTTGATATGGGCATGACATATCCTACTTCATTCCCAGAATTATTTTGATTGATGAGTTCCTTCATCTCATTGTAGCCATCATCGAGCTTTTGAATTGCCAAAAATAGTCCCTTTGACGAGTTCAAGGACTTCATGTCATTACGAAAGGTGTGTATGGACGTGCTTAAGTTGATAACATTACTTCGAATTTTGTCCAAATTTAAAAGGTTCACTAATCCCACGTAAATGCCCGATGTAACAAACTTGCCGAATAAAAACTTTTAATAATTACAACCTGTATTAGCAGAAACTTAAATTGTTCATTACTTGAATGCGTCTTATTTAACGAGTTCCCAGTAAAAACATTTTGCATCATCGCCATACGTTGAATTGTCCAAACTAAAAACGAATTCTTTTAATTTCTTCAGGCACTTACGTCCAGGCCAATTTTGTGAAACCGATCTGTAGGTTGTTTGAAGTAAATTGCATAGAGCAGGAATAATGCTCCCAATTTGTGCAGTGTACTTTTAGATGAGAGGATACGTTTTGCATAATGAATGCAGACATTTGTGGACTGAATAATTTCCACAGATTGAGATTGTCCACTGAAATATTAAAAAAAAGTAATTGTAAGGAATCTTTAGAACAATAGATCTTACTACTTACGAATAAATACTGTGGAACAATGTCGACTTCCATTGATAGACGAATGATTCAAATCTAGGATTTTCGTTTGCAATGAAGCTCTCGATTATATATTCGCAATCCTTTTGAAATTATACTTTCTCACACTTCCTTTATGGTTATTAACCAATATTTCACTACTCCCATTGACACTTGTGAAATTTTGCTCACACAATAAAAAAAAGAATATGTAGGGAAAAACTTGTGTGCGGAAAAAAACACCTTCGGTATTTTGCAATCGAAATTTACGCGATCAATTTATGATTTGCACACGAAATTGTTACTAATCAGAAGTAGCGACCCGCACTTTTGTTTTTTTATGACATTTGTTTTTTTTATCGATTTGTTTACTTGTCAACATTTTCAACTTTGGGCTAAAATGTCTATATTCCGTGGTCAACGTTGGGCACTATACGCATTGAATTTCTAGGGTGCGCTTCTACTTTTGCTTGGAATTTCTTAGTTTTTAACAGAAATATACATAAATATTAAGGAATTTGTATCCGAAAAGCAATAAAATTAATATTTAATGTAGTTTTTATTGATAAAGACATAAAAAAAGCAAAATTAATAAAAAAATATTTGTATTTTAAAATTTTTGAATTTAACGGATTCCTTTTTTGAATATTCAAACGCACTTATTCAACTTTTTTGTGCATTGAGCAAAAACCCACAAAATTTGAACAAAGCTGTGTTTGTTCCCATTTGAAATGCATGGGACAACTAACACATCTTTGGACTGTGGGTTTTTTCCTCTCAATTCAGCTTGTAGGGTTAAAGAGAGCAAACCCCCGAAGTCGTGACTCTAGGTAATATATTTCCTCTATGGTCCTGGCACTCACACTTTTTTATTTCGAAACACAAATGTTTATCTCCCAAAGTTGACATCTGCTAACGTGATTTCTGGCTAAACTAGGCATCTTAGAGGATTAAAAATTGCATATTCGTGGTCTAGGGAGTGCCACCTTTCAATCCACGTATCGCATGTAACGAAAAACAAATGTTTATATTTAATTGCGATTTGCGGCTAAACGGAGCTCCGTAGACCCCTCATCTTAACGAGTTAAAAATTGCACACTCGTGATGTAGGGAGTGATGTATCACATGATTTTTTTTTTGTTATTTTGCATTTCAAAATTCTACATTTTGAAATTCTACTTCTCAAAATTTTGAATTTCTAATTTTACTTATTAAGTTTTCTGCATTTAAGAATTCTACTTCTCAAAGTATATTTTTCAAGATTATATTTCCCAAAATTTTGCATTTCAAAATTCTACTTCTCATAATTCTGTTTTTCAAATTGTACCTATTAAGTTTTCTGCATTTCAGAATTCTACTTCTCAAAATATCTTTTTCAAAATTTTACTTTTTAAGTTTTCTGCATTTTAAAATTTTATTTCCTAAAATTCTGCATTTCAAAATTTGCCTTTTCAAAATTTTACTTACTAAGCTTTCTGCATTTCAAAATTCCTTTTTCAAACTTTTGCTTTTCAAAATTTTACTTATTAATTTTTATGCATTTCAAAATTTAATTTCCCAAAATTCTACTCTTCAAAATTTTAGCTTTCATACCTACATAATTGTTCTGTATTTCAGAATAATACTCATAGAGGAAATATATTACCTAGAGTCACGACTTCGGGGGTTTGCTCTCTTTAACCCTACAAGCTGAATTGAGAGGAAAAAACCCACAGTCCAAAGATGTGTTAGTTGCCCCATGCATTTTAAATGGGAACAAACACAGCTTTGTTCAAATTTTGTGGGTTTTTGCTCAATGCGCAAAAAGGTTGAATAAGTGCGTTTGAATATTCAAAAAAGGAATCCGTTAAATTCAAAAATTTTAAAATACAAATATTTTTTTATTAATTTTGCTTTTTATATCTGTTAATCAATAAAAACTATATTAAATATTAATTTTAATGCTTCTTGGATACAAATTTCTTAATATTTATGTATATTTCTGTTAAAAACTAAGAAATTCCAAGTAAAAGTAGAAGCGCACCTTAGAAATTCAATGCGTATACCGCCCAACATTGACCACGGAATATAGAAATTTGAGCCAAAAGGTGAATATTTTGACAAGTAAACAAATCGATAAAAAAAACAAATGTCATAAAAAAACAAAAGTGCGGGTCGCTGCTTCTAATTAGTAAACAAGTTTTTCACCGATTTTTGTGTAATTTTCTCAATTAAATCAAATAAATTGCTCATAAAAATGCACATCAAAGTTTCCCCTCGATACCCGATAAAATTTCGTCTGCAAATCATAAATTGATCGCGTAAATTTCGATTGCAAAATACCGAAGGTGTTTTTTCTCCGCACACAAGTTTTTCCCTACATATTAGGGGTATTCATGTAAGCGCGGAAAACCCTCGTAAACCTCGTAAACCAGATAATTTTATCTCCGCAGAAACGAGCTGTCAAAATTTGTATGGGAAAAAGTTTCTGCAAATCGCATAAAATTATCTCACAAATTTGCTGCGGAAAGTGCAGAAATAAACCTCGTAAACTAAAGAAGTATGGATTCTGACTTTTAATTTGACATTTCACAAAATATTTCCCACATTTACGCAAGTATTTCTTAGGGGGTGTTCATGATAACATGCTGCGGAAAGTTATATCTTTCTGCAAAGCGGAAAATTATCTCGTTACATGAATACCCTTATTATTTTTTTTATTGTGTGTGCAAAATTTCACAAGAAGTGTCAATGGAAGTAGTGAAATATTGGTTAATAATATTATAAAGGAAGTGTGAAAAAGTATAATTTCAAAAGGATTGCAAAGATATAATTGAGAGCTTCATTGCAAACGAAAATCCTAGATTTGAATCATTCGTCTATCAATGGAAGTCGACATTGTTCCAGATTATTTATTCGTAAGGAGTAAGATCTATTGTTCTAAAGATTCCTTACAATTACTTTTTTTTAAATATTTCAGTGGACAATCTCATTCTGTGGAAATTATTCAGTCCACAAATGTCTGCATTCATTATGCAAAACGTATCCTCTCATCTAAAAGTACACTGCACAAATTGGGAGCATTATTCCTGCTCTATGCAATTTACTTCAAACAACCTACAGATCGGTTCCACAAAATTGACCTGGACATAAGTGCCTGGAAGAAATTAAAAGAATTCGTTTTTAGTTTGGACAATTCAACGTATGGCGATGATGCAAAATGTATTTACTGGGAACTCGTTAAATAAGACGCATTCAAGTAATGAACAATTAAAGTTTCTGCTTATACAAGTTGTAATTATTAAAAGTTTTTATTCGGCAGGTTTGTTGCATCGGACATTTATTTACGTGGGATTAGAGAACCTTTTAAATTTGGACAAAATTCGAAGTAATGTTATCAACTTAAGCACGTCCACAAACCTTTTGTAATGACATAAAGTCCTTGAACTCGTCAAAGGGACCATTTTTGGCAATTCAAAAGCTCGATGATGGCTACAATGAGATGAAGGAACTCATCAATCAAAATAATTCTGGGAATGAAGTAAGATATGTCATGCCCATATAAAAACGATTCCAAGACATTAAAAAAAAGCATTTACAAACCTTCAGTCATTAATTGATGAAAGTTATGTTTCTTTAATTGGCAACAAAAAGAAGAAGAAAAAGGATAAGAACAACAAGAAGGGCAAAGTTATCAAAGTAAAACATAGAACCTCTAGACGTTATGCCTTCCATAATTTGTAAATAAAACATTATTGATAGATATATCTTTACAAGAGAATGTAGAAAATATAAATTGGCTCTAGGTTCAGCAAAGTTAAAAAAAGCATAAAATATGTAGTTAGTACATAAACATAAAAAAAGTGTCAACAAACCAATGTCAACCTCAGTATATGCATTGTTGTCTCACTACGGTATGGGTTTGTTGTTATATTTTTTGTTTTAAGTTTCCATTGATTCATCATATCGTGACATTATATATTTTCTCATAATATGAGGGCTGGCGCATTCTAATTTGACAATTTTTCATTTTATTTTTAAGTTCGTAGGTATAATGCATAACTTATAAGTTATTAAAATGTAATGAAATAAGATTTTATAAAATGTTCTAATACTAATAAATTTCTTTTTCAAAACCATTTACTTACTGTTCATTGAAACATGAGTTTATTGAATTATTATATACAAATAGGTTTAAAAATTAACATGCTAAATCATAAGAATTAAAATTAATAAAAGAAATTTCAAAAACTTGCTGCTTACTTAATGAACATTTGAAAACGATTGTTCTATTAATTATCAGTCTTATCACCAATTCCATTATAATCGGAGATTTCTACGAGTCCCGAAAAAAGCTATCACCAAAGTAGTGAAATATTGGTTAATAACCATAAAGGAAGTGTGGAAAAGTATAATTGAACGTTAGTTCATTTAATTATACATCGTTTGGGATATAGTTTTGTTAATATATACGTCCTTTAGCTCCGCCGAAAGAGCAGCATGGAGCGGTCAAGCACTTCCAGAAACTGCTGGCGCCAAGCCCACAGTAGCTGAAGACGATGATGGTAAGTTCGAATGTCACTGTTCTTGCCAATTGGCATCTAATTGTATTCAAAATAGGATCAATCGAGCAAATGCTGTTGGAAATTCTTTAAAATGGTAGATAAACCAAGCTGTCATTTCTGCACTAGTTGCTTCATTTAGATGATTAAAACGGTTCCGAGTGTTGATTCAAGTCTTCTAAGTGGTTCTGAAAACAAATTTCAATTTTAACAAAAACTTCGAAAAATTTTCATATGAGAAACGTTTTCACAAATTCAATACGAATATGAAAATTTTAAAACGTCTTTTGTATGAATTTTTTTCGAATTTCTTGTCTGATTAAAAATTGGTTCTTAGAACCACCTAGAGGACTTAAATCAACACTCGAAACCGTTTAAATCATCCGAATGGAGCAAGTAGTTTGGAAATGACAAGATGGTTTATCTACCATTTTCAAGAATTTCATGAAAAATTATATCATTTTCTTAAAAGTGATCAATAAACCATGTCGACATTTCGGAACTACTTGCTTCATTTGGATGGTTGAAACGGTTTTGAGTGTTGTTTTTAATCCTCTAGGTGATTCCAAAAACTAATTTTAATTTAAACAAAAACTTCGAAAAATTTTCATATCGGGAACGTTTTAACAAGTTTGTGGCAACACTGTGTTTTGCAGAATCTGCATTCTTTCACAGATACACACACAACAAAACAACGTCCTAGACACATTATCTTTTATCCATTCGTTCACCGATCGTCGACTTATAAGCATCGCCCAACAGAACGTTTTGTCAACTAGTTCATTAAGAATCATTGTAATTTTTGTTTAAATAAACATTTGAATATTGTAAACTTAATGGTTATCTTGTCATTTAACCATATTGATCACGTCGGGGTCACCAATATGGTTAAATGACAAGATAACCATTAAGTTTACAATATTCAAATGTTTATTTAAACAAAAATTACAATGATTCTTAATGAACTAGTTGACAAAACGTTCTGTTGGGCGATGCTTATAAGTCGACGATCGGTGAACGAATGGATAAAAGATAATGTGTCTAGGACGTTGTTTTGTTGTGTGTGTATCTGTGAAAGAATGCAGATTCTGCAAAACACAGTGTTGCCACAAGTTCAATATGAATATGCAAATGTTGAAACGTCTCTGGCATGAACTTTTTTCGATATTCTTATCAGATTTAAAAACGGTTTTCACAATCACCTAGAGGACTTCAATCCACACTCGGAACCGTTTCGATCATCCAAATGAAGCAACTAGTTTAGAAATGACAACATCATTTATCGACCACTTTCAAGAAAATCACATGATTTTTCATGAAATTCTTGAAAATGGTAGATAGACCAAGCTGTCATTTCTGAAGTAGTTGCTTCATTTGGATGATTCGAACGGTTTTGAGTGTTGATTTGATTCCTCAAAATGGTTCTGAAAACCATTTTCAAATCTGACAAAAATTCCGAAAAAAATTCATGCCAGACGTTTCAACATTTGCGTATTCATATTGAAATTGCTAAAACGTTCCCAATATGAAAATTTTTCGAAGTTTTTGTTTAAATTAAAATTAGTTTTTGGAATCACCTAGAGGATTAAAAACAACACCGAAGACCGTTTAAATCATCCGAATCGAGCAAGTAGTTTGGAAATGACGGGATGGTTTATCTACCATTTTCAAGAAATTCTTGAAAAATTATATGATTTTCTTTGAAATGATCGATACATTATGTTGTCATTTCTAAACTAGTTGCTTCATTTGAAATATTGAAACGGTTTCGAGTGTTGTTTTAAGTCCTCTAAGTAGAACTGGAAATCAACTTTAATTTTATCAAAAACTTCGAAAAATTTGCATATGGGTATCGTTTCAAGAATTTCAATATGAATATGAAAATGTTGAAACGTCTCTGGCATGACATTTTTTCGATGTTTTGGTTAGATTTTAAAATTGGTTTCAGAATCACTTAGATGAATTAAATCAACACTTGGAACCGTTTCAATAATCCAAATGAAGCAACTAGTTCAGAAATGCCAACATGGTTTATCGATCACTTTTGAGGAAATCATAGAAATTTTCATGAAATTCTTGAAAATGGTAGATAAATCATGTTGTAATTTCCAAACTACTTGCTTGATTTGGATGATTGAAACGGTTTCGAGTATTGGTTTAATTCCTCTAGATGCTTGTGAAAACTATTTTGAAATCTGATAAGAATATTGAAAAAATTTCATGTCAAAGACGTTTCAACATTTTCATATTCCTATTGAAATTGTTGAAACGTCCCCCATATTAATTTTTTTTTCAATTTCTTGTTACAATTAAAATTTCGTTTTCAGAAACACTTAGAGGATTAAAATCAATATCTAAAACCGGGTCAATCATCAAAATGAAGCAACTAGTTCAGAAATGACATCATAGTTTATCTACCATTTCAAGAATTTCATGAAAAATCATGATATTTTCGAATGTGATCGATGAACTAATGTTGTCATTTGCTGCCTTTTTTTGAAATAGCTGACTAGTACGCAGCATGTACTTACACCAAATCCATTCATTTAAGTTTCAATAAGATAGCTAAATTAAAATTAGATTTAAAATCAATTGATCAACAGTTCTCAATTTTTTTATTTTAGAAAATCGTTTCTGTTGCTTCGAACGATAGATGTCATTAACAGGCGGGACAAGCGTTTAAGTGTCTTTAAGTGCATTTATTTTTCTTAAAAGTGTGTGTGCTTTTCATAAGCACTAGTATTCTCTTGAGATCTTTTTGTATTGGTGCTTATTTTGACATTCTCTTTCGTTCGAAAGTGAGTCGAATTCGTTGAAACTTAATTTTGAGACTCGGCGATTAGAATGTTAATCGAACAAATCGAAAGTTCACCCAATCCATAGAAAGTTCATTCATTTGCGAAAGCTAATTCAATTTTGACATTCGAAAGAATAGAATTAAATGTCATTTTTGTGTCGTTTGAATTTTTCTGTCGAGTAAGCAACAAAACATGTAAGTTTTTAATTATTTCATGGAATATAAATTACTTTTATTAATTTTTTTTATTGTTTTATGTTTAAAGGTCGCATTCCAACTGGACAAACCGCGAAAAAAAGGAAAAGTTAATCAAAATAATGAAAAAAAAAACACGGAGGTAGCAAAGGGTTTTTTTACCACCCGCGTTGATACGGAAAGATTTTGGAAGGAAACCACGGAGAAATTAAATAAACACCATCTTCATTTATAAACAACACAAATGCCATATTTTTATTTATTATCTTGTTTTTATCAACAAACAAAACAACTGCAAATAAACAAAGATTTCACTTTTTGGTTTAGACATTTCACAAACACTTCTCTTTTGTTTGGTTTAGACATTTCACAAGCACTTCTCTTTTGTTTTTGATATTTTAGTGTGACCAAGTGTATACAAAAAAAATAAAAATTTAGAACGCGTCATGAACAACTTATTTTTTTAAAGAATAGTTTCAAAACAGCTGAGTTGACACAAAAAATGTAATGAATATGTAGTTCTTTATGGTTAAACTTTACTTTATAATGAAAAAGTATATTATTTATTTTGTTTCTTGATTCTTTATCCAACATCTATAAAATGTTTAGAAACAAAAAAAATGTAAAATGGTCATACTAATTCAAATAGAAATATAGTAAATGTCAAACAGCTGACAATGAAAATGAATCTTATTTGAAGTTCATTTTATGCTATCTTTCGCAAATGAATGTTATTCGTTAGAATCTCAAAATTAAGAAAGTTCATTCGAAGGAATAGAATCATTCTAACGAATAGACTATTCATGAGAATGTCAAAATAAGCATGATTATAAAATATAGGTCGTTATCTTCTTCAATTGCAGTGCTTCGACTAAGTGTACCGCCTTTATCTCGAAAGGCCACCGACTGCAGAGCATTTAACCATTCTTTAAGATCTTCTTCAGCTAGAGTATTCAGAGTTAATGTTCAAGTCATTTTGACGATGTGTATAAGATTGGCTGGAGCGGGTTCCTGCATTATTTTAACGCAATTTTCAAGTGTTATGATTTTCGGGTTCTTGTCGTCCTTGGATTCACATATTTCAAGACGTTCAATACTATGACGGCTGGCCTTGAATAGAAGACAATAGCGTTGGCAGTTTTTCTAAAAATATTTAAAAAATAATAATAAAAATTGGTTACTAAATAAATTCTAGAATATTAAAAATAGCATATGTATCAAATTATATGTCTCGACATTTTTTTATTTGATTGGAATGATTGTTAAAAATTTCTAAAACAGAATCGTTACTCAAGAAAAGTGCAGTAGTCAGAGGGGGGAGGTAGTTCTTCTAGAGAACCTTCATTACCGTACCCTCAAAATAGGGTAAAATGAACTCGAAAAAGGAAAAGGATAGTGTTAATAATTTTCTTGACTTTAAAGTTAGCTTTACCAAGCGTTAATTTTTAATTAACGACGAGCGCAAGAAATTTTGTTGTTTCACGAAAATTTACGACAAATTCACGAAAATTAATCATGTTCTTATGACGCTCGCCCACTGTCCTTAAGCCTAAACAACTTAATCTTAATGACCTGATTAATAGAAAAGATATTAGCCTTTGACGCAATCCATATGGGCTTTGATTTGATATTTTTTAAAAAGCAAAAATTAACTAAGAAAAGTTTCAAAAAACCGATAATTTTCTCTTAAAAAGCTTATATCTTAAGTTCTATGAATTCAATTGTTAAAAGATTAAAGTTTTGTCCACCTAGGAAAAATCGCAGAGCATTATTTTCTGTTTTTATTTAAGGAATTGAAGTCTCCTTGACACACAAATTTTTACGCCACCGAAGGCGAAGAAAAAAACTAGCCAGACCTTTGTATTCATACCGCATGAACCTATTAATGCTCAAATTCATATTTTGGTTATTTATTCATTTCCCCAAATTTGATGCCGGCTCTTGGTCTATAGCTAATTCGTAATCTATAAACAATTAGTTTTTCTGTTAATTGTCATTTTTTCATATACGAATATCTCAGTTCCAAGAGTCTGTTAATGACGATTTTTGCTTGCAAATGTAATTTTTTTTGGAACAGTATTTGATCCAGTTCGATTAAGCACATGAATCGTTTTATTTCACTCTCGGGCCAAAAATTTATTTGTAATGAAGCATAGTCCTTGTAGAGGGAGAAAAGGATGTATGTACATATTTTATTTCGAGAAACCAAATTCCGATCGCCGCCAGGCAGACTTGTTGACGGCAGCAGGGGCTGGGGTTGAAACATGCATTTTTTATTTTTGAAAAAGAAAACAAAAAAATTCTCCGGCAATAGTCAATGGATGCGGTAGCGTGGACATACATGAGGTTATTCCTCACTACCTGGGTCACTGTAGATGCGCTATATCATCTGAGAAACAGTCTTCAACGACTTGGAGGAACTTTTATCAACGCTACCAGCCGACCACGAGATTTGAAATTGCCTCCAACCACAGTCAAAAGCCATTAAAAGGGTACAAGACGACAATGATAGAACGAACGAAAGCGACTGAACGACGCAGCTGTTTTTTAAAGGAGCAGCAACAAATAGAGGATGTGCACCTCGCCTATACACCAGCGATTACAATTCCTACGATGAACACGGACTGACCAAACAAATGGACATAAAACCAACCACTGACCTATTAATTTCATTACTAGACGTTGCAAGGAACGAAATGATCCTACGCGCCTGGTGCAGGGATGATTTCTTAAGTGTAGGTAAAGAAAAGGATCCTTTAAACCTCCTCAACCAGGTGATTATGTGACGACAGACATTTCTTCAATGACTAAGAAGTACCCTCCGATATTTCAGGCTATAGTTTAAACTCATCAACCCCCTTAACAGGCTTGAATGACATAGGATTTATGATAGGTTTCAATACATGGGAGTTACAATCCCTAGGGTATCGCAACTGATCTACATTGACCTAAGTGTGACGGTAACAAGATCAACTGTCAGTCCATTACCCCAACCTAACCCATGAATTGTTCATTATTTAGAGTCAATTTAAATATTGAGTTCATCCTATGTATAGTTAGTAATATAAAAATATTAAAGTCGTCCCTAAATTTGATTATTGGTAAGGCTCTTTAAGTAGCTAAAGATAAACAGACTTTTATCTAAAACACATCGTCATCAAAAAACAAAAAACTCCGCTTACTTGTTTGTCATTCGTGTTTTATTGGCCATTTACTATCTTAGTAGCTCAATAAACAGATTCCAATCAACAATAATTAACAAAAAAATCGAACAATAACAATCAATAAACATTTATACCAGAACTTGTTATCAAGGGTTTGCGAATTGCGAGTGGCAAAAGAGAGACAAGAAGAGTGGTCTTAAACAAACTGCAAACCAGATAGTAGGTATTTAAATAAAAAAACAAACTGATGTGTGAAAATCTAGGATCTCAGGTTGTATAGCTGGAAAATATATATGTATATTTTGAAACAAAAGAAAAATTAATAACTTCTTTAAACCTTTTTCGATATCCGGTTGAGTGAGAATCCCGATTGAGTTGGAACGTTCAAGAATCCAGCAAGAACAGGTAGTTCGGTGTCCATTACTTCGGCATGCAAATTAGATGGTATGCAATTATTGTTAATATTTTATATCCATTTGTTTTAGCTGCACCACGACCACACAGTTCGACTATGGAATGCTTTGTGATACGTGTGATGTTCTACACAGAATGATAGAATGTCCAAAACCAGGCCCAACAACTGCGCCGTTTGATAATCTTCGTTTTGTAGTCTATCACCAATGGTATTCATTAAAAGTGGAGCTGTCGATAAAGACAATAATTAAGTTTCTTGTATAAACCAAATAAAAATTATTATACCAATTAAGGTTTGAATATTTGCTTGTAAAAGAAATTTAGGAAGTCCCCCTTCTAGGTGAGCATGTTTTCTTTGGTTCGGAATCAATCAACATTTGTTCTCTAGCTATATTAAGTAGCATTCATCCCTGCAGAAAAACAAAAAAAGATGCATTTAATACCATTATATTTGTATTATTTCGCAACACTTACCCCGTCCGTCCTGCTCACTTTTTGCAATGTGTAATTGCGAACAACCAATGTCGAAAACTCGACAATTGCAGTCAAAATATCAATAGAAGCTGATTTTGTCTTCTGATCGGCCATTATCAAAGTTATTTACAGTGCCTGAAGAATTCCTAAGCACGTTAGGGTTTTGTAGAACGAAGATTGGTTCGATCCAAATAGGCCAACACTTGTTCCGCCGGTTCACGTGGCAGAAGAGAAATAAAGTCTCTCCCTATCTTGCTTTCTTGACGATTTCTTCTTCGGAACTAAGGCAAACTATTGGCTGTGTATGTTTGGATAAACGTGACAGGGAATGACTGGATGAGGTATTGTACGAATGCTCCAATAGACTTTCATTTGAATTGGGATTCGATAGAATTTCAACAAGCTTTTTGGCTGGATTATCATGGAGTGTTGTTCGTAGATTTAACGGCGATGAAGATGAATCCGTAACTGCTGATGAGACTGATTCCGGACCAGGATTACGTGCTTCTGGATCGTGTTGTTGTTGTACTTTTTGTTGACCACTTGTCGTTGAACTATCTGGCTGATCTTTATTTTCGGTTGTATCCTCATGACTATCAACTTCTCTATTTGTAATCGTGGTGCTTTCTGGATGATTTAGGCTGGTAGTAAGATTTATTTTGGGAGTTGATTTAGTTGATCTGCTTTTGTGATGCCCGCTGTTGGTCGGTGTTGTTGAATGGTCTTTGTAGCTGCACTTACTGTCTGACTACTCGCTGTTGGTTATTTGCGTTTTGCGCATTTTGTTGAACTAATCATAATTTAAGTTATTAACATAAGCCTAAGTATAAAAACAATTAATTTTTATCACGAATATTTATAATCGGTCTACTTACAATTCTAAAAAAATTGTTTTGAGAACTGTCATTTTGATATTCACAAAAAAAAACAAAACTTCAAATTTTGAGCTACTGACTTCATTTTGTATTTTAATCCACCATTCACACGTATTCATGGATAGGGAATTTAAGAGAGTTTTCTCTTACTCACCTCAAAAAAAAATTGAGGGTTTTTCAGGCAAGAGGGGTACCGGTCGTGACTCTAGGTAATATATTTCCCCTATGATAATACTCAAAACTCCAATTCACAAAATTCTGCATTTGAAAAATCTGCCTACAAAAACAATTATTTATCTACACAAAATAATTGTTCTGAGTGGTAAGCGTTTAAGAATTCGTGTATTTGAATAAAAATCCTATATTTGCTCCTATATAAATACAACGAAAAACATCAAACCTAACAATATACCGTTTTTTCTCTATGCGTGAAGCAAAAAATGCCACCTCATACTTATTTGTATAGAAAATTGATAAAAAGAAAACAGAAAATAGTTTTCTTGTCGTCACTTTGTTCTGCACCTTTGGTTTGCTTTTACCGAAAATATTATCACCCCTTCCTGATTATCGTCTGTCCAGACTCTCCACAACTCTACGTAAAAAGTTATGGAATACGCTCGTATGGTGCCGCATCGTTCGTTCCTTTTCATGAGAGTACTATTGACACATGGAGTCACGGCACCTGGCAGTCAGCGCGTGAACTTTCAATTGGAGATAGATACGAGTATTCTTTCTATTTGACGTTCAATGTATTTCCCATAAGAAAAAAGCAAAAAAGGGTCGGAAAAACATTGATTTAACTAATCAAACTTATATGAACCGGTATGCATTTTATCATTTCAAAAGAAAAGTAATATTTGTTAATTTCTAAATCAAGTTGAAAATATAGTAAGAAACTTAATTAATCTTTTGTAATTTGGCTTCAAAAATCGTAAACATATCGTATGTGAATGACAGATGAAACAATTTTGTTAAGAAGCAATTTGTATGGTCTTCTTTGACCAGCCGTATTTTAGTCTCAAGGTAGAATATTTGTCTTTAAATCAATAATTATCTATTTAATTTAAAATAAAACAAACATAAAACTCCTATGTGGCCTGGCCAATTCTAAGTCAGCAATTTTTTCAAGTGTAATTAAATTTCTATGTAATATAAGAAAAGAAATATAACAAAAAAAACTCAGTTAAGTTTACTAATACTACTTCTATTAAGTTTTCAACTCGATTCGGTCGGTGTTTAGTGTTTTCATGTTTTGTGAAAATTTTTATTTTTTCTTGTTAACAAGTTTCTATGATAAAAAAGACAAATTGAAAAGCAGGAAAATGTAAGAAACTTTGTTATTTTTGTGACTTAATTCAAAAAATTCATGTTATTCATTTTTTTTTCAAGTATTTGTTGTTGTTTTCTTGCAATTTCTTTACTTTTTTTTAGTACAAATTGCACAGGATTAATTATGTTTTTTATATATTTCCCACCTGATTTAGAAATAAACACATATTATTATTCTGTTAAAATCATAATATTGATACCCGTTCATCATCATCATCATATAATAAAACGGCAAACATGTTTTTTGTGGTACACTTTTCTCCAAAAGTATTTAACCGATTTCGATAAATTTTATATGGTTGGAAAGCCACAGTTACGGAGATGTGCAGAATATACTTGAGACACGCATTAACACACTGTGGGTCATTTTTGTTTTTGCACTGTCGAACACTTTGCATATTACATAAAATAAAATTTAATTTATATTTGCTTGAAAACACTGCCAATAATATAAATAATAAATAATAAATAAATTGGCACTCGAATTTCGAGAGCTGGGTCGGCTAGTATAAAATTAATTAGTAAAATTTATGTTTTTTGAGCTCCTTTTTGCTTTTTTCTTATGGGAAATACATTGAACGACAAATCGTAAAGAATTCTACCTCCATTTGTCAGTATACACACTGACTTCCAGGTGGTGTGGAAAGCAACTTACCAGGTGCTTATACTTGGATCGATATCTCAATTCAGATTCGATCCGATTTCCTAACCCACTCATGTAAACGAAGTATAAAGTTTAGTATCTTTGGTTTGGACGCACCGATTCCGATTGGATTGTTTTTGCTTTTAATTTCTAGTAATCGGTGTGTAATATAATAGGAGAAGAATATGAAGTATGTAGAATCTATTAATTATTTTAAAAAAATACTTTTTGAATTGCTCTACATACAGGCTAAGCATTGACGGTCTCGAAGTATATTTTCCGTACGAATACATCTACCCTGAACAATATGCATATATGGTCGAACTCAAAAGGGGATTTGATGCTAAAGGACATTGCCTGTTAGAAATGCCTTCAGGAACTGGGAAAACTGCCACTTTACTTTCATTAATTGTCGCCTACATGATAGCGCATCCAGAGAATGTGCGGAAGCTAATATATTGCTCTCGTACAGTTCCTGAGATTGAAAAAGTGGTCGCCGAATTGAAGAGTTTATTGAATTATTATGCTAAGAATTCACAGTCGTTTCCAAAGATGACTGGTTTAGTTTTGAGTTCAAGAAAGAATATGTGCATTCATCCAGAAGTTAGTAAGCAGCATGAAGGCAAATCAGTTGATGGAATGTGTTTTAGCCTCACGGCAAGCTATGTTCGTGAGAAAGCAGAAATCGATCCAAATACACCTACTTGTAAACACTAGAACCGTATATTTAAAAATTAAGTTTTACCAAAAAATCCTCAGGTCAATTTTATGAAGGTTTTAACTTGGAAGGTAAAGAATCAACGCTTCCCGAGGGTGTTTACAGTCTTGATGATTTAAAGGAGTTTGGAAGAGCAAGGAATTGGTGTCCCTATTTCACTGCACGATATGCTGTAAGTATTGGGGGTATTATTAACCTAATTGAATACAATGGCGCAAAAATTAAGTTGAATTAGTACGATATTAAAGCTGTTTTAGTATAAAACTAGGTTAAAACGACGATTTTGCAAATTTTAATCAAATATATCCATACTTTCTCTACCCTTTTATTAAAGTTAAAATCATAGAACACCTATTTTATGTTTTTAGTATCGTGCTATCTTTATATTACTCTTTGACATTTACCCCCCTATTATGGAAGACAACTCAACCATAGTTTAGTTGTAATTCTTAAAATTGGTATTATCGATCACAACCAGTTGACTGTCAAAGCACAACCAGTTGTCGATTAGCAGACAACTAACAAAATGGCCGACTTTTCAGTTGTCTCTTCGTATTATGTAGGTAAGTTGGGTTGTGCTTCGATTATAATAAGCGTCAAAATAAAACAACTAGTTCGAAGCAGTATTGTGTAGAACATTTTACTGAAAGAATCTGCTGTCGGATAAAAAATATGGACACAAAACAGTAAGTTAAACAACAATTTTGATAAAAATAGAATGTAATGAGTGTATTTTAGTTTGAAAGCTACATGGCCATCACAATTTGAACGACTTGTTGCTCTATGTTAGCTGAGCATTTTTCACAAATGAGTTCCTCAATCACATCTACCACTTTTTTAATAGAACTGACACTATCGATTGAGTCAGTCCTAAATTAAAATCATTGCCACTACACTTTTGGCAACTTCCTTCGCTCATGAAACGAAGAGCAGTAGCAAGTTTAACAATTCGTGGAATCGTTGAGGAACGTTGGTTGTTTTAGGAAAACTATTTCGAATCAAAAAAACGCATACTTTAGGAATAGAAGTGTACATAAGTTTATTAAATATACGGATATTCTTTTTTATTTTGGCTACATTAAAGAAATTCTCATCTTCCAAATCACCGAAAAACAAATCGAGAGAACTTTCCAGCATACAATTTCTTATTCTTGCTTTTGTATGTATTTCATGTTGAGCAGCTGGTTTTGACAGCAAATCGACTCCTAAAAGACGGCAACATATTTTTTCATTACAACTGATTTTAGTTGACTTGCATAATACGAAAAATTTGTTTGGTTGTCTAAGAGTTGAGTTAGACTTTTTTATGTACAGGTAGAAAAACATGTGTCATCAACCAAAGGAATTAACGCTGGAGTTCCTCAAGGATCAAAACTTGGACCACTGCTGTTCAATATTTATACTGCTGATCAACCAGCCAACATATCAGGTACAAAGGCGAAGCTTTATGCAGACGACTCAATCACATACGCCACCGCTTTTTCACCAGAAATTTCTGCCAGGAGAGTGCAAGAGCACATTAAAAACCTATGGGAATACTATGTCAAATGGGGACTGAGGATAAACAGCGAAAAGACTGAACTCATCTGCTTCCGAACACCAGTGACTGTCATTCGAAGGCGAGCGTTTGCAACACGCTGTGATGCAATCAAAATAAAGCTCCCAGACAACACTGAAGTGACAGCCAAATCATCAACGAAGTACTTAGGAATCAACTTTTCCAATAAATTCAAATTCAAAAGGCATGCAGACTTGATGTTGAAGAGAGCCAACTATTCTCTGCACTTGGTCCATCCGCTTCTCAGGAGGCGAAGTGGACTAAGCAAGAAAACCAAGCTGCTTGTGTACAAACAACTTATCCGACCCGTTCTGACCTACGCCTTTCCCATCTGGTTTACTATTTCACCTACAGCAATGAAAAAGATGAAGCTTTTTGAAAGAAAGATGCCCCGCATTTGCACTGGACTGTACCGTAACACACTGACGAAGAAATATATACCAACAAGGAATCTGGGGTGACATTCTGTATCGCACACGCGAACAAACGTTTTCGCGCGTGCGAACAATTTGCTTCATGTAACATAAAAAACGAAAGTTTTCGTTCGCACATGCGAAACAAAATAAACGACAGCTTATTCTTTGACGTTTCTCTTCTTAAATATTTCAGTTTCAGTTTTGTTTTGAAAAAAAAAAAGTTTTTAATAAATTAAAAAAGTAGATGATACGCGAATATATTGCATTTTTGAACAATAGTGAAGAAGAACATGAGGATTCGGAGTTATTGAACTTGCCGATTACAAAAAGAAATCTAAGAGTTTTTTTTTCCAATTTACTTTGTCAGATCAAAGATGTGTTTTAATTATTTGTTGAAAATTATTTTATATTTGTTCACAACAATATATGTAGCTTTATTCAACGATTTCGGTTGAATAGAAAAGCCTACAAATATGTGTTGAAGAATATACGTATAAAATCAAACAAACATTTATTTTGCATCACATTTTGCACAAAAATACAATCTGTCAGTAATAGTGATGAGTCTTCTTGACATTTTATGTGTATACAAATTTACTTTAATCGATATTTAATGCTTTCTTATTATTTATGTGTTTTTTACTTAAAAATCAACAAAACTAATGTTAATTGATATTAAAATCCCAAGAAAATAAACTACGTAGCTTCCTCTTCTTAATTTTGCCTCATTTCATTTCTTAAATCGTGTACATGACATCGATTTTCTTGAGTTTTATGTATCGACTTAAATTAATGTTCCATCCTTCCAATTATCTGATAGCTGTCAGCATCATAGAAGTATGCAATCAAATTTGTTTGGGTTTGAAGCATAAACGAACACAGAACCAAAAACAAAATGCGATACAGAATGCCAATTATCGCTTTCGCACATTTTCTTTCGTTTTTGAAAAACGATCAATCGCTATCGTTTCGTTTATTACAGAATCTGCCCCCTGTATAAAGAAGCAAAATTAATACCATTGGACAAGTATTTACTGCAGCTCTCCGGAAAAATCATCAGGAACCTGGAAGATCATCCCAACACAGAAGAGCAACAACTTCTCCAGCATGAACTAGAGCCTCGTGACAAGTATCTATACACTCGAGCCATCACTGACGATCAATTTGAAGACATCATCCATAACGACAACGCACCCTTTTACGAGAAGAACAACAATCAATACTACAGGGGATAAAACGCCCACTCATCAAAAATTATTATTTAGTTAATATTAAAAAAATCATGAATTAGATTAAGAAAACATTAATATGATATTGTAAGCAAATAGCATTATGTAAAGCCAAATGAAGAACGTTGGGCCCCTATTGTTGAGCCAACATGATTTAATTTAGTAATAAGTTAGTTTTAAGTCAAATTTTATATAAAACAAATTGAAAAATAAAATTCTTAATCTAAAAAAATGAGATGTGTTGATGACAACTCAACTAAGTTGAGTTGTAATCCATAATAGGGGCATTACAAACATCAAAACAGGTCTGTTTTCTTATGTCGATTTCCTTTACACATGAGAAATCAATTTCTCTGGGAAGATTTTGGTCTCGACAGATTTAACTGCCCTACACACCAAAAAAATCGATTTTTTTGACATCAAATTCTTCGAATCCGTATTTGAAGAGGGACTTACATGGGTACGAAAAAAAAAATTAACAAAGGATCGAAATCCTTAGTGTGTAAAGGAAATCGACATTAGTTTTTTGCATAATTTCATTCAAAATGTCTACTTTAGGTGTGTTCAGAAGCAATTTATTAAAAAAAATAGCCTTAGCACGATACTAGTTAGAAAATGTCTAAAATTAAGAAAGAGTTAGTAATCTACTAAAATGTTAGCAAATTGTTAAGTAGTATCATACTAACACCTTAATACTACAGTTTAAAATTTTGCGCCAATATGTTTTAAGCTTCATTGAATATTAAATGAAAAAAATTAAACACAAACGGTACAGAAAAATAACTTAATTTTTTGAAACGAAGTCATTTAGTCTGTGGGGGTCGTAGCTGCACGGGATGAATGTCATTTTTTTTTTCTTTAGAAAATTGTCCCTCCTGGGTAAAGGGAATGGAATAGACCCCCTAAACCCCTTCCTATACAATTTGTTTCTTATCTAAGGACAACCCACACGCTCTAGCTTTTTGTCATCTTATGTGAATCACCTTGTATATTTATAGAAACATGTACATACAGTGTTGGCCAAAACATTAGCAACTAAAACTACCTCCATCATTATGTCATTCAAAAATGAATAACTAAAACAAATCATGTTAATTTTTTTCTAAAATTTAATACATTATGTATGTACTTCTGAATAGACAATAAGAGAAAATAGTTTTCAAAACGGTTCATTAAATATGATATACATAAGTAGGACAGTGAACCCAATTTTTTGCTGGTCGAAACAAAAGCAACTTTTAATTGCTATCTCTCTTTTTCTTATTAATAAAGATAATTTAGGGCCGTTTTCTTCACTATAGCTCAACTTGAAGCAAACTCTCAAGTTGATCAACTTGAGAGTTGGCTTCAACTCGAGAGTTGAAATGCAAGTTGAAATTTCTTTTTCTTCACAATTTTTTTCTCAACTCCCGAGTTGAAAATCTAAAGTTGATCAACTTCTGATTTGAAAAATATCCCTGGGATATTTGTTAAAATATATACAAGCTGTCACTTTAAATCTCAATCCCATAGAAAATCTATGGGAAATTGTAGATCGACGAATTGTAAGGACTAATTGCAAAAATAAAAGTGATCTGTTTGAACAAATTAAATTGGCTTGGGAAAGTATCCCAGACGGGATAATAAACAATTTAATTGACTCTATGCCTCGAAGATGTGCTGAAGTGATAAAAAAAGGGGTTTGCTACAAAAAACTAGCAATATTTTTTATAATTTAAAAAAAATATGTATTTGTTAAAAGTTGCTTTTGTTTTGACCAGCCTAATATTGAACTAATTGTACTAATTTTGCTATATTTAATGAACTATTACAAAAACCATTTTATTTTATTTTCCATTAGAAACTGTAAATATTTATTTAAATTTTAAAAACAAAAATATACCATGATTGATTCTTAAATTTGTTTTTTTATTACTTAATAATGGAGGCATTTAAAGTTGCTTCTGTTTTGGCCAACACTGTACCTTCCTTCGGGTGTTGTCTGACCAGAATAGCGAAGCCACGAAAAATTGTGTACATTGAAATCGCCCGTAACAACGATCTCACTGCGCGGAAAATGAGAAACAATTCTCTGGATAGAGACGGAAAGGGCATCGAATTCATTTGAAGCCTGTTTAAAACAGTGAACGCACATAACACAGAAATTTTTTCGGAGCCCCCGAATATACAATACTCGACACAAAACTTACCAGCCATTGCAATACATAAACACAAAAAAAAACAAAACTAGACAATTATCTATGCAAGTAATTAATTTTGGGCACCAAAAAACTTTACAATGCAATATTATATATTCTTAAATTTGTTTTTTAATTACCTTATAATGGAGGTAATTAAAGTTGCTTTTGTTTTGGCCAACACTGTATATGTAGAGATTCGCCCAATAAATGAAAATCAACTACGTGTTTAATATATTTAATTCGTAATAAATAAGTATTTTTTCGGATTATCAGCGTTATTTGAAATTTAATATGAGTGCAATTTAGGACTCACCCCGAACGTTTCGTATCAAATTGCATTGAGCGTGGTCACCGGGAAACGTTCGGCGTGAGTCCTAAATTGCACTCATATTAAATTTCAAATAACGCGGATAATCCGAAAAAATACTTATTTATTATGTCCAACAACCGCGAAAACCTTAAAAGTTATATATTTAATTCATATTTATTATACTAAAAAACGAACGGAAAAAGAAAAATTATTTGAAAAATCTTGTGATACAAAATGATTTTAAGGTAAATTAAAAAAAGAAGATTATTGTTGGTCAAAGCGAACGATTTTGTGACGTCTGTTTGTTGCAGCTCTGCTTGTCGGAGGTTATTGACTTGCTGTCTACTCGTCATGGTCATTGTCATATTCTACGTCATCTTGCAGAATATACGCAGGTTTAAGCCGATCAATAGAGATGGGAACGTTTTTTCCCTTAACCAAGACGACGAAATATCTGTCATGCTTTTCTTTGACTGTATACGGACTATCGTAGGGTGATACAAACGATTGTCGAATATGATCATGTCGAGCAAAAACATGAGAAGAGTCTGGGAGGTTTTTAAAAATAAAAGTTCCTGGCTGGCCATGACGAGACATTTGCATGGGTGTTAATTTTCTGAAGTGGTCGCGTAAAATTTTAATTGATTCCGGAGCCGTGGTGTTGGTGGTTGAAGGGTGCAGGAATTCGCCTGGAAGTCGAATTGGCTCCCCGTATACAAGTTCTGCAAGAGTTGAGCCTAGATCTTCTTTTCAAGCAGCACGCAATGCAAGAAGGACTACTGTGGGAGTGCATAGTACCATGATTCTCCGTGACACAATAAGGCGGATTAAAGCTGTCTGTGCAAGCGTTGTTTTAATGTGTTTGCAACCAAGGATCTTCATGAGGTTTCTGAAAGTATCTGATTCGAATATGGCGACCGAGATCTGATGTAATTTGACACCGAAACGAGTAATTCATGATAAAATCAAAGCTCGAGCAACTGTTTCTGCGGTTATATTTTCCAATGCAACAGCCTCTGGATACTGTATGATACTTAAGCATTGGTTAAATTCCTTTGACACGGAAAGAGAAATCAAATCTATATGGATATGTTCGAATCGTTGTGATGGTGGTTCGAAGTTCTGTATCGTCGAGATAGTGTGGCGCGTGGTTTTGTTTAAATGCATGAATAAGTGACTTATGGTCTGTGTATATTGCCACGTGTCCCTCAAATATGTGTTGAAAATGTTGTACTGCCTCGTAAATTGTAAATTCTCGGTCATACGTAGATAATTTCATGGCTGAAGGTGATAGCTTTCTAGTAAAGAAAGCCCAAGTTTGCCACGTGGAATAGCAACGCTGCTGCAGGACTACTCCAATTGTTTCTTCCGATGCGTCTGTAAATATGAACCATTCAGCATGAATGTTTGGATTAGCTAAATGAGTTGTCGATGCAATTGTGAGCAGGTGTTCATGAAACGGGTTGTGAGCTTTTTATTTTGGAACCTTCTAGCTCTTTATTCATCAGCGCTCTAAGCTGTGCAGCTCCTTTTACAAATTTTTGGTAGAAGTTGATTGTGTCAACGAAAGTTTTTTTTACAGTCTGTGGTTATAGAAAGTTCAAAATCACAGAAACGCTTTCAGCGAGAGGAGAAATTCCGCTTGATGATACTTGATGTCCAAGAAAAGGTAGCTTTTACAAAACCCGATTTTGCAACATTGATGACTAGGCATGCGTCCTGGAGGCGTTTTAACAAGATGTTGAGATACTCGAGGTGCTGGGATTGGCTATCTGACGCTATTAAGGTGTCGTCGATGTAAGTAAAAACAAATGGAAGGTCTTTTGTAACCTCGCCTATAAATCTTTGAAAAGTTCGCACAGCATTGCACAAACCAAATGCCATGAATGGAAACTGAAAGAGCGCAAAGGGCGTGATAATCGCAGTTTTTTGTCAATGGTTGAAAATATTAGTTTTCCTTATAGGTTATATGCAGTCTTTAAGATAATGTACGGGGTACGAGTCGGGTATAGTGCGATCGCGTCAGCGATATTTTCGTTCGTTGTTGAGGCTAAACTGAGACTTCCGAACTAGTGTCGATCAAGAATTTGTCCCCAGACGATTTATCGGTAACAAAAAGGCGAGAATGAGATGTGTGAGAGTCGTGTATCGCCACTTACGGCCCTCGGCGGAGTTTTCCGAAAATCGGCAACCAGGTTGGCAGTTCCTCGCATTTTTGGCCAAATCTGGAATGATGTCGACATAGATTGGTGTTAGGTGTTCGTTGCCTGGTTCAAGAGCTACTTCTGGGGGAGTTTTTAAATTTGCCTTGATGATTTGGACGTCTCGATCTTGATTCTCGTTTTGACGATGGGAGAGCAGCGACTGTAGAAGTTAAGGTGGTGTTTGGAGATGTCCGACAGCTGTTGATGTAGGTCTAAAGAAGCAATTGCTGCTACGCTGTGAGGAGAAAAAACTTCGTACAATTTGTCAGCAAAATCACCAAGTACAGCAATGGAAGCTGATTTCTGTGCCACGTATTACACGCTATATTGCAAAATATTACACACTATATTGCACTGCGCTAACTCGCCAAGCGCCCTTAGAGGTCAGATACGAAAAGCGAACTCAACTTTCCCTGCTCAATAAGTTATACTGATCCTAAGGATGGTTTACACTATGGGTTACAACTCGGCCATCCTGCAATGCGCTGTCCTCAGTGCAATTTTCTACGTCAATAATTTTAGTATTTTTTCGTCTACCTTGAATGCACTCAACCAATACATTTATAACACGAAGTTTTTTTCACTCAGCGCAATCACGATTAGTAATACTCACTCAGCATGAAACTCAGATTACACAGAATAAAACCAGTGCACTCAGGTGGTTTATAACTCTCAGTAAGCTTTTAACACTCAGCTTATTACACTCAGTTATCTTATTACACTCAGTTAGCTTATCACACTCAGTTAGCTTTTTACACTCAGTTATCCTATTACACTCAGCAAGCTTATCATACTCAGTTAGCTTATTACACTCAGTTATCTTATTACACTCAGTTAGCTTATCTCACTCAGTATGTTCACTACACTCAGTTTTTCGTTGCGTACAGTTCGCTCATAACACTCAGGTTGAGCTATTCACTCAGGTATCGATTGTAACTGAATATCTAAAAAAAAAAAACAGAACTGATTTCAGAGAATCGAATTCTATACTTACTCAATGACATTTCTGTTTTTCTTCTTATTTTCTTGCATCATATCTGTATTTCAATTGTCAAATTTGTATTCCCAAATAATATTTACATTTTCTGCTTTTACCAATCTTTAATGTTTACTTTTAGATATCTCAGTTAAAATCAAAACTCAATATGTAAGGTCAATTTTCAAAAAAAAAAAAAAATTATGCTTTAAGATAATCAATATGTAGTACATTATACATATTGTCAAATAAAAAAAAAGAAAATTATAATTTGTCTCAGTTGGTGTCGGTATGTATGTTTGTATCTTCTTCGAGATAATCTTCATTGTTGTCTGTTTCTTCTGATTCTTCCAATCAATGCTGTCTATTTTTGCAAAAGGTTTAATTTTATCTGCAGCATGAACGGAAGAATATGGGCGCTGCGAAACTTGAAAAGCTTGTGTGTCGCCGATTAGATATCGATCGTTTTGGAGAACTTTCTTCACTTCAAAGGGACCCTTGTACCTCGGCAGAAGTTTTTTTTGATTGTCCGGTAGCTGGATGCTCTGCTCGTAAGAGGACTAAATCGCCTTCTTGGTATACTTGTGGTTTTTGATGAGCTGCGTTAAATTTATCAGCCTGTTGCATTTGGAGATGTTGGCTAAGGCGATTTGCGTTGTCGCGAAGTTTAGCTAATGGAATATTGTCGTCTTCATCACTAGAAACATCTTCTTGAAGCGTAATGTTTAGTGTGTTGCTCAATGTGTTTTTCGGTTAGAATCCAAATAGTAACTCTTGTGGTGTCTGCTTAGTTATTCTGTGTTTTATTGTGTTCAGTCCTAGCTGTATTGCTGACAGATGATCTTCCCAGTCTCTACCATCTTACCGAACAGTCATTGAAGAGCGCGAAACCTTGACTATTCTGAAATAACGCTCGATTTGTCCATTTGCTCTTGGTGTCCTCACGGCGTTCAAGATATGTTGGATTCTATTTGCTGAGCAATATTTCTCAAATGCTTTCGATGTAAACGCAGTTCCTCGGTCACTAATAATTCGCGTCGGCGTTCCAAAAAACTGAGAGCTCAATCAATGTTTAATTACAGAGTTGGAATTTGTGGTCTTTACTGGTCGCAATATTAAAAACTTTGTGAAGCTATCGATTAAGCCCAGGACATAAAAGTTCCCTTTTGTACTTTTGACATATGGACCTAAATGATCTATGTGCACCGTAAAAAATGGTATTGGTGTTTTCGGTATAGGATGAATTTGATAGCGCGTTTCATCTTTACCACTTTGTTATACAAACAGGGAATACAACTATTCAATTATTTACCCACAATGCTTGTCATCTTTGGAAACGAATATGTTCGTCGAATATGATCAATTGTACGCTCAAGACCTCCATGCCCGATGTCATCATGCGATGATTTGATTACGCGCCATCTTACTCCTCTTGGTATAACAAATCAAAGTCCGTTTTCAGTTTTTTTAAAAATGCGTCCAGTTTTGAAGACATATTGTTTTTCGTAGTCTTTTCTTCTTGAACATTTCACATCAGAATTACTCAGTACGTCTTGTATTTCTTTCAGTTGACTATCATGGCTTTGTAAAACAGAAATCCAATCTTCTTGTGCAGCTTGGACTATCATCATACTTAAACTTGCCTTCTCCATTTCAACAGCATTTTCGGTGGGGTTCCTGCTTAACGCGTCTGCGTGTTGCATCTGTTGCGCTGTTCGATACTCCAATTTAAAATCGAATTCTTGAATTTTTAACCACCACCTGGCAATTCTTTTGATGATGTCCATTTTTGACTGAGTCATCTTTAATGAATTGCAATCCGTATAGATTGTAAAATGCTTTCCCAATAGGTAGTATCGAAAACGTTCCAAACTCTCGACAACAGCTAGAGCTTCCAGTTCATAGCTATGAAACTTCTGCTCGTCCTTTGTTGTAGTTCGGCTAAAGTACGATACTGCTTTTTTTTCACCGCTTGCATTTAGTTGAATCAAAACACCAGCAAGACCCATACTACATGCATCAGTATGGAGTTCATGTTCTTTTTTCGGATCGTATATGACAATGACTGGGGATTTACATAATTTTGTTTTAAGGATTTCAAACGCCTTTCCCATTTCACTTGTCCATTTGAATGGGGCACCTTTTTTTTAATAAAGCGTTAAGAGGTGAAGCTATTTTGGCATAATTAAATACGAATCGACGAAAATAGCTGGTCAGTCCTAGAAATTGTTTTACTTGTCGCGTATCTAGAGGTAAAGGAAAGTTTTCTATCGCTTTAATCTTAACACTTCTTGGCTCTATACCCTTTTCACTTATCTCATGTCCTAAATATGTTATTTTGTTAGACAGAAAAACACATTTTTTTATATTCAAAGTAACTTTAACGTCTCTGAGAACAATAAAAAGTTTCTCTAACAAATTTAGAATCGTGGGCACATCTTCCGCGAATAAAACAATATCGTCCATATATATTAAAATGTTCTTAGATGCTAGGTTTCGTACAACGAGATTCATAACTCGCATAAAAACTGATAGAGAACTTAATAGTCCGAACGGATTAAATTTTTTTTTTTTTTTTTTTTTTTTTTTTTATCCGATGGAAATCTTCAAAAGACACTCGGTAAGAATCGGTACCGAGTAGTGTGGGACTCTTACCGCACTAAAACCACCGGTGAATCAGGACCAATCTATGAAAAGATCGACAAATGATTTTTATTTCTTAATTTTTAAATCGCATTGGGGGAAGTTTAATGTAATAACACTTTCCCATAACTTTTAGACCATCAGCTCATGAGGCTTGGTTCTTCTTAATCTCCGAACATTGTCTCGTACATTTAATACGGTCTTCATTTCAGAGTTAGTGTGACTTTGCAGTCGCTGATTGTGTGATACAGCGTGTTTCTTAACCACTTCTGTAACCATTTCAATTTGAAGGTCACGATGTAGATCGCTATTTCTTATATACCAAGGGGCATTTATTATTCCACGAAGGACCTTGCATTGGAATTTTTGGATGGGTTCAGCATTTGTTTTCTTTGTACAGCCCCATAGTTGGATGCCATATGTCCAAACGGGTTTCAATACTTGCTTATACCTATAACATTAGTTTGTTCTGGACCCATGTTCTGTAACTCGGTCGAGTATTTTCGCAGTCGATTAGAAGTGGAACGAAAAATTTCATCGTTTCTCTATATTGGAAAATGAACTGTGTCTATAACATGATGCGAAAACACCCCTGTGAGAAAACCATAGTTTCCAGTTTCCAATGGAAGAAATGTTTACATTTCCCTTAAGCTGACAGCTTCAATTTATTTCACATTTAACTACAAATTATTTTTTCTTTTATATTGAAAAGGTTGAAGTGTTCAAGTTTTTTATTTTGCAGTAATTCAAATTTATAAAACAAGTGAAATGTAAAATGTAGAGTGTGCTTGTAATTAGTGAACAAAGTGACAATAGAAATATGATGTGCATTCACAGACGTAATACTTGAATTTGGTCCGCCGAATTGGCCTCTCGCGAACTCTAAATGTGTTGCCATGTAATCTACCAATTTTTCTTTTTGATCTTTTGAGATCCTTTGAATTTTCTACGGATAAAAATAATAATTTTCCTGATCAAACAACATACAAAATAAGTTATTTACCTTTTGTTTATTTTCCGTCATATTTGATTTTTATTATTATTGTCTTGTTCTCACTTCTCACTTGTATCAGAGTGGTCGAATGATTTTGACAGAAAAATCGAAAAATTGTATCGACTTCAGACTTACAGATACAGTTTTTTTCACATTTTTCCAATACATCCAATAATTTTTTCTATTTTGTTCTTGATCGAGTGAAAAAAAGTTACAGAAACAGTTGCGTGTGAGAAACAGAATTTTGTGTCATTCCGCAGTGTTTTTGTTCTGATTCGCACCGTTTATGCGAAAACTCACTCGATGTGAGAGTTACAGAACATGGGTCCTGGATAGATAGGTCAGAGTTCTTTCCTAGTAACCAGTACATTTTTCTATACTTTAAGTTTAGTTCTTCTCTTTTCTTTTTGATGTGCTCTTCCCATTTAAGCTTTGCATCCAAATTCATTCCAAGGTATTTGGCGGTATTGGAGTAAGGTACTTCTGTACTGTTTATAAATATTGGAACATTGTTTATGTTTTTGTTTGTAAAGTTTATATGCGTCGATTTTGTTTCGTTTAATTTGATACGCCATTTCTGCGTCCAATCACTAACTTTATCGACTGCATTTTGCAATTTTTGTGTAGCCTTCGTAACGGATTTATCTGGCACCAATATTGCAGTATCATCAGCAAAGGTAACCATGATAGCGTTGTTGTCCACTGGAATATCCCTTGTATATAACAGATACAGGGTTGGTCCTAGGACACTTCCTTGTGGTACACCGGCTTCAATATTCTTAAGTTCCGAGTAATTTTGGTCGTACCGTACTCTAAAGAGTCGGTTCGTAATATAGGATTTCAGTACTTCGTAGTACTGCCTGGGAAGGTCCCTATGCAGTTTGTACTCAAGTCCCAAGTGCCAAACCTTGTCAAAAGCTTGAGCAACATCTAAGAATAAAGCAGAGCATACTTGTTTTTCTTCAAGTGCCTTTTCCACAACATCCGTAATTCGATGCACTTGGTCTATCGTGGAATGTTTATTTCTAAATCCAAATTGATGGCTTGGAATTAGTCTTCTTTCTTCAATTATTTTGCTAAGCCTTTTCAGTAGCAGTTTTTCAAAAACTTTTGCCATGATTGGTATAAGCGATATTGGTCTGTAAGATGTTACTTCTGTTGGTGGCTTACCTTGTTTAGGTATAACAATGACTTCTGCAATTTTCCAATGATGTGGCACATATCTTAGTTTAAGGCATGCGTTTATTATAAATTGGAGTTTCTTGAAGGCTATTAGAGGCATTTCTTTCAAAACCTGAGCAGTTATAAGATCGTACCCTGGTGATTTTTTGTTAGACAACTTATGTTGACACATGCTTCTTACTTCTTTGAGCGTGACAGAAGGTATTTCACATTCGTCGTTTCTGTCAACAAACTCTAAGGGATCTGTAGCTGTGTTTGCTGGGAATGGCTTGAAAACATTCGCGAGATGTTCAGCGAAGAGATCAGCCTTTTGTTTCGGGTTTCCGATCCATTTACCATCTTGAGATTTTATTGGCGGGTTTTGTGTCTGAGGTCTTTTTAGGCGCTTAGCTGCTTTCCATAAGGAGTATTCAGTAGAAGCATCCGTCGTCAGACTTTTCAGGAATCTACTTAGTGACTCATTTTTAAACTCAGATTCTTTTTTTTAATTCGTTGTTAAAACGGTTAAAAATTACCTTATCATCTGGGAATCTCGTGGTTTGCCATTTTCTTCTAGCTCTTCGTTTTTCCAATATCAACTCCTTTATTTCGATAGGATATTTTATACCTTTTTCTCTCGCGTTCGAAATAGTTGGAGTACTTTCTTCTGCAGCCTGCTGCACATCAGCAATAAATTGTTCTACTTCATGATCAATTTGTTCAATTGTTTGCATAGGGGATCTTAGGTTTATAAAACTTTCAAGTTTGTCTCTGAATTCGTTCCAGTTTGTTCTGTTATTCACGAGCTTGGGATTACTTTTTTCTATTATTTCTGCTTCGCTCAGTGATAAAATTACTGGAGTATGATCTGACGATAAATCGTAATTACCTTCGACACTTATATGATTTCGTTTAATACCTTTAACTACGAAAAAGTCTATAAGGTCTGGTATTTTGTTAGTATCAGATGGCCAATATGTTGGCGAACCAGAAGAATAAAATTCACAGTTGTATTTTCGGCCTGCTTGGTATAGCCGTTTACCTTTTGTTGTTATGAGCCTAGATCCCCATTGTGTGTGTTTAGCATTGAAGTCGCCACCAACAAGGAAGTTATGTCCTAACAAATGTAGGAGTTCTGCATAGTCTTCTTCAGTTGGAGAGCGCCTAGGAGGGCAGTATATAGCTGCTATTTTAAATTCTTTCTTTTTTATACCAATACTAATTGATGTTACTTGCATGTTTTCATTAGTAAACTGTGGTTCTTCATAGTGTGTTAAGCACTTTTTTATAAGTATTGCCGATCCTCCCCTAGCTTTGTCAGCTGGGTGCGGAGCGTGATAACATGTATAGTTTGGTAATTTATTATCAAGACTTTGTTCAATAGCGAGGTGGGTTTCGGACACCAAACAAATGTCTATATGCTCTATGTCTAAGAAGATGTTTAGTTCTGATACATGCTGTAAAAGACCGTTTGCATTCCATGTTGCGATTTTAAGTGTTCTGTCCATCATTGTTTTTTAAGAGCGACTTCTTCGCTTAGCTGTTTTATGTTTAAATCTTGTTGGTCAATCCTTTTCAGGATGAGTTCCAGCATTTCTTTTATAGAAGTTTCCTCATTCTTCCGCACATTTTTTACAATCTGGGAATAGGATTTATTTTCATCACTTTTGCTTAGTGCAATTGCTTTAGCCGGTTGATTTTTAGTAATGTTATCGACCGTTACTTTTTTGCTTTCAACTACTGGTTTTGTGTTGGTTGAGTTTCTAAGCTTGTTCCCAGTTTTGTTTTTTTCTTTTTGTGTCTTGGAACTTTTTTGCTACTGGACATCCTCTGTAACTCGCAGGATGATTGCCTTGACAGTTAACACATTTCGCTTTCTGTTCACTGCCCATGGGACAGTTTTTAGTTGCATGCCTGCCTTCGCATTTAACACAAGCAAACTCGCGATTGCAGTATTTTTGTGTATGTCCAAAGGCTTGACAGCGCTTACATTGTGGAACACTTTTCGACTTTCGCAGTGGTTCAATTTTGACAACTATGCCCATGATTGATTTAATACTGTAAATCTTATCGAGACTTTCTTTATTTTCAAACGTGAGCATAAATAAAGGTAGAGATCTCTTTTTCGTCGTTGATACCCCAGTGGAGTCTTTGAATATCTCATTTTTAATAAGATTATTGGCATCGAGAGCTTGAAAGCCTTTTTGTATAAGGTCTTCGACAATTTCTTTGGCAACACATGAAGGGTGAAGGCCTCGTGCTACTACTTTTATCGATCTAGTAGCTTTATTTTCGTACGAGTGCCACTGAATTTTCTTTTTGTTCAATTCTTCAGTGACGCATCGGCGTCTTCAACAATGACTTTCCAATTGTCTTTATTGTATGATGTATATTTACATGCCTTATTCGTGCATTTTTCTACTATGCTCTTTAGCTCGCCAAACATTGCCAATCCGGAGATCATAATTGGAGGTGGTGCAGTTTGCCTGGTACCTTTAACGTGAGACTTATTTTGGTGTAAATCTCCTATTTCTTTATTGGATGTTCTCATTATTGTAGCAGTTACTGATTTTGAACCTGTTTGCTGACATTTTTGAACAGCCTCTGGGCTACCCTCTGCTTTTCGTTTCTTGGACTTACGTTTATTTCGGTTTCCTTTAGTTTCAAGGAGGAGCTCTTCCTCATCAGTATGAAACTCATTAGCAGTTTCTTGTGGGCTTTTCACTACTGGTGACTTTTGACTTGATATGTTGTCTTTCACGGACTTTTTGTCGAGCAAGCTGACTTTTTCTTCGAGTCTCTTTACTTGTTGCTGAAGACTTTCAACAAGGATTTCAAGTTGTTTTCTGGCTAAAATTTCTATTTGCCATTTATCGAAATAATTTTCGGATTCAACTTGGTGGATCTCGTTGTTTTTTGTGGAACACTGCTGATCTTTTATTTCGATCTTTTCATAGGTTTTGGTTCCTTTTTCGTTAATGACTTCTATGTCATTTGATTTTTGCGTTGGGGTTTTCGATGGAGTAACCCTTGGTAATATTTTTGGTGGAGACCTTAGTGGTTTTGAACTCCGTCTATTTCCTAAAAGCAATAATTGGTCCTCCCCAGAATCCGTAGGACCGATCTCCGAAGAGAGTGGATTTACCAGTTTATCTGGATTACCACCTGGGGTAATATATCTGTTTGTTTTACTCATTGCCATATTTTTTTAAATTATTATTGTAACTTTTGTTTTGTCCATAAATAGCTCAGTTACCTCTTCTATTTAGGTTTCTTGGAGAGCTGGTTCTTCAGAGCGATTATCTTATCTTTTGCTCCTAATTCCTGAGAAGGTAGCTCAGGTGTCTCAGCTCTTGGATTCAATAGATCCAACGCTCGTCGTTAGTTCACCTTACGGTTATCCAGCGGGCACCACTTGGAGGTGACGATGCGATTTTACTCGCATAAAAACTGATAGAGCATTTGATAGTCCGAACGGATTAAATTGGTATTGTCCATTAGGTGTTACAAAAGATGTTAGATATTTTGAATTTTCATCGATTGGTATTTGGTAATATCCGTGCATTAGATCGAGGAGAATAAATATTCGACCACCAGCCATTAAGTTAATCTGTTCCTCCATGTTAGGCATGGGGAAGTTTTCGCGAACCGTAATTTCATTAAGGCGACGATAATCGATGCAAAGGCGCCAGAAACCATTTTTTTTCTTTACTAGTAAAGCGGGGCTAGCATATTCAGAATTCGAATGTTCGATAATTTTATTTTCTAAAAGTTCATCAATTATGTTGTCAAGATGTGGCAGTTCATTAAGAGGAATACGATACGGTTTATATCTTATTATTGTATGTTCTTTTAATTTAAGATTCATTTCGATTTTGTCTAATATCGCCTTCGTCTTCGACGCGATGTAACCGATGTATTTTCCTAGGTGGTTCTTCGAAACGTTGATCATATTTAAATGGGTGTTGACGCTTCTTGCAGTCACGAAATAGATGACCTGGTGTTTGGCAATTATAACAAATTGGTTCTTTGCGTTGGTTTTGCAAGTTTTGGGGTTTAGAGTTATAAGAAACAGGACGGTATTGTTCGCGGTTATTGATTCTACCCTCACTATGGAAACGCCTTGGTGGTCTATAGTTATGGCGTGTTTGCATATTTTTTTCGCGGTACGCAGACTTACAATCGCTTGCCAAATGCCCAAGAGAACGACAATTATAGCAAATTTGGGGAAATGAATTTGTTGAATAAGTTGATTGCATTTTAATTAAATTATTATGGTTAGGTTTTAAAACTGATCGAGGAAGATTTTTAGAAATAATACTATTTTCAAAACGCTGTCTTTGAATACCTTTTAATGATTTTATTGTTGTCAAAAGGTCGGGAATGTTATTGCAATTGAAGTTATTAAGTTGTTCATTAATGTGGTGTCTCTAAGTCCGGAAATTATGTATTTTATTATGGCGTTATTGTCTAGTTTCGCTCTTTTTCCCATTGCTGCCATCTCATATACATAATTGTCATAACTTTCGTTTTCGTATATTTGTCGAGATAACAATTTAACGTGAACATCGGCAGAATTTTCTTCTGAAGAGAAATCTCGCAAAAATTTTTATTTTAAACTCATCCCAAGTACTTATTTCTCCCCTGTATCCAGCAAACCAATTTGTTGCAGCATCTCCTAGCTTCAGCGACGCGTAAAACAAGGTGCTGCGGTCGTCCCACTCATAGAGATGACGAATGTTTTCAATTGTCTCGACCCATTGAGAAGCATTAAGTGACGAAGAATTTGATGGGTTGAATAAGGGAATTATTTTTGTAACCTCTTCTGTGCCTAGTCTTAATGAGATTTGAGCTGATATTGGGTTATTTGATGCCGTATTTTGTGAGGATCGGCTTGGTGACCGCCGACATAAAGCTACTTCTTTCTCAAGGGCAAGGTTTTTCCTCTTCATCTCTTCCAGTTGTAATTTAAGTTTAAGAATCTGAGCCTCACCTGGTTCGACATCAACAAAACGTCTAGGCAATTTTCTTGTTCGCTCCGTCATATTTAACAACTTTCTTTATGTTTTATTATTTTCGTGTAGCACTTTAAAAATGTATCTAATATCTTCAAACCAAACTGATAAAAATCAAAACCATGAACTGTAACGACAATGACAAGTACCATTTTCATTAATTTGTTTCCCCAAACTACATACTATCTATCCATCGCGTTTATTACTTATGCATTCCCTTTAAACATTTAAGGAGTAAAAGAGTAAAATAGATACCCAATTGTTTATTATTTCCCACTCTACTTATACAAACAAAGAAGCTGTTGGCTTGTTGCTAGAGATTGTGTATTACTACGTTTATATGAGGTATTGAAGCGAGCTTGAAGCTCGCTTCGACCCTTTGTAAACGGGTATTGAGTTGAAATGAGCTTCGTTCGACTCGATCTCACTCGCTCAGCGGTGTCGAGTCGAAATATGTGACGAAAAACCTGGGTCGAGGAGTTGGCTTAACAAAATGTTTCAGAATCGCTCAACACCATTTCAACTCAACTCCAAATCGAGCTCTCAACTCAAATGACGAAAAACCTGGGTCGAAAATCCGACCCTAATCCAACTCGATCTTTCGATACTGCATATAAACGTAGTATATATCTCTCTCTCTCTTTAACCGCTGAAATTAAAATTTTCTGTTATACTTTGTTTTACAGATTCCCCACTGAACAACCACAATGATAGGTATAATACATGTTTTTTTTTCTCTCTCTTTTAACTGCTGAATTAAAATTTCTCTTTTCATCTTGCGTTTGTATAAGCTGTCTCTTTCGTCAAATAGTAATAGGATTTGCTTACCAACTGTAGAAGTTATGTTTTGTTAGTACTAGTTTATAGATAGACTTATCTTTTTGTTGGTCAATTTAATGTAGCAATTATTCACTTCTTAAAAGGATTACTTTATCCAACTTCTGAAAATATTACACTATATTGCAAAATATTACACACTATATTGCAAAATATTACACACTATATTGCACTGCGCTAACTCGCCAAGCGCCCTTACAGGTCAGATACGAAAAGCGAACTCAACTTAATGCGTCTGCCTCACTTGACCAGCTGCATTGTGCAGTCCTACTCTAAACTGTTATACCTTTGAGCAAGAGGGATTTCCCTGCTCAATAAGTTATACTGATCTTAAGGATGGTTTACACTATGGGTTACACACGAGACAAGCCTGTGTTTGTTGTGGAAGATGAGACCAGCGGGCTTTAAGTACTTGCTCATCTATGTCTGGAACTAGACTGCGGAGGTACCGTAGATGCTGGGACGGCGCACAGTGGTTTGAGAGCGGAAAAAAATCTATTTCAGAAAGTAATGAGTAGCCTTTTAAGTTTTATGTCTAAGTACTTTTATATATCCGGAGCATATGATTTCAGAGTATTTTTTTATATATATATTTTATATACAAATTTACAAGCCCTCAAAGTCAAAGAAAAATGTATTCAAGCCGCGAACCGTATTTTCAACAAAATTTTAAATGTCTTTTACAGAAGTTCCTTAAATTAAATTCTTAAAATTTATATACCGTTTTGTTGTTCTATTCTTGGTTATCTAAGAAAACGAAAAGAAAAATGATTCATTATAAAAGAAGCCTTCTATAAGAAGCGTCAGATATGGGTACTAACAAAAAATGGTTTTGGTGAAAACTTTTTGAGTTTCAATTTTAGCTACACTTGCCTACACGTAGTGAAGTACGCCGATGTGTGCTCCATACCTTCAAGTAACAACACAGAAAAAATCAGCTGCGGATGCCTGCGGATCTGGAAGTTATGTTCAAATTTGTCTTATTGAATCGGTTTTCAAAAAACTCGGTTTTGAGGGTGGTGTATATCAAATAGTTATAATTTCTTCGATTCTAATTATCAGAACGAGCTGTTTAAACCCATTATTTTTAGAAAAAATGCGTACCTTTATTTAAAAATTAAATAAAATTCATACCTTCACCAAGATCTGCGAAATTCGATTTTTAGCAAAACAATTTATTTCTGCCTCGAACATTTTTCAACATTCGACTCAATTTTCTTGGCAAAATTATGTTAACAATTTTATTATTTTATGATAGTTAGAATTATATGACAGAGCTTAATGAAAAATAAACAAAAGCATTAGGGATAATCTCACAGTTTTCTTGATTTCACGCAAAAAGTAGAGGCAGGTAAAAATAAAAAAGGGTTTATTTTCTGTACATGGGATTTTCTCTACATGTTCCGTTTCCGGCATAAATCGAAAACTAACAATTTTGATTGTTGTTCAAAGTTTTATTGCTTTGTTTTTGTTGTGTGTTGCACAATTTTTTATGACTTTTAAGGATTAGTAGGTAATGCCCCATAAGAATGTTTAAGTTCTAACTTAAAACTATATATATGAAGGATTAAAAACAAAATAAGTCATTATTGACTGATTGTGCATTTGTGCAAGGTGTGTTAGAAAAATTATAACTCTATTATCAACCAATAAGCAAAAGTGAAGTGAAATATAAATAGAAACAAAAAGTGAGTTTAATCAGCGGCTGTTTTTGAATTGTTCGAGCGATAATTTTCCTCCATTAAAATGGATTCAATCGCAATTCCTTATTCGGTTTTGTGTTCCGAACTTATGACTAATGTTATTCTTGAAGTAATTGCATCGAATGAAAAAATAAATTAAAAAAAATATGCAGAGTACGCGTGGGAAACGCAAAAGTTTTTGTAGAGAATTATAAATGGTACTATATGCCAGCGACCGTACATAAGGTTTTGAATTTTGATCCATGGAGAAGAAATCATGGATCACTCTCCGAGGAACCCCAAGAATGCCGAAATAAGGACTGTAAAATCTATCTCAGTTCTAATTCGAAAAAATGCTGTCGGATTGCGACGAACGAAGTGATGCACCGTATCCTCATATCCTCAGATCCACTAATAACAGCATTGAGGTAACAGGCAAAAAAGAAAATACTACCAATGAGTGCAGATGCTAAAAACCTCATTTTAGCACAATAAAACAGCTGCTTCTACTTTTTTATATTATTTATTAATTTATTGCAAATGTTTTATTTATGTTCTTAATATTATTTTTGAAGAGTTTGTTTTTATTTATGTTTACAATATACAAACATAGTTTGTTCTGTTTATTCAAAATAAAAAGTTCATATTTTACTAAAAAAAAAAATATATTTATTTCAGTACAACATCAAAAACCCATAAATTTTAGAAAAATGTTAGTAACTTTTTTCTAATAATTATTTCTCATGTATGTATAAGATAGATCTTAACATATGTGCCAAATTTTATTTCAATCCGTTAAGCAGTTCAGATTTTACAGATTTTTTTCCGCTGCAATCCAAACGCGCAAATTTTAGAAAAATGTCAATAACTTTTTTTCTAATAATTATTTCTTAACCAAATTTAAACCACATATATATAAGATAGATCTTAACATGTGTGCCAAATTTTATTTAAATATTTTTAGCGGTTCAGATTTTACGGAGTTTTTTCCGCTTCAATCCAAACGCGCAAATTTTAGAAAAATGTTAATAAATTTTTTTCTAATACTTATTTCTAAACCAACTTTGGACCATATATGTATAAGATGGATCTTAGCACGTGTGCCAAACTTTATTTCAATCCGTTAAGCAGTTCATATTTTACAGACTTTTTTCCGCTCCAATCCAAACGCGCAAATTTTAGAAAAATGTCAATTACTTTTTTTGTAATAATTATTTCTTAACCGAATTTGGACCACATATGTATGTATAAGATAGATCTAAGCATGTGTGCCAAATTTCATTTAAATCCGTTAAGTAGTTCAGATTTTACAGATTTTTTTCCGCTCTCCCATACAAACCAAACCACTGTGCGGCGTGCGATCTCCAACAATTGAAGAATTCTTGCTCCCTTAGACTTTGAAAAACGTGAGATGAGAGTATTTATCAAAGTTTTATGCGGATTGTCAATGGATGGATTTATGTATAATTAAATCCTCAACTTCTGATGCGGAGCGAGTGTCTATTAATGGAATTGTGGGAAAAAATTTATTAATTTCAGAGATCCCGATAGCCGCATCTTTTGTAGTGGATGAGGCCGGCATCGTGAAAGAAGAAATTATGTGCACCCCGTATCGGAAAAAAAATTATTTACTCGAAAGCACTATTTTTTTTTCGCGAGCGCTCACTGAGTGAAGAAAAAAATTGTAAAACCAAAATAATGAGTTTAAATTACGTTGGGGTCACCAATGTAGAGACTCACCCAATAAATGAAAATCAAATCAAATCAATCCAAGGGAAATTTGAAGAACAGCTGACATTTCAGCTGATCTATTTTCTTTTGTGTCGAGTACAGGGTTGGCCGAACTGTAAATTTTTAACATTTGTTACGTCTAGTACTAATTTACTAATTTAGAAAAGTAAAGTTTGTTGCATTAAAGATCTCATTCGGATCCTACTGCAAAGCTTTTATTCTTTGAACTTCAGATTGTTTTTTGATATAGGAGGTATTAAACTCAAATTCTTTTAGGGTTTTCATAGAAATATGAAATGATCCTAACTCTTAAACATGACTTGTTATGGTATTATATGGACATATTGAGCCTTATCATCGTACCAGATCGGAACGTAATTTCCTCCGATTTCTACGAAATGTACGAATTTTGTATCATTGTAGCCGTTCCGATAGGGCAATCGAATAAATCTACGAAAATAAAGTTTGTGTGCGTTGAAAATGTCAAATCCTTGCGTTGCATGCCGATGAAATGTCAAACTGGCAGTAACGCATCGTGAATTCATGCGATGCATGAAGATATTTGATTTCCGATTTCTCCGACGGCAAATTATAAGTGGACATTTTTCCGAAACAAAAAAAAAAAAACGAAATGGACGCTCAGCAACAAAATGATTCGTAAGTAATCGTCTTTTTATTTGGTAATTATTTACTTAAACATGTATGTTTCTTTCTTTGTTCATATCTTTCCGCTTCCAAAGACATTGCTGCACTATCCATGGTTCTTCTTTGCTTATTTGACACGCATCAACAATTAATTAATTTATTGGCGTTTACGTCAAATACACGCGTTGGTAAACGTCGGTTTTTCCGTTACGAAACGGATATCATGAAGGAAATAAACGTTACGATCGTAGGATCTCTCCGATCGTAGGTTTCTCCGAACGGATACGATGATAAGGCTGATTTAGAGCTGAGTTTTCAGAAAAGGATTCTTTTAAAACTATAAGGTTATATGATCTTATTGCAAGAAGAGAAAATAGTTTAGCTATAAGATTTAAGTAGATTTAAGTAGTTTTAAGCTGCAAAAGTGTTTACCTCTTAAAAAAAAATGTTATGAAACCCAGTTCATTTTCATAACAAGATGTTAATACTTAGGTATAACAATGGGATATAAGAGAGTTGTATGGGAGTTTTTCTTGTCAGATTTCAAGAGTTTAGCTCTGGAGAGTATGCTAGTTGGACTTATTCATTTTTAATAAGCGAAGTGAAAATGGCTGGTCACAAAGCTACATAATTATTGGGCTGAAGGTGGATTTACTCCAATTAAAATGGAAAATGATCGTACTGGAGCTCTCTTCGATAAGTGTGCTGCGCTCCTTCAAAATAAACAGTTTCAATATAATTACCAGTTCTTGGTTTTTATTATTTTTAAAAAAGTTTTTTTTGGTAATATTTATATGTACGTACCTTGAAACGACAGCGTCTGCTCACCAAATGCGAACAAGCACTAAAAGAAATCGTAGCTTAACTCTGTCGGCTTAAAGCTCACCGCTAATTAAAATCACAAAAAAAAAAAAAACTCGTTGGCGTGAGATAATTTGTGGTTAAAAAATTAGCCCTTTTCAATTTAGCTTTCCTCATTGCAGGATTAAATTATCAAAAATTTGAACTAAAAACATAATAGAGACATTATCAGATGTGTATATATATAAGGGCTATACCATATTATATTCTTAAATATTTAGTGAATTATTATAATAAAAAAAATTCATAGGATTTGTAATCCAGTATACATATGTATAATATTAATTGTTTGTTTTGCGAATTAGCAAATGGTCTCTTGTTGCAACTAACTCGTCGCAACATACCTTGTACAATAAATTCAGCATTAAAAAATATCTCTAAATGATGTGTTCATAAGAAAATTGTTTGTCTCCAAAAATAAATTTCCCATCTATCATGTATAATTCCTACAATTCCTCATCCTTATGGTAAATGAAACATTTTCAGTTTTTGTAAAAACCTTCATAAGATCATAAATGTGCAAAATTGTTTGGTTTCCATTATTCTTTAAGCTTTAAGCGCGGAACAGATTGAACCAGCAACAGCACCGTCAACAGCAACAGCGGCCGCCATTTAGAGCCATTTAGAGCCAATGTATTTCAATTGTTCAACACACATAAGAACAGCAACAGCAACGCCAACAGCGTCGTTAGGCCAAAGTCCTAAATTTGCTGTTGCTGGTGCGGTGTTGTCAAATTTCCTACTGCAATATTCAGTGGCACCACAATGAAAAACTTTTTTTCTATATGAAATGTCAAGCAGATAAAATGACGTTGCTGGTGGCAATGTGTTTGAGAAATGTTTGCTGGCCAGCGTGCTGTTTGCTGTTGACGATGCTGGTGCTGTTGCTGGTTTAATCTATTTCGCGCATAAGAACAGCAACAGCAACGCCAACAGCGTCGTTAGGCCAAAGTCCTAAATTTGCTGTTGCTGATGCAGTGTTGTCAACTTTCCCAGTGCAATGTTCAGTGGCACTATAATGAAAACCTTTTTTTCTATATGAAATGTCAAGCAGATGAAGTGACGTTGCTGGTGGCAATGTGTTTGAGAAATGTTTGCTGGTCAGCGTGCTGTTTTCTGTTGACGATGCTGATGCTGTTGATGGTTTAATCTGTTTCGCGCATAAGAACAGCAACGCCAACAGCGTCGTTAGGCCAAAGTCCTAAATTTGCTATTGCTGGTGCAGTGTTGTCAACTTTCCCAGTGCAATGTTCAGTGGCACCATAATGAAAAACTTTTTTTCTATATGAAATGTCAAGCAGATGAAGTGACGTTGCTGGTGGCAATGTGTTTGAGAAATGTTTGCTGGTCAGCTTGCTGTTTTCTGTTGACGATGCTGGTGCTGTTGATGGTTTAATCTGTTTCGCGCATAAGAACAGCAACAGCAACGCCAACAGCGTCATTAGGCCAAAGTCCTAAATTTGCTGTTGCTGGTGCAGTGTTGTCAACTTTCCCAGTGCAATGTTCAGTGGCACCATAATGAAAAACTTTTTTTCTATATGAAATGTCAAGCAGATGAAGTGACGTTGCTGATGGCAATGTGTTTGAGAAATGTTTGCTGGTCAGCGTGCTGTTTGCTGTTGACGATGCTGGTGCTGTTGCTGGTTTAATCTATTTCGCGCATAAATGTTACCTATCCGGTTTTGGTCGATCGCCAACGTATCCGATACTAAAGTATCTTAGATACCCTATCGGTCTACGAAGTGAACGCGGCCTTTGTCATTGATTTTTATTAGATATGCGCAAGTTTTAATTTTGTGCAGTTTTATTTTATTTTTAAAAGTTAACTTCGTTAAACAAAAAAAAATTAAAAATATGTTGTTTGTTCAAGAAGGCATGTAGATTGCAAATACATTTTTATTTTCGTTTGAAAGGTGTTACTTAGTGTATAAAATAAATAAATGGATGACGGTTTTACTCACGGGCAATGAAATTTTTAAAATGAATTTTTTTTAATTAGCGCAGAGAACTTTTAAATCTAAGTATACAGCATGAAAGAAGAAATATTTGTTATTAAAAATCCGAAGACAGAAGTAAAAGTTGGTGCTCTAATTCGAAATATCACTGTTTGAGTTCGCGGTTCAATAAATAAATAATACAAAGTCCGAGAAACAAATTTGGTAGTGGATGTTTAGCTAAAATATGAGTATGTGGGCTTATAGGTATGTTTATCATGATATCAAATCCGAATATTTCGGCAGGTTTTTTTCTTAGCCTTGGGTAGGGGGTAGAGGTGAAGTTCAAAACTATCTATTTTTCCTATCCTTGTTCCAGGAACGTAACCACTTATATAAATATAAAATTTAAATATGCAATTTTATGCTCTGTAATTAAACTAAAGCTAAAATACCTGAATGTTGACCAATCGACTGATAGAACTTAAAATATAAGCTTTTTAGTGAGTCATCGAATTTTTTGTTAATTTTTTGCTTAATATAAGACCCCTTTTCGGATACATGCGGAAAGATTAAGGTGTTTTTTCCTAGAAACAGTTCGACCCTACGTGAAGCTCTGTCCTTGGTATCTCATGACCACAAGTCTGTACCAAATCCTTATCAATGAAAGCGAAATAATGACTCATGCCCTACTTCCAATTTGGCAGTTAAGCGAAGAAGACCAGGAGGTGCGAAATAGAGATTTTCATATATCGGCAACAATTCAGCGGGAAGACATCCCAAAAAAAAAAGAAGGATAACATGTGGGATGTTATAAATAGGTTCTTTATTTCTGCCAATCCTTTGATAACATCGCGCACAACGACAGTCATTCACCGAAAAATGTCTTATCCTGAAGTCATAAATATGTTACTCGAAGAACAATTTTTTTCTTAAAATAAATCTATCAATAACGTTGAAAATATTTACTATAGTCAGAACTATATTCATTATTAATAATATTTTCATTTTCAACAGCAGTTAGTATCTATTTATAACAGTTCTTAGCATTTTAAACAAGATTTTGAATTTTGAGCACTGCTTAGTATGAAGGGGACCCATTGTGCGGCGCCAGGTTGTTCACCAAACACCTTGAGAATCCTCTTAGCATTTCGCATATCCTTGTAGAAGGTCTTAGACGGGTTAAGCCTACGCCCACTCCCCCTAGGGTCTTCTTTAGGATTTGTGGTGTCTTAAGAGGTGGAGAGACCATGCTTTACAGTCCTACCACAGTTGAAATGAGGCAAAGAAGTGCGGGGATGTTTACTCTCCTTAGTGGTAGCAGGACCATGTTTCACAGTCTTACTACCACTGAACCGTGGTGTCGAGGCTTGGAGAGGTTTACTCTCAGAAGTAGTAGTAGAAAAGAAGGACGTTTATGGTGGTAGAGGATCTGGTAACATTGGAAAGCTTTTTCGCCATTCCATTGTGGGAGAGGGAAGGATATAAGGAGGGGTAAAAAGATGACGACGGTCCTTTGGTTTCAGAACTCATGTGGAGAAGACCTCTGGAGAATCATTGACCCTACTTAGCTTCTACAACTCGGCAAGTTCGACGCTCAGGTAGAAGGTTCTTAGTTGTAACTGGAGAGCCTTTAATTTTTAAATTATTCAATATAAATTCATTAACACCTTCAACTGTCTTGTTTTTATCAAAAGGCATCCATTTTTCGAATTTTTTTTTATTTTCTATGGTTTGACCTTAGCCTGCAAAAAGTCAAATATTTTGAAGGTTAGCAAGAAGTAGCAAGAAAAGTAAATATTTTCTCAAAGCACAGAACAACAGAACATAATGACATAAGATATTTTGCTACAGTTTGCTAACATTTTTTTAAAAGCTTAACTTTATACAATTTGTAATCCTCAAAAAAGAGTATTTTTTCAAAAAATCGCAAAAATTCAAATTTATAAGAAAAATTGAAAAACAACAACTCATACATACGGTCAAAGTATTCGTTATTAATATTCAAACAAAAACATGTACAAGCCAAAATATTTTTCTTAGCCGAGCTAAGCTAATTCGCACAAAGCAACTTTCACTTACATTGCAGCTTAAAGTATCTCAATTGCTCACAAAAGTCCCGCTAATCCAGGAAGAAGAAAAAACAAAATTAAATTTAAGTAGTTCAAGATGTTCTTAAACAGGTTTAGAGCATAAACATAGAAATTGCATTTTTATTTTTTTTTATTATTTTTTCTTGTTTATTCTTTTTATTTTTTTTTTTATTTTTTTTTTTATTTTTTTTTATTTTTTATTTTATTTTTTGTTTTTATTTTTGTCCACTAGTCGACGCACCGTGCGCCGGCCCAAAATCCACACCAAACGGTGTCACTTCGTGAACCTCGTTATTATATATATATATACCGCAATTTTGGTTGTTGTTAACAAAGCCATTCAAACAAAAAAACGTCTCGTCGCTAATGATGATTTTTAGGCCGAAATTGGGGTCCTCTTCCAAACGCTCCGAGGATCAGTCAGCGAACAAACGTTGTTGCCTATGGTCATTAACAAGGAATCGACTGTCTCGAGTTCTGCTGTACACTTTCACGGATCGCGTGGCCACCAAACGTTGAAGAATTCACTGTGAAGTGTGACTGTAAAATGAGCGCAACGTTTGCACTAACGAACAATCATTTTGATAAAAGAATTTTATCATTTGGATCAGCTGTTAAATCCTGTAACTTGTTGATTTAGAAGAAATCTACCCATTTGAAAAACCGTTAGTATTGTTTGCCTTAATATTTGGTCATGTACAAATTTTGTTCGTCTAATATAACCGTTGCAGGTTTTCCTACTTGTTGGAACTAATTCAGTAATGTCGATCCGCCCCTGGTTACTTAGAAAAACATAATTGAATCACCAATTGGAAGAAGGGAATAAAGGCCAAAATTTCCAAAAATGACATTTTGATGCAAATGTCATCTCTATACCTAGAGCCATCGGTTAGACCGAAGAAAGAAACAAAAACCCGTTTTTCTAATATAAATATAAGTGATTTTAAAAAAGCATCTTAGAACAGTCACATACAGAAATTATTCAGTTTTTTGCGTTTTCCCAACAATTAGATCAGATGGATTTATTTCCTTCTTCCAATTGGTGATTCAATTCATAAATCTGATATCAATCTTATTTGTTATAGATTATAGAGGTTAGAACACATTGGTCTAGCAAGAGCCGTGAGAGAAAGATGTAGAAATGTAATGTAGAACATCTCGCTTGGGTTTTTTTTTTTTATTATTTTATGGAATTTATAAAACATTAGCACTATTTATTTTATTTTCGCGGCGGGATTAAATTATTCTATATATTAATTCTTTTATTTCCCAAGAGTGCAAAGGAAATAATTCACAATAAGATTTTTTTTTTCTTTCGTGGGTAGGTGAAGAACCTTGAAGATCAGTGGCAAGAGAGAAAGAAGATTTCTTTTCGTTCGGAGACTTTCCCGGTTTCGGAACCATTAAAACTTCCGCGACTTTCCATTGGCGTGGAATGTATGAAAGCCTTAACGCCGCATTCATAAGGTGCTGAAGTTTAATTGCTGCTTTTCTGGGTAGCTCTTTAAGCACGCGAGCATTCATTAGGTCGTACCTAGGAGCTTTATTATTTTCAAAATGTTTAATAGCTTGATAAAGTTCTGATAAGGTGATATTCCGAATAAGAAAATTTTCAGATGGCCATTGGATATCACCATGTTCATTTATCAACGCCTGACCGTCAAAAGGTTTAAAAGTTTCCTCTAGATGTTTAGCAAATAAATGGGCTTTGGATGTACCCCATCCACCATTATTTTGTCTGATTGGTGCTGAATGTATTTGCGGCCTTTTAACATCTTTTATAGCTTTCCACAATAAATAGTTCGTATTTTTATCTGCAGTCATACCTTCAAGATAGGTAGAAATCTTCTGATTTTTGAGTCGCGGATAGCATATTTGAGTTCATTCGAGAGGCGGTTTAAGATGGTTTTGTCCTGAGGTGCTCGGGATTGATGCCATCTTTTCCGTCTGTGCTTCTAATTGGATCTCTAAATTTGTGTGGAATGTTTTTCCATGTAGCGTCTTTTATGACTTTAATAAATATATCGACTTCATCTTCGCAATGTACTCTGAATTTATACCATTTAGTTCTGTTGCTACATAAAAATGGAACTCTTTCCTTTTTGACTAGCATTCCAATTACTGTCAACATGACTGATGAATGATCGGTGGAAAGGTCACAGTTTTCCTCGATTTTCGTGTAAATTTTATCTTGTCATTTTGCAATAAAGAAGTCTACAAGGTCTGGCATTTTCGCTTCAGTTGGCCAGTATGTTGGTTTACCTATCGAGAAAAAAATCAACACAAGATGCCTACAAGCTTTTAAAAGCTGCCTGCTTTTAGTTGAGATGCACCTTGATCCCCAGAAAGTTTGTTTGAAATTGAAATCGCCACCAATGATAAATTTCGGCCCGAGAACTTCAAATATATCTAAAGTCGTTTTTTGGAATTTTACTTCTAGGAGGACAGTAGGACAGTAGACAGTAGATCCTTCTAACGATATAAATAATAATAGTATCTTTTCTTGTATGAATTGTGATAAAATTAATTGTCTCTGTATTGATCATCTTAACGTAAATTCTTATTCTGGGTTCTCTGTAGTGCATCAAAACATTCGCAGTGTTAATATTGATCTAATATTTCTGTCTGAGATATGGATTTTTGATTATGAGGTAGATAATTATTCAATTCCAAATTTTACGTTATCTGCTTATTTTAATAATTCTTACGCTGCTGGAGGTGTAGCAGTGTTTTATAGAAGTGACATTGTGTGCGATATTATCTATCCTAAGTTAAAAGCTGCTGATTTGATTGTCGTAAATTGTGAGATATCTGGTATTCGATTTTGTTTTGTTTGTGTGTACCGATTTCATTTCTTCACTATAAAAGGCTTTTGTGGATGAATTTTTTGTATTTTTGGAAGATCAAAGCTCTAAGAACCTAGTCCTCTTAGGGGACTTCAATATTGATATTTTGTCTGAATCGTTTGATGCTGATAATTTTCTGGCTGTTTTATCATCCTTTGGTTTTGAGTCTTTGGTAAATAAACCTACCAGAGGTAATTCATGTTTGGACCACATTTTCTTAAGATTAAATAGAAATACTAATATGAACTACAAGGCAGATTATTGTAATATTTTAGACTTTTTCGGAAACTTACCGCCTTATTTATTAGAAATATTTATTTATTTCTTCTTCCCGACGTTTCGAAGAAATTACACTCTTCGTGGTCACGGGATTAGACTGACGTTTGGTTGATGCTGTTGGTTACTCTTTTTCTTAAAATGTACCGCACAGTCACCGACTAACTCTCGAACCGATAGCATCGTTCCCCAAGTTATTGTGTGATTATTTTTTTCCGCTAAGCGCGTAAACCGGTTTCTCCCTTCAAACCACTTTCTCTCTTATATATTTTTTTTTCCTTCTCTTTCTCGGTGTCGCACGTGAGTGTACCCATTAAATAAAAGAAAAACAATTAATTAAAATGGCCATTCGGCCAAATAATATAGGTGGTCGATTTGGGATTCTTGATCCCGACCCCCCTGACCCTGACCTTCAGCCAAAAAAAAAAAAACCTAAACACAACTCTCTACCGCTCAACACATTCCCAGATCTTCCTTCTCTATCCAGTGTAAGAAACCCCCGCTTCATTGTTATTTCCCCAAAATCAAGTGAAAATCCCATTACTTCCATGAGCCCTTTTCTACTTAAAAAGTCGATTGATGGTATTAGCAAAGATTACGAAAGTATAAATCAACTTCGCGACGGTAGCCTATTAATATTTGTGTCGCTCATTATAAAAGTGGTGTAAATCCATTTTTTTAAAAAATGGATTTCTTTGCTTAATGGTATTATATTTGTTAATATCTTTCAATATAAAAGAGAATCTACTTCAAATACGAATTATATTTCCGATAGTTAATGTTTTTTGTTCTTAAAGTGATTTTATTATTTAACTATAAAAATTAATAAAGTCACAAATCCGTTTAATAAAATAATTAATAAAATCTGTAAAGGTTATTATAATCTTGGACTTTTTACGAATAATAAAAAATATTAACCTAAACCGCATTGATTTTGTTTTTTTGTCTATTCATCATTTCGCAAAAACCTTATTATCTCGAAATTCATTTGTATGGAGATAGTTCACTATTAAATTGAGCGACACATTTGTCAAGTCACAAAAATCTGCAGATATCTTCCTGCGTGTCAAAGATCTTGCTGGTGTTTGCCCAGTAACTGTTAAGTTACACGATAAGCTTAATCAAACGAAAGGAATCTGTTACGCCCCATGTCTCATTAACGTTTCCGAAACAGAAATAATAAGTGAAATGAAACCTCAAGGTGTCGTGGACTTATACAAGTTCCTAAAAAAAGGCGAAGACGGAAAGCTAAAACCCACAGGCTTAGTACTCTTTACATTCGACCTCTATCAAATTCCCAAATCAGTGGATATCGGGTTTTATACAGCCAAAATAACCGAATACATCCCCAACCCTATGCGATGCCGCAACTGTCAACTGCTAGGACATACGACAAAACGTTGCAATGGCAGCAAAATATGCGAAACTTGCAACCTCCCACCTCATAATTCAGATCCCTGCACTCGCACAATGTGCGCAAACTGCTCCCTGGCCCACTCTTCATCATCGAAAATCTGTCCAACATACAAACAAGCTAAAGAAATACTAACAATAAAAACAATTAAAAAATGCACTATGGCAGAAGCCAAGCGCATATATAATCAACAAAATTCAGTACAAGTTCCACCTCAAATTGCAACGTTCGCTGAAACTATTAAAAAAACAACAAACCTTAACAGTAAAACGAATAATCCTCCAGCCATCCCTCCATCTCTTTCCCTTTCTCCACCTAACTCTTCAACATTAAATACAAGCTCCAATACAAATAAAGTAAATACCCGTTCATTGCCTAACCTACCAAACATAAAAATCACATCGAACACACCATCCGCTCCAAAAATAACAACAGTAGAAAATCATAGTCACACACTACCAAAAGAAAACTTAACCACTACCACTGCACCATCCAAATCAAATACTTCTACATCGCAATCATCTCACACAACCTCATCACAATCTCAAACCTCTTTAAACACAAACAGCAACACAAATACCCAAGCTTCTTCTTCTACCTTCAATCACTCTAAACCCCTCTATCCACTCTCACAATCTCCTATATCAGCTGTAACCCAAAATCTTTTGGGTAACAATGAATATTACATAGAAAACAACAATGCAGAAAACCATGATATCGACATGCAATAATGACACTTTAATCCAAATAACTGACTCTGCGATTCGAGTGTCGAGCCAGTCAGACTCTGATAAGAGCCTGAATGGTTCGATACCTGAATTGCAGAGTCAAAGCCCTGAACAACAAAATTATACCAACCTTTACAATTCACAACAAAAAAAAAACAACACGAACCAAAACCAAAACAATATTCCTTCTACCCACTCCTCTCTTGCCACAGGTAAAAGAGGTGCGTGGACCTCATGTAACACCAATGTAGCTCTCAATATTCTTCAATGGAATATCAACGGATTTATTAATAATCTTGATGAGCTCAATATAATGATTAAACAACACAATCCTATAATAGTAGCTATCCAAGAATCCCACTGCCCCTTTGATAAGACGCTATATTTCCCAAAAACCTTTGACGGTTACCTGTACAACTCACCTAGTAATGATACTGGTAAACAAGGTATAGCTCTTTTAATAAGAAAAAATACCCCTTACAAAATGATTTCGTTGCGCTCAAACCTACAAATTCTTGCTGTCGAAATACACCATAAAATAAAATTTACTTACATTAACATATACCTACCCCCAAAAGAAACAATCAATAAAAACGACCTAGATAGTATAATTACCCAAGTCAATCTTCCAATCATATTCGGAGGTGATGTTAACGCCTGGAATTCACTTTGGGGCTCTCCAACTAACAACAGAAGGGGCAACTTATTAGAAAGTTTCTTCACAGACAACAACCTGATTATTTTGAACGATGGGTCGCCCACCCACCTTTCAACTCACAACACTCTAACACATGTCGATGTCACTTGCTGCTCACCCGAGTTGCTGACAAAAACAACTTGGAAGACCTTGAACGACCTTCATAACAGTGACCATTTTCCGATACTGACGACTTTAAATATCGGCCGTATTGCAAACTCTAAAACATTCGACCCGAAATTTAAAACGGATCTATCCAACTGGGCATTATTCAAAAAAACAACCACCGAGTACTTAACACATAAAAACCCATCCTCAAACAACAACAAGGAAGCGGCTCTTTTGCAAAAAGCAATCAGAGCCGCCGCAAACTTTTCCATTCCTCAAACTTCCTCAATAAAACGCAAAAACGTGGTTCCCTGGTGGAACTCTGAATTATCATCTTTACGAAAAGAGAAAATGAGTGCACTAAAAAACTTTCAGAAAAACCCCATCACTACTAATCTTATTATCTACAAAAAATCAAATGCAAAATTCAGACGAATGCTTAAGGAATGCAAAGCTAAAAGTTTCTCTGAGGTTACCTCAAATATAAATCCAAACTCCTCTCCTTCGAAAATATGGCATAACATCCGCCGTTTGACTGGTGATTCTCCATCACTTGCCATTAACAGCATTAACACCAGTAACGGTGTAATCATAGAACCAGAAAAAATATCTAACTACATTGCTCAAACCTGGTCTCAATCTTCTGAAAATATAAATTTTTCCACTGTATTTGTTGAAGAAAAAGTAAAAATAATGAACACCCCCCCTCAATACGCCACCAATCCGACAGCACTACGCATTGAGGAACCGATAACTATAATCGAGTTCGAGACTTCACTCAATAAAGTTATGGGCAAGACTCCAAGTAGAGATAGAATTTCTTACCCCATGTTAAAAAATCTCCCATTTGAAACCAAACACAGAATAGTGTGTCTTTACAACAACATACTTAATAACTCGGTCATACCACAGACTTGGAAAACCGCCACAATAATTCCTATTCCAAAACCAAAAAAAGACAGGAATTCAATTGAAGGATATCGTCCTATCTCCCTTATACCGTGTTTATCTAAAATAATGGAAAAAATAATAGCGAAGCGCCTACTCTGGTTTGCGGAAACTAACAAACTTATCAGTCCTAATCAAGTAGCTTTCAAAGCCAATAGGGGTTGCACCGACGCCCTTCTCCATATTGACTATTTTACATCAAAGGCACTTTAGAATTCCTAGTTAGAAACCCAAGCAAAGAGTTGCCTTTAGAAATAATATAGTCTATATGCATCTTAAACTCTAACTTAGAGTCAAATATCACTCCTAAATCTTTATGATTATAAACTCTTTGAAGCTCGTCGTTTAAAATTTTATAACAAAAAACGGACGGAGAAGAAGATCTTGAAAAAGAGATTATACTACATTTGCTGGTATTTAATGAAAGGTCATTTAGTAAACACCATTCAGATAAGTTATCTAGGTCACTCTGAAGTTGTTGGAAATCTGATGAAGATTTAATCACTTTGTATATCTTAACATCATCTGCAAAAATTAAACATGAAGAATATGAAATGATATGAGGCAAGTCGTTAATAAATAGTAAGAACAAAAGCGGTCCTAAATGACTGCCTTGAGGAACTCCCGAGACATTTGAAACCATTTCTGATTTTTCTGGGCCTATTTTCACATATTGAACCCGATTTGTCAGATAACTATTGATCCACTTATATAGTTGAGAATGAAAACCTAATAACTTAAGTTTTCTTAACAATATGTTGTGGTTCACTCTGTCAAACGCTTTCGAAAAGTCAGTGTACACAACATCTACTTGACTGCCACTTTCCATTGAATTCACGCAAAAATTTGTGAACAATGTAAGATTTGTTGCAGTAGATTTTCCACTGACAAATCCATGTTGAAGAGGGGAAATAAAATCTTTTACAGCCTCATACATTCTTTTCTTAACTAGGGATTCAAAAACTTTTGGAATTAACTGAAGCTTAGCAATTGGTCTATAGTTTTCTACAGATTGCTTAGAGCCAGATTTAAAAATTGGAGTTATATAAGAGCTTTTCCAGCAGTCCAAGAAAACACCATTACTTAGAGAAGAGTTGAAAATGAACAGAAGGGGTTTCGACAGATTCGATTTACAATTCTTCAAAAATATTGCAGGAATATTATCAGGAGGCAAACTCAAACTGCTATCTAAACTACCCAGCTCCAACAGAATTTCATCCTCAGTTAGAGTTAGGTGTCCCATATCAGTAATAGTCGAAATTGCTAAATCCAACTCAGAACTAAATGAACTAAACTTAAAATTTGATTGAAAAAACGAAGCGAATAAATTACAAATTTTTTTAAGGTCACTACTTGTAGTTCCGTTATAGTTCATACAAGCTGGAATTCCAAATGACTTTCGTTTTGAATTTATGTATTGCCAAAAGCACTTTGAATTGTATTTTATCTTTGATTCAAGCGACCAAACATATTGACTATGTAAGAATTTTTTTAAAAACTCGTACTCACGGCGCAAACGACAATAATCACTTCGACAGCCAACATCAACCTTACTTTTTTTTTTGCATTTTCATCATTGCATTTTTTAAACGCGATAAGCTTTTGCTAAACCAATAAGGTTTACAATTTTTCCTTATCCGCTTAACAGGTACAAAACTAGAAATCGCATTATGCAAAACATTAAGAAAGTTACTATAATTGCACGAAAGATCCTGATTATATAAGACCAAACTCCAGTTAATATTACTCAGGTAATTATTAATACTGATGTAATCAGCCTTATTGAAATCAAATCTATAATTTATATCTTGGCTTGTACAATATATTTTATTAAAATTGATAAAATCAATAGAAATTTGCAAAGCAATATGATGAATATCATTTTTTTCATTATTTAACAGCGGAAAATCTTCTTTACATAAAGATACATTAAGGTCTTCATGAACGAAAACTAGATCTAAAATCCTTCCAATAGTATTAACAATATTATTAATTTGGAAACAATTTAATGCTGACATAGTGTCTAAAACCAAAATTTCATTATCATTTAAAACATTAAACGGAAGTAGAGTCTTTTCATCATCCGAATAAATCCATTTTACGGTGCTTAAATTGAAATCTCCTAACACTACCACATAAGAATTTAAATTTAATTCACTAACAATTGTTTGGATATTATTAATATGAGAAGAATAAATTTCAAAGTTTGATTTTGGGGGAATGTATGAAACAAAAAAATATAGCGAAATTGGACAATCATTAGCATTAGAATATGAACAAAATATTTGTATACATATTTGTTCGATCAAACCTGAAGAATCCGGAAGAGATATTTGCCTACTCTTAAAGCTAGACTTAACCGCAAGCAGCACTCCACCTCCTCTAGTTAATCCAGTGCAGTTTTTGTCTCGATCTCTTCTATATATGTCATAATCATCATTACATATTTCGCCATTAAGAACATCGTCGCTCAACCAGGTTTCAGTAAGAGCAATGACATCATACGAACAGTCAACGACAGCAGAATAAAAACATCCAAGTTTGGTTCTCATTCCACCTACGTTGTGGTAGTATACAGAAAGAGCATTGGATATATCAGCATCATCAGCAGCAACAACAACAACAACAACAACATCATCAACAAGAGCACCTCCATCAACAGCATCAGCAACATCGGTATCATCAACAGCAGCAACTTCATCATCATTTGAATTTGCAGAAGTAGTGGTAGAGAATGATTTTAAACAGAAGATATTGGTGGTTTTGGTGGTATTTCTCGCTCTCCGTTTTTTGCAAGGTGTATGAACTCTCTTACACGAACTCCGGTTGGCCAAATTGAAGCCAGCATGATTTTTTCGATGAAATTCTCCGGAATTGCAGCTTTGAAATTAAGGAACGAAAGTTGTGACAAGTCTTGACCTTTCTTTGTAAGCATAATACACTTGATGAAAGATGGTGAAATTTCAAGCAAATTAGCAATGAAAGTTGTTATTGATTCGACGGTTGTGTTGATGTCGAAATGAGACAAATGCAACCATTTCACACTGGGAACGGAAACACCCTGTAATAATGTTGAAGAATTGTTTCCAATTATGCAAGAACGAAGAGGCATCCTTTTATGAAGATCAGAGTCGGGGCCGGGATAGGTGCAATGGCCTGCTCAGTAGTTGAATAATTACTCACACCAGTAGATTCCGTAGAATTGTTGGTTTTTTTGTTCTCTTCAGAGCCATTCTGAGTATTATTTATCAACGGTGGATTTGTAGAGCTTTGGGGACACTGACCTGATGCAACGTTGGGATTGTTTTTTATGTTTTTCTTAGAGTTTTTTTTCGTAGAATTTTTTTTCATTGCACTGTTCACTGATTGGTTTGATAGATCTTTTCTCTTAGATTCACATAGCAAGTTTATTTGATCTTTCAGATCTTTAACATCAGATGTTAGTTTATCTAGTTTATCAAGGAGAATATTTTCAATCTGAGGTGATACAATACATGAATTACATCGCCAGATCATATTTGGGTTGGCGACCAGAACTTTACAATTATTTTCGGATATGCCGGCGCACTTTTTGTGGTATTTATTTTTGCAATAAGATTTACATTGAATAAAGTTTGAATCGGCAATCTCTAAATTACATAAATTACACACATTTACTGACATTTTGAGCAAAGGGCAAAGGGAAATTAATAAGAAAACTTTGAAAGCAAGAGCTTAATAGAACACGTCCGATCGGATTGATGGTTGTGTAGGAAACTGAAATATGATTTCGATTTTGTCTAAAGGCATGAATTTTGCTCCATCGCCCCTTAAAATTCCAACAGAAAATATTATAGGGAATATAGAAGAAACTATAAGAAGAAACAAAATTGATAGAATCTCAGCTGAAACTATTAGACAGGACTATTAGACTAGACTATTAGAGGTTCTAGCTTCAAACTATCCCCAACATGGGATCCTCTTATAAGCAATCTCAAACCGAATAAGACGAGCACCGAAACATCTGATGTTGTGAGCTTTGTATGCACCCAAGCTTATGCAAACACAATTCAACAACAGCCAAATAGTCTGTCATCTCCTGTGAATTTACCAACAACAACACACCGGTACATTTTAAGAAAAAGAGTAACCAACAGCATCAACCAAACGTCAGTCTAATCCCTTGACCACGAAGAGTGTAATTTCTTCGAAACGTCGGGAAGAAGAAATAAATAAATATTTCTAATAAATAACGCGGTAAGTTTCCGAAAAAGTCTAAAATATTACAATGATCAATGTCCGCGAAAAGAAAAGCTTAAAATTTCATACAAGGCAGATGTAGTTGACCTTTAAATAACTGACTATAATTTAGTTGGTCTTCAGTTTGATAATTTTGTCTCCAGGGCCAGGGAGTTTTATTCGAAAAAATTTCAAATAATGAATTGTGTTTCACTAAAATCTTCGTTGACCTATGAGTTTTGTGATGAAGTTTTTGCTGCAGAGAATCCGTCGATTGCTTTTGACATATTTTTAGACAAACTTCAATTCAATATTTCGAATAATAGTCTTTTTCTAGAAAGAAAAGATTTAAATCTAACATGCCGTAAGCCTTGGATAAATTTGTCACTTCTAAAAAAAAAAATGAAAAGAAAAAACTATTTAGTTGTCTTAAAAAACATCCAAATAACACGAGACTAAAGACTCTATGAAAAAATTTATCTTGAGTTTAAAACTGAAATTCCCCTTTGTAGAGACACTTATAATGGTAGTAAACTTGCTGAAAATTTAGGTAAAATAGTTAATCGTATTCTGAACAGAAACAAAACCGAGGTGAATATCAAAATAGAAACTGATAACTCTAGTGAAACAGATCCTAAAAAAGTTGCAAACCTGTTTAATGTTTTTTTCTCAAACATTAGTTATAATTTTTCAAAATTTTCATCTTTTGAAAAAACGAGGTGTTGTAATAACACTATAATTAATGATAGTTTTCAACCAAGGACTTTCGTCTTTGTTAATTTTAGTTCGGAAGAAATACATAATACCATAATGTCATTGAAAAATTCAAATTCTTCCTCTGATGATTTAATTTCGAGTATTACTCTCAAGAAAATTTCGTTTTACATTTCTGATATTCTAAGCTTCATCTTTAATTTCAGCCTGCAAATAGGAATTTTCCCTGATGCCCTAAAAAAAGCCATAGTTATACTACTTCATAAAAAAGGTAGCACTTCAAGCTTAAATAATTATCGTCCCATATCATTACTTTCAGTTTTTTCAAAAATTCTCGAAAAAGGCATGAAATACAGAATGTTATCTTTTTTGAAGAAAACAAACTTTTTTAGTGACTACCAACATGGTTTTATGACTGGTAGGTCTACGGAAGATGCAGATACAGCTTGAACAATTCTGAGGTACCTTCATCTCTGTTCATTGATATAACTAAAGCTTTTGATAGGGTGGATCATGTTTTGTTACTTGATAAATTGTATAAAGCCGGTTTTATGATTGGTTAGAATCTTATTTAGTGAAAATAAAACAAAAGGTTAAAATTCAGGATAATCTCAGTTCCGAGAGATTTACTTATATTGGTGTTCCGCAAGGATCCGTATTGGGCCCTATCCTTTTTTTGTCTTTGTCAACTCGCTTTTTGTTCAACCTTTTAAAGGTAATAAAGCTGTATTGCTGACGATACCGCTTTGACATATTCTTCAAAAAATTATTTCCAATTATATATTGATGTCAATTATGATCTTGAGATACTGTGAAAATGGTTCCATAGTCATCGACTTACGAGTATTATAAGTGACAAGACAAAATTTATGATTTTTAGCATAAAGGGTAATATCTGCAAAGATATTACTCTAAGTTATCATTCACCTTTCTGTCTTCGATATAGGCTTAATAATGATTGCCTACATGATTCCACTACTTCCTATAACGAAAACCTGCTATGCTCTGATGGTTGTTTTGTAATTGAGCGAGTAGAAAGTTTCAAATACCTAGGCATGCTTATAGATGTACGGATGAGTTGGAAAAACCACACTTCTAACTTAAAAGTTTATCTAAATAAAGTTGTTAGGCAAATCTACCATCTCAGTTTGTATTGTAGTTGGCCTATCCTGAAACTGGTCTACAATGGTTTATTTAAATCTAAGCTCAGTCATCGTCTAACCTCTGTGCCGATAACATCGTTTCACAAGTTTTACAGTGACTTCCTCTCGCCAAGCGCGCAAACCGGTTTCTCACCTTTAAACCGTATTTTTCTTCATCGAATCTCTTTTCTCCCTATTCCCTGCTGACGTGTGTACTTATAAGTGTTAGTGAGTGAAATACTACAAACATGGCCCACGGGCCAAGCATGGTAGGCGGTTATTTTGGGATTCTCGACCCAGACCCTGACCCTAACCCTCAACCTAGAAAAAAGACCAAATATAACTCCCTTCCCCTGAACTCCTACCCAGATCTCCCAACAAATCCTAATCCAAAAAATCCACGTTTTGTTGTAATGTGCCCAAAAAATAAAGATAAACCTATCACAGCCCTCAGTCCATTCCTCCTTAAAAAAGCGATCGATGCGATCAGCAAAGACTACAAAAATATATCGCAACTACGCGACGGTAGTCTCTTAATATTCGTAAACTCGCAAAAATCTGCACAAGCCTTTCTCAAAGCCAAAAATCTTGCTGGTTCTTGTGAAGTTACAGTTAAAATGCACGATCGGTTAAATCAATCGAAAGGGATAGCATTCGCCCCCTGCCTAAATGACGTCTCCGAAAACGAAATAATCAGCGAAATGAAAAGTCAAAGTGTTACAGATGTTTACAAGTTTACGAAGAAAACCGATGAAAACAAAGTAAAACCCTCAGGATTAATCCTATTTACATTCGACCTCTTCCAACCCCCAAAAAGTGTAGTCATAGGTTTTTATTCCGCAAAAATCACCGAATATATCCCGAACCCCATGCGGTGCCGAAACTGCCAATTACTTGGCCATACAAAAAATCGCTGCAATGGTAATGCAAAATGCGAAACATGCAGTCTTCCCCCTCACCCCCCCACAACCATGTAATCGTACCATGTGCGCTAATTGCTCCCTCTCCCATCCTTCAACCTCCAAATCCTGCCCGTCCTACCTACAGGCAAAGGAAATATTAAAAATTAAAACATTAAATAAATGTACAATGGCAGATGCTAGGAAATTATACAATCAACAAAACTCCATCCACACTCCTCACCTAACGGAAAGTTTTGCAGATAAAACAAAAAACACACCAAATGCACCGCTTCAACATCAAAATCCCCCCCAACCCCAACACGTAAGTCCACCACCTATTCCCACATTTAATAATATTCCCCCATCAAACAACGCCGCAAAAGAAATAAAAACAAGCAAATACACAAATAACAACCATGAAAAAGAAACCGCTAGCACATCATCATCAACTACCTCGAATACAAAGAAATCATTACCCAGCTTAATACTCTCAGCTACAAACGTTAACACTCAATCCACTAACACAACTTCAAACACATACACATCTTCCTCCACTCACCCCTCTAAACCCAACACTTACACAGTTGCTCATACTAACACCTCAACAAATTCTAACACTATTCCCAATTCCACTCAACCATCATCAATCACATCACAACCTCCCATAAACAACACTAACCCAAACAATCAACCTTCCTTCACACCAACTACACTCAATCAAAATACAACAATTCTCACTCAATCCATTTACTATTATCAGCTGTTACCCAAACATTGCTGTCTAACAATGATTACTACATTGACACTACAAACAATCAAGATGTCGAAATGTAATAACCAATTGATAAACCAAAAAAGCGACTCTGCAGTTCGGGGATTGAATCGATCGGACTCTCATGAGAGTTCGATCGCATCAACATCTGGCCTGCAGAGTCTCTGCACTAAACAACAGATTTCTGTCAACCCAAGTATCTCTCAACAATCCTATATTCAAAAAATAAACGCAACAGGCCACCCTTCTTTTACTTCAAGTAAAACAAGCTCGTGTAACCAATCCCCTTCTAATCTAGCTCTCAATATTCTACAGTGGAATATGAACGGTTTTGCTAATAACTTTGATGAGCTTAAAATAATAATAAATCAACAGAACCCAACTATTGTATCTATTCAAGAAACACACTGCCAATTCGATTTTGTACCAATTGTACCAAAAGCCTTTATGGGATATTTCCAAAATATTCCAAATAATACCACCTCTAAACAAGGGGTTGCCTTACTTGTCAAAAAGAACGTACCACACAAAGTGCTATCTTTAAATTCAAACCTACAAGCTTTGGCAGTCGAAATCCAAACCAAAATCAAATTCACGTTTATAAGTATATACCTCCCACCCCTTCAACCAATCAATAAAACAGAATTAGACAATTTAATTAACCAAGTTATTAACCAAGTACATTCCCCAATAATATTCGGAGGTGATATTAATGCGTGGAATACTCTTTGGGGCTCCCCAACTACGAACAGCAAAGGTTCCTTGCTAGAAAATGTTTTCACCGATTCTAACTTAATTATATTAAACGACGGCTCTCCCACTCACTTATCAACACACGGTACACTTACACACGTCGATGTTACCTGCTCTTCTCCAGAATTACTTCCAAAGATTAACTGGAAAACCTTAAAAGACTTGCATAATAGTGATCACTTCCCTATATTGGTTACTATTAACATGGGCAGAACTATAATATCGAATTCACACATCTCCAAATTCAAAACCGATTTAGCGAACTTGAAGATATTCAATAATCTAGTCACAGAGTACCTAGCCAACAAACCATTATCCACTAATAATAATAAGGAGGCTGCGCTCCTACAAAAGGCAATAAGAACAGCTGCAAACAAATCCATTCCCCAATCGTCTCCAATCAACCATAAACACGTAGTACCTTGGTGGAACCCCGAACTTTCAAAACTACGGCAAGAAAAAATGTCTGCATTAAAACAATTCCAAAAAACACAATCTACCCAAAATCTAGTCCGATACAAAAAATCGAATGCGAAATTCCGCAAAATACTAAGGGAAAGCAAAACAAACTGCTTTTATAAATTTACATCATCTATCTGCCCCAACACCTCGTCTACAAAAATATGGCATAACATCCGGCGACTTACCGGCGATTTTACCCCACTGACAATCACCTCGATGGTATCCCATATGAGTCATATAACTGATCCTCCTGAAATTTCCGAATTCCTTGCAGAATCGTGGGCTGATAAATCTAAAAACTCAAATTTTTCTGATGTATTCTTAAATGAAAAAATCGCCGTCCTTAACAGTTTCCCACCATCAAACATAACCAACGCTTCTGCTGTACGTATCGAACAGCCTATTTCATCAGTTGAGTTTGAATCAGCTATTAATCAAGTCAAAGGCAAAACCCCAAGTAGAGATAAAATTTCTTATCCTATGCTAAAACATCTTTCAACACAAACTAAAACGAGGATAATTAGCTTATACAACAACATTCTTATTTCTGCCACTATTCCTCAAGCATGGAAAACAGCCACAATCCTACCCATTCCAAAGCCCAAAAAGAACAAAAACACAATCGAAGGTTATCGCCCGATCTCACTCATCCCATGCTTGTCGAAAATTCTAGAAAAGATCATTGCCAAACGAATTCTATGGTTTGCAGAAACTAACAAACTCATTAGCAGTAACCAAGTAGCTTTCAAACCTAACCGAGGATGTGTAGACGCTCTTCTTCACCTCGACTTTTTCACTTCTAATGCGCTATCTGCCAAAAACCACGTCAACATTCTCTTTCTTGATTTCGAAAAAGCTTTTGATAGAATAGGTCCACACATTATTTTAAATAACCTCCGGAAATGGGGTGTTGGTAAAATTATATATGGATATGTAAGATCGTTTCTTGTTAACAGAAGATTTTGTGTGAAAGTTAACAATATTTACTCCTCTAACCATTATTTATATAACGGTATCCCACAAGGATCACCTATCTCCGTAATATTATTTATAATCGCCTTCGATGACATTAACACCATTTTATCAAAACATAAACTACTAAGCCACTGCCTTTATGCAGATGATGTATTTATATTAAGTAAATTAAATGACAATGACAAAACTAAAACCTTGTTTAAAGCCGCCCTAGAAGATATTCTAGATTGGTCAGAACTATCAGGAGCCAAACTGTCCATTCAAAAATGCAAACTGCTTCACATATGTAAGAAACTGCGCTGCCCTGAAATTGTTATTAATATAAGAAACATACAAATCGAAAATGTAAATAATCTTAAGATTCTTGGACTAACCTTTAACTCTAAGTATTCTTGGAAACAACATTGTTTAGACCTTAAGAATTCTCTAGTTGCGAGGACTAATATAGTAAAATATTTAAGTTGTAAAAAAAGTAACGCTCATATAAACACTCTAACAAATATTGCGAAAATGTTAGTTCTAAGTAAGATAGAATATGGGTTATTCATATATGGCCACAGTCCAAAATCCGTTTTGCAGATAATTAAACCAGTTTACCACCAAGCTGCGAGAAAAAAAGCCTTTCCCACCACCCCAATAAAAAACATTCTTGTTGAAGCCGGACTACCAACAATCGAAGAACGCAGGGACGCAATAACATTAAAACTGTACTCTAAAATTATCTTCTCCAGACACTCAGTCATCGATAATGATGTGAAAAAAGCGACCACAAGCTCACAAAGAAAATCCCATCCGCCATAGCCACAATTCTTCAAACAGCATCTTTACTCAATATCGATACAAAATGTAAACATAATGCAACCGAACGCTACCCCCCATGGTTTATCGAACCGGACTCAATAATATTTAAACTCGCAGACTACAAAAAAACTATCACAAACAACGAAATTTTCCGCCAAATCTTCTTAAGTATCTCAACAGACTTAAAAAATAAAGGATGGAATTTCCTCTATACAGATGGTTCAAAAAGTTCAGACTGCACATCATTCGCAGTCATACTGGAAAATGGAAACCCAGTCTGCACCGGTCACCTCCCAGATTTTGCATCTATATTTACGGCAGAAGCTTTCGCCATCCTTCAAGCCATCCAAACGAGTCAAAAAGGCAAACATATAATATGCTCGGATAGTATTTCCGTACTCAACGCAATAAGGAATCCCAACAATAACACCGAATTGATCTCAGAAATCAGCTTATCAAATCATCAAATAAGATCAAGCTAATGTGGACTCCCGGTCACGTCGGCATCAAAGGTAACGAGCACGCCGACACCGCAGCCAACTCCGCCAGGAACTCTCCTTTGATCCTATTCAATATTTTTACAAAAAAAGACCTTACTGAACACATAAACAATACTACAACCGCAACTTTAAAAGCAGACTGGAGTCTATATCACCACCACTACAAAAAAATCAACCCTGAACGACTCAGCCCTCAGTTTCCAACCACTAATGCAAAGCACAAAATCTCCAGTTTCACAAGACTCCGACTAGGCCACACTACTGCAACCCATCAACACCTACTTACAAAGAATCAGCCCCCATTATGTAACCACTGCGGAACAAACATAGACTTACCACACATCTTAAAACATTGTAAAAACACTAACCCTATTATAAATAGTATATTTAAGCACAACTCAATTTACGAAATTTTAAAAAATCCTAACTATGATAACATTGAAAACATTACGAGATTCCTCTCTCAAGCTAAGATAAATATTTAATTATAATCATCACAGAGCCAATAGTCCTCGCAGCTAGGCTCTTTTTTTTTTTTTGTAATATTAGCTTGTAATTTTAAATATAGGTTAATAAAATATAATAATAATAATAATAAATCTAAGCTTTAATATGGACTTTCTTGTTGGGGTGGAACGCATCATAACAAAATTGAACCTCTACTAATTAAACAAAAACATGCTATTAGAATTATTGCTAGGGTTAATCGTAGAACAGTTTTGATTTATTCAAGAACCTTAATATTCTACCACATAAGCACTTATATTTCTATAAAGTATTAAAAATATTTTTTGAAAATTCTGAATATACGGCTGCTAGATTGTATGGATTTCATAGTTTGCGTGTTAACGGTATGAATTTGGTTACTGTACCTAACATTTTAACTTTTAATTGGTTACTGCACCTCGTTTATTTAATAATCTGCCAGAAAATATTAGATGCGAGAGAGTCAAAATAATATTCTCAAAAAAATATTAAGCTTTTGCTATTTTCTTTGAAGTACAATAGATAGATTTTTGAATGTAATTGTTTGAGAATAAAAAAAAATAACTTTAATTTCCTTTGTTGCATTTTGCATGATTTTGATTTTGATTTGCTTTATAATAATTGTATTATTTTTATTACATTATAAATGATGCCCATCAATTGTTTTTTAAGTTTAATTTTGTAACTTTAGGGTTCATCCAACTCTTGCCTTTGGGCAACAGGATGTTCCTAACTATTTTATTTGAAGTTTAATGCTATTGCTTATTTAATTATTGGTCATAAATTGTAAATATTGTAGCTTTGGGTATTCATCTGAAATAAAGTTAAATAAAAAAAAGATGGACGCAACACTATAGTACGAATTTCTAAATTTAACAGTTACTGAACTTATTTGCATTATATCGATTTCAATTATAGCTCTAGGTCTAGTTGAATGTTCGATAGTATCCTTAATAAATAGAGAGGATCGGCCTCTTGCTCTGTCAGATAGATGAAATGCATGATAATCACAGAATCCTTTAATTTTTACATCGCAGTCTTTTTTTTTAAATGCGTTTCGGTAATCAAGCAATATGTCAATTTTTTCATTTTGTAGAAGTATTTCTAGTTCCTCAATTTTTGAAAATAATCCATTCGCATTCCATGTAAAAATTTTAAACAGCTCATCCATTTTCATAATTTATTCTGGGATGTATGAGTCTTAGGCTCAAGCATGCTTAATTTTTTAAATATAAGTTTATTCGTCCTGCTTTGCAATAAGATTAACCAAAAATAAAATGCACGACTGGATCGCACGAACTTGCTCTTCTGTAAAAGTACTTTGGAATTTAAGATACATTTTATAAATATAAAACATGAATTTAAAATGAAATTGCCGTCTGCTTTCTAGAAAAGTATGAATTTATGCAAACAAACTTTAAAAAATCGTTTTATTATTAAATAAATAAATTTTTTATATAAGAAATTTCTTGAAAATTTTTCAAGAAAAAGATGTGGGATGCGAATTTTAAGTATTTAATAATATTGATTTTAGGAAATAATTTCAAAAAATAATCGTTTATAGGTTTTGAAGATATTGATTTTTCAAAAAAACCCAACAAATAATTTTTCGAATATTTTTATATACAATATTATTTTAAACTTAGGGGGACTCCTGCTAAAAATTTTTGTTTAAAATCGTTAGAGCCGTTAATGAGAAAGTCGAAAATCAAAAAAACGGTTCTATGACAGGTACCGTTAATAACATTTTTCCCCAATTTTTTTTTACCAAAACGTAGTCCATGTCCATAATATCACACCTAATTTTTTTTATCAAAATCGTTAGAGTCGTTTTCGAGATAAATAAGATTTTGCATTACGGGTGTATGGGGGGTATCGTTAGTTTTAGAGCTAAAAAAAAAATTCAATTTCCCCTCTAGGAAATCACCGAAGACCCATAACTACCGAGTTTGAAGAAAATAGGTCCAGTGGCTTAGGCTCTAGATCGAGGTACAGACATACAGACATACAGACATACAGACAGACAGACAGGCAGACAGACAGACAGACAGACGGAATTGCCGGACCCACTTTATTCGTCTTCGCTATCATCGTAATGTCAACTTTGATCAAAATCTCGAGTTCGATTTTTTTTCCAAATGCAGAACTTGCCCTATAGTACCTATGTATATCGCAAGTAAAAACATGTTTAAAGCCTTACTGGAAGGTTATCTGTTACAAAAATCTGTTCTTAAAATATGATATAAAAATATGACCTTCCACTACATATGAACGTGCAATAATATTGAATAATAAGAAAATTATATTTGTTAAAATTTCAGATTGCTTATGCCACAATTGTTGTTTACAGTTATCATTACTTACTAGATCCGAAAATTGCTGAAGTAGTTTCAAAAGAATTGCAAAAGGAATCTGTTATAGTCTTTGATGAAGCACACAACATCGATAATGTATGCATAGATTCTATGAGTGTGAAAATAAATCGAAGGATTGTAGAGAGAAGCACACATGCCATCAACAATTTACAAAAAGTAGTACGAGAGTAAGATAGTTGTATTTCATAGTATCTTTATTTTGATGTACAAAATTATTATATTTTCAGTATTCGAGAAAAGGATACAAATCGATTAAATTACGAATACCAAAGAATGGTGCATGGTTTAAGGGATGCGAGCGAAAGAAAAGACACAGATATGATTTTAGCGAACCCGCTTTTACCAGCAGATGTCTTAACAGGTAATCTATTAATTTATATAATATATAGTAAAGTTGATTTGTATTTTCGGACTGATGTACATTTGAAACCGATTTAATAAGATCCTATTGTTCTTGAGAGGTTCAAAATTAAGATATTAACCGCCGGAAAGAAAATTCGCAACAATTGATAACGTAAACCTTAATTATAATAGTAGATGCTTATTGTTAGGAATGCAAACTCTTGAATCAAGACGTAGAATGTACAGTGTCTTGTTTGTTCGTGATATTCTTTCAAATGATATTGACAGTGAGTTTTTGCTCTCTTAATTTAATATTTTTGCGCCAAGTCGACCTTTAAGAACGAGACATTTCATTTTTGAAACACACCATTCAACAAATTGTGGAGAGCGTGAACCTATTTCTCATTGTTGTAAATTGTTTAATATGTATTACAATGATCTTGATGTTTACTTTTCAAGAAGTCAATTTAAAACTTTATTGTTTTTATTATTACAAAACAATCCTTTGTAAATTATACTGTACATATATACATATGTATATACCAATCAGTTTTTAACATGTATATAATTTTAGCACTAAGCGAATCTGTGGATTTAATTATCGTAAATTGAATAAATAAATAAATAAAGTAACAGACAAAAACAGAATGCTATGTAAACATGAATTTATGCAAGAACAAAAATTATAAGTCGTTGTAGTGGTTTCTTAAAAAAAATAAGCTTTTATATACAAAATTTTTAAACATTTTTCAGAAAAAAAATTTCTACGCCAACCTTAAGTTTTTATTATGGTTCAAATAAATATTAAATTTCCAAAAAAAATTTTGAGCCGTTTTCGAAATATCGAATTTTCCAAAAAAAAAATGATTTTTTTTTTTTCAAAAATTCATAAAATACTTTTTTTAAGTTTTGAAATGCAATGTTTTAAACTTTTTAAAAGCATCGCTATAAAAAATTTGATTAAAATCCGTTGCCGATAATGAGTAATTCAAAATTTAAAAAAATGGTTCTATGGTAGGTACAAGCTGTAATATCTTAACTTCAATTTTTTTATTATATTCAAGACCGTAAAAAATGATTGAAAGAAAAAAATTTCTATCAAAATTCTAGGCGCCCTTTTCGAAAAAATACGATTTTTGAAAACCATTTTTTAACATTTGTATGGTGGGTACCTTAATTTGTAGGTATTGTAGATTATATTGAGAAACTATTTTTATCAAGTTCAAACAAAATCTAGCATAGGGTTTTCGAAATATTGAGTTTTGAAAAAAAAATTTGGAATTTTTTTTTTAAATCAAAAAAAAAAAAAATTTTGAAAATTTGAATACACAATTCTATTCAAGCTTTTGGAGAACTTTAGCACTTGAGAACTAATCGGTGGTACCGTTATTCGGAAAATCGAAAACAAAAAAAGATTCCTTGTGGGGTACGCTGAATATCCATTTTTCCAAAAAAAATTTTCAACCATTAACTAAATTAGGGGGTGACCGTGGCGCGATGGTTGTGTGCTCGCCTGTCATGATCACAGGTTCGATCCCTGCCGTCGTCTATGTCGTCTTAATTCCATTAAAACCTTCTAAAAGTTGTCATCAATGGGTTGCTGGTTTACTCATTACATGTTGCTCAGGCATAACACTAACAACATGTGATTGAGTTAAACTAGTATGCCCAGCAAGGATGAATACGAATAAAATAATGCGAATTATAAGGGACATAGAAATAAGACACGGCATTTCTCCACATTAGTTCAGCCGCCTGTTACCGAATCTATTTATTTTAGAGATAAACGATTTTATTATAAACAAAAACACACAAAAATAAAATATGCGACGAGACATCAGACGACATAACTAACTTGGACCGGACGAAGACGAAGTGTTTGTATGTTTTGTTTTTATTAGAACATCTGTCAATTGAAATATCGTAAAAAGGAAAATGGAAGAAGGATGAAAATTTAAAAACGTAATAGATTGTTGGTTCGATCTGTCTGTGGAATAGATTCCTATTTCCAAGTTTAGACATAACTTTTGCAGATCTCTCGATGCAACTTTTGAGAGCAGAGCAAGTGGCTAGGGTTTCTGGAGTTTTCGACTCAAAAATGAAAATGTTGCTGGATTGGGTATGTGCTCCTGGGAAAATCGAGCTTTATCCAATTTCCATGGTGCAGCAGAGAGTTGAGAAAGAACTCGCACACTTAATAAGTTTAGGTAGGTAGAGATGGTAGTCGCCAGCCAGCTGGGCCCGCGACTCAATTAGCGCTGGGGTGCGCCGTTTTGATACCATTAAACTCGTGTCAACCTAATAAGGATTAAGTACGGAAGAAAATGGCTTTTATATACTTTAGCGGAGCATTACTAAAGCCATTTTGTCGCATTCAGAAAGATAATCAGATCTTTGATTTTCTTCTCCGAAAGTTCGCTGGGGTCATCGAGGAAGGCTTTCCCAAAGGAAGCCATCCTGTAATTTGCTAAGGCGGGGCAATCGCAAAGAAAATGAACCACAGTTTCTTTTTCTTGTGGATCTCCACAACTACGGCAGTGTGGGTTGAAGGGGATGCCTAGCTTTCTTGCATGTTCACCTATGGGCCAGTGCCCGGTGCATATTGCTGTGATCCTGGCTATGTCGCGCCTGGGTCTGCATATTAGATCTTTGGAGCGTGAGTTGTTGTAAGTAGGCCATATCTTTCTTGATATGACACAGTTTGTGAGACTGCTCCACCTACGGTTGGATTCATTGAGAAAAATCGAGAAGATTTTTCTCTTCATAGCACCAAGAGGAATATTAACTTTTTCCGCTAGTGAGCTATGTAAGGTCGAGCCTTGCCGAGCTAAAGCGTCAGCCCGTTCATTACCCTCTATGTCACTGTGACCTGGAACCCAGATGAGAGTGACCTGGAGGTCAATGTTCAGACTCGCCAGTTCGTCCCGACATTGCTGGACAAGTACTGAGGTTGATGTAGATGATTTAATGGCCTTAATGGCCGCCTGGCTATCTGAGCAGATAGCTATATTTCTGAATTGGTTTTGGTTAGATTGGAGCAACTTGCATGCCTCCTTGATTGCTAGTATTTCGGCTTGAAATACACTCGCAAAGTCTGGTAGTCTGAGTGACTTGGAGATGTTAAAGGACTCGGAAAAAATTCCTGAACCAACACCGCACTCCATCTTAGATCCATCAGTGTAGATTATCGAATCGAAATCCTTTGTGACAACGTCATTCTCCCAATCCTCTCTGGTGGGAAAAATGGCTTTGAAATCCCCGCTTGGACCAAGAGGAGGTACGCAGTAGTCGGTGTTCGATAAGAAAATATCCGGAGGAATCATTTTTGTTATGTTTCCATGACCATAGGGTTTGGAGAACCAACAGTTAGATTCTTTAAGTCTTACAGCACTGCATGCCGCTAGGTATTTTATATGAAGGTCGAGTGGTAAAAGGTTCAGGATAACGCTCAGGGCATCTGTTGGGCATGATCTGAGAGCCCCCGTAGTGCCGACGCTAGCCGTTCTTTGAACCCTTTTAAGTTTTCCGACGTTATATTGCTTGCTAAGTGCAGGCCACCAAACAATCGATCCGTAAGACAAAATTGGCCGTACCACTGCAGTGTACGTCCACAAAATCATCTTCGACTGAAGGCCCCACTTCTTACCAAAGGTCTTTCTGCAGGCATAGAAAGCTATACAGGCTTTCTTAACCCGTTCTTCAATATTTACCTTCCAATTCAATTTGGGGTCGAGAATAACTCCAAGGTATTTAGCTTTGGAAGATAAAGAAAGAGTTTGACCGTTAAGTCGAGGTAGGGTGAATGTAGGTATTTTAGTCCTGGTAGTAAAGAGCATCAGTTCCGTCTTACTCTGATTAACTCCTAGTCCACTACTAGTGGCCCAGTTGCTAACTCTTTTCAGAGCCAATTCAGTGATTTCACTAATCACAGTGGTAAACTTACCTGATGCCAATAAAACCAGATCGTCAGCATACGCTACAGTTTTTACACCACTACCTCTGAGCTTGACGAGAATTTTGTCCATGACTAAGAGCCATAGAAGAGGGGAGAGAACACCACCCTGGGGAGTTCCCCTACTAACATGCTTAGTAGAAATTGTGTTTCCTAACGTTGCTTGGATCCTTCTGTCACTGAGCATAGATACAATCCATTTGGATATGAAACTTTCTACACCAAAGTGAACAAGTGACTCGCGAATGGATTCAGTTAGGACATTATTAAAAGCACTCTCCACGTCTAGGAAGGTTGCCAGGGTATATTCTTTGTAGTGAATCGTCTTCTCTATTGTACGCACTACTTCATGCAGGGCAGTCTCCGTAGACTTGCCTTTTAGGTATGCATGTTGCGATTCATCAAGAGGACGACCCTCTAGTAAAACTCTGATGTGAGTATCAAGGATGCGCTCTAGTGTCTTTAAAACAAAAGATGTCAGACTAATAGGCCTAAAGTCCTTCGCGGATTCATGACCTCGTTTGCCGACCTTCGGAATAAAGACCACTCTTACATGTCTCCATGACTCGGGTACATGATTGAGATAGAGACAACCTTTGAAGATCATTTCTAGCCATGGTACTGCCAAGTCTTGCAGTTTCTGCAGCATAACTGGGATTATGCCGTCAGGGCCAGGTGATTTGTAGGGAGAGAAAGTATTAATCGCACATGAAATACTATCTCCTGATATAACAGAATTGATTTGCTCCCTATGAGCTATAATGGTATTTGTAGTGCTAAGCGTTTCGGGGTAGCTATTCTCACAACCCGGAAAATGTGTTGTCATAAGCAGTTCCAAGGACTCAGCTTGAGAGGCTGTCCAGATACCGTCACTTTTTCTCAGAAATGAAGGGCTGCAATGTTCCTTTGACAGAACTTTACTTAGTCTAGCAGAATCCTTAATATCTTCTATTGAGTGACAGTATTCTTTCCAGCCAAGCTTCTTAGATGCTGCTATGGCTCGCTTGTACACTTTTAGGCAGTCTTTATATGGTTGATAGAATTTCTCCTTCTGACATATGTTGAAGATCTTTCTGGTCATTTTTCTAAGTGCAGAAAGATCTTCATTCCACCAAGGAGGGAACTTTTTGCGGCTGTATTTAACTGGACAGGAGACCTTAAAGGCAGTGTTAATCGCTGCCTCGAAAGTCTTTACCTTAGATTCAAGAACTTCCACAGATTCTACACTAATTAATGGTAAATTGCCTAGTTTGGATTTTGCGATCTGACTGAATTTCTTCCAGTCAGTTCTCTTGGGATTTCTATATGGAGGGGGGGTTTCTACCTTGAAACCTATGTTGAAGAGGATCCATCTATGATCCGAGAAGGAATTTAAAGAGGAAACTCTCCAGTTTTCCACCACCACATTACAGTTGTTTGCAACAGTGATGTCAAGTACCTCTTCCCACCCGTCATAGTTTTCCGAGCTTGGAAAAACGAAGGTGGGTGAGTCACCTCTGTTACAAACAATTAGGTTATTTTCAATAATAAAATCAAAGAGAGACTCACCTCGTTCGTTGATTTCAGAGCTGCCCCAGAGAGAGTGCCGTGCATTCGCATCGCATCCAATCAGGAGGTTCGTATTTTGCTGATTAGCTGCTTCAACCAATTTCCTCACCTCCTCAGGCGGTGATTGCCGGTTGTGGTCGTAGTAGCCAGATGCCACCAGTAGTCCCTTTGCATCTTTATCTTCCAGCCTGACGACTGTCAAATCCGGAGTGCTAAAATTAGGACACAAAAAAGCTTTTAAGTGTTTTTTAGCTAAGATACAAGTTCTGGGATTACCTTGTTCTTGGGTTACTGTTTTGTATAACAGGTCGTATTGGTTGTCTTGGAGGCCTTTTACATTGAGGCCATTTACCCATGGTTCTTGAATAACGCCAATGTCAATGTTTTCCTCACTGAGGAAAACTCTTAGATTATCTGAGGCACATTTAGAGTGCTTCAGATTAATCTGAATGACCTTCAGCGCGTTTTAATTGGTTGAGGGTCCTGCGGCGCCAAGGACAACCGAACCGTCGACAACAGCGCTGATCTTAGCGCTCTCATCCACTTTATCGGTGTCTGGTCCCTGATCCTGCAGGATTTTTATTTTAGCATGCCTGATGCCAAAACGGAGTTTATAATTAGCCTTCTCGAGTGCCCCTCTGCTTTCTTCCGTGATCCTCAGAAGATATGAAGTGCTGGTTTTTTGCGGTTCTTCCGCCTTGATGACGACCCAGTCGTGCATGGGGACCAGCGGGTTCAACCTCTGAAGACCCCGGATCAGCTCCAGTCCGCTCGGTTTGATGCCCATGAGGGGCAACCAGATGCGGGCCTTTGGTTGTCTAGGGATCTCCTTAGCTGGGATAAGCTTGAGCTTCAAGCCCTCCCAGTCATTGCTGACCTTAGCAATGCTGTCTCTAAGGAAGTCCCTTGAAAACGCGTCCTCGCATTTGATCACCCTGTATCCCCTGAGCATTTCCCCAGAGTCGAAGCTGGGGTAGGGTCCTTCACTTGTAGATAGGGTGTACGTGAAAACCATCTCAGAGAGCTTGGCTTCGATTGAGCTCCACACCGACAGCAGACCTTTGCTGTTGGTGGAGAGTTCATCTACAACCGCTACCTGGAGGTCATCCCTGACGACCTCGCTTAGAGTAGGCGGTTGCGCCGCTCTGAGAGATGTGGCTTTTTTCTTCTTTATATTGCCATCAAGTTTCGTCTTCTTTTGGGAAGGTAAAGTCTCTTCCTGAGACTTGTCTCGCTTGACGGCTTTTTCTTTTTTTGTCAGGAGGTTATTGTATTCGTCAATAACCTTCTGGTACCTGATTTTATCCTCGGCATCCCTCTCGTGACAAGTTCCCTCCGCCTCATTCTTGGCAATCTTGCTAAGGATAAACGAGGCATGCAGGAACTGGTTCTTTCGAAGAACGCCAGGAGATTTCTTCTTACCACGATTAGCATTGCTATGGCTGGCATTGCTACCCGATGGCTTGGCAGTATTGATCGGTTTAGGGGGCAAAGGAGTACTATGGCTGGTACTCGCTATGCTCCCTGAAGGTTTGGAAGTTATCTCAACGGCTTCTATGCCGTGAGAGCTTCCTGTCAATGTCTCTTGGCTAGAGGCCAAGAGTTCGTCTTCGTTGTCAGTTGTGTCGCTATTATTTGTCGTTTGTTTGTTCATTTTATAGTTTTTTTAAAAATTTTGGTCCCACGAGTAGGTCGGAAAAGAAAGGTCAGCCCCGGCAGAGCCGATATACCGGGGTAAGGCAAGTATTAAGACGGACCCGGCCAGGGCATCCGAATGAGCTCGTTAGTGACTGGTTTTCCCCCCAGCCTTCCATTTCTTCGGCACGGATTATGAATAATCGCTCACACCACCACTGAAAATTAGGGACCTGTATCTATGGTAAAATCGCATTGTTGAGGGTTGAACTATTGAGGAGTAAAGGAACCTTACAACATTGCGACCTGACCTTAGCTGATCCCCATCTTGACAACGCACAAGATTTCTGTGGTGATCATTACCGCCCGGCACCCACTAGGAGGGTTTGATACGAGGATTTATGCCGAGCTTAATAAGTTTAATTCAAATTGATATCCAGAGCGAACAGTCGTGCTTAGTATAACCACTATACATTTTAAAATAAAGCAAAGTTCGTTTTACCATAGAATGTACCACAAAGAACTTTCCGAGCAGGTTCTTCTTCGCTCATGCGAGCTAATTTAATTTTTGTCACGATATCTGCTTCAAGGTACATTGCGTACAGTTCGTGATTGTACCGTCTCCAGAATCGTCCTTCCTTACATATGGGGCCAACAATTTCTATGGTAGACGACAGCGTGGTAGACCATGCTTGCGCTGGAGAGATGGCGTAGACCAGGACGCCCGAAGCCTTGGGGTGCGCAACTGGATGGCGTCGGCTAGAGACCGGGATAGGTGGAGAGACTTGTTGAAAGAGGCCAGGACCGGAACCCGGTTGTCGAGCCAATGATGATGATGAAAGTTGGTTTTAAAACTAAAATTCATATTGTAAGTTAAAGTAGTTCCTTTTAATAAGTAATTTATTTAAAAACCATCAAACAAAGACTTATCTGTTTTATAAAAAGAAAATACCTAACGAGATAGTATTACAAGCGAAGACAAAAAAGAGGTAATTAATTGAATTAAGTGCTAGACATATAGCAAAATTTTTTATAGATTCTTTGAAACTCAAATTTAATTTCCTTTGAAATTTGTTTCAATAGGATTTAAATAAATCTGGCGGTGTGAGATAAAATTCCACCAAACATCTTTTGCTTGGAGAGTCCAAGGAATTAAGGATATCCCATAACAATAGCCAACGGACTTGCTACCGTTTATTGCCGAAAAATTTGCTGTGAACAGTTGTGATTATACCAGCCGTTAGATATCCCAGTTTAATCAAACAGTAGCCTGGGTTAGGAGGCTAAATTTGAGAACAACTGTACGAAGTTCAAATCGCCAAAATTCTTATTTTTTTTTATTTTTTTTATTGAATTAAATTTAAATTTTAACGTAACTTACTTACCTTGTAATATTTTAATCAAAGTATTAGTTTTTTTTTATCATTTCATTAAAATAAAGAAACCGGTTTCAAGAGCATAAAGTGTAGTGCTAATTAACGATAATTTTCTTTGAATGAAGTATAAAAAGACATATACTTGCGTACATATATAAATTGATATAATAGAGTGAATTAAGTGCATAAGAACGGAAAAAGGTCTCATCCAATCTATTCAGTTGCAGTGGCCACAGCATCCAGGAGTAAAGAGGGTGAGTTTTATATTAAAAGAAAGAATTATATTTGCATTTGATTTTGGCGCACAATTATATAGATTTATATGTGTGAATAAAAGATAAGAAAATTATTTTAACATTGAAGAGAAATAACGTTGCAGAATTAAAGTGATCTAGGAAAGAAAATTTTGATTAAAATATAGTTTTTTTTTGGTTTTTGATTAACGTAATATAATAAATTAACGTAATTTATGATAATATTTTTTTTAATAAATAACCGATTGTTAAAAATTATTAAAAATGAAAAATTCGTGTTTTTATTGAATTTGAAAAGATAATAGGAACAATGTTTTCTGAGTAATTTTGATGATGAAGGGATGATAGAAGGATGATTTAGGAGATAGAGAAGAAGCCTAGTCTAGGGGTTGGTTTGGCGAGAAAAGGAACCAAGGAAGGGAGGGTAGGAAAAATAACTCGCAATATCCAATAACACCCTGGATAACCAGAATAAAGCCTGGTAATTAAATAATTTTTGTTGTAAAAAGCAAAAGGGTCCAAGATCCACTACCAGGACTGAGCTAGGGGTTCGTTATTACCAGCAAGGACCAAAAGGCAATAAGGCTCGTTACACGCCATCCCTGGAGATAAAAATCTGAGATAACCACCTTCAGTCTCAGAACATCGTGCCACACATCTTTCCTATCCTTCTTTCTCTTCCTTAACTTTACGCCCGCGCTGTGTTGAAACATTTAATGGATAATCATAATCTCTTAAGCGCGTGTAGATTATAAAAAAAATTTAACTAAATACAATTTTATTTTTATTTTTTAAATCTGTAGAACAGTTTTTGAGAAAAAAAAAATATTTATAAAATTTCGAAAAAAATATTATAGTAGGTACCGTTATTTTTGGTTCGAGTTCGATTTTTGTTTACGAAGGCATAACTTGCCTTATATTACCTATAAGTCGCAAGTAAAAAATAATACATTCGAAAATATAAAAATTTATGACACATATGGGGCCTTACCTTATGCAATGGCTTAGTTTTAAAGAATATAAATGAAGCGCTGAAAGGATGAAAGTTTTGGTTATAAGCATTTAAAGTTTATTTACTATAACTTTTTTTTACCAAAGAGGTTGCATATAATATCTTCATCTTTGGCTAAATATGAATCTATAGGCGATAGAAGAGTACAGATGAGTCAGAAATATAAGTTTCCATATAAGACTTTCATCTGTAAGAAAAAAGCCAAATTTCAAAAAAATTCACTTAACACCATCCTTTCAGCGCTTTAAATATATAATTTACATGTTAACTTAATATTAGGAGTCGGGTGACTTTAATGTTCTCGGGATGTTCCGTCCCGGTTGTCCAGTTTGGGTTTGGATTTGATTTGGAAAAATGTTGGCTTTTAGCCGCGGCGCGTAGCGGCGGTAGGCTGACCCTGTGTCAGCGTAGAAGGGAACGGCTGCTTCGCCGTTGTCCATGAAAATAGTGTCGTCCAGGGTTTCCATCACACTGAGGTACCTCGGCTCGGGATGTAGTTGCTCGGTGGCCATCCTTCTCACTATGTGATTAGGGTGATTGACCAGCTTCTTTGCCGAATTAAGAATGTAATTGTCGAGCGGTATTATTTTTGCTTTTGTGTAAAGGTCTTCGTTCCTGTAGTGTTTTGCTCGCTGCGGGTCGAATTGAAGTCCGGTGCAGATCCTTAGCATCTTCTTCTCGAAGATTTGGAGTTCCTTCATCGTTGTCTTTGAGATCGGAAAACAATAGCTGATAACTGGTCTCAGAAGTTGTTTGTAGATGAACACCTTCGTCTGTTGGCTAAGTCCTGATCTTCACCTCATCAAAGGGTGTAGTCGGTGGAATGACCAGTTGGCTTTTCTGAGCATACTTCTTGAGTGCGGGTTGAACTTTAGCAACTCGTTGAAGTTGATACTCAGGTAAATGACGTTCTTTTTGGCTGCAATGTTGGATCCATTCGAAAGTTTCAGAACTAAGTTTTTTGCAGGTGGTTGCTGAGCGAGATTTGTGCTCACTAGGTCTCCTGAAGCAGACAATACCGATTTGTCGGTATTGATTTTTATGCCCCATTTTTTGTAAAAATGAAACAGTGTGGATGTGATGAGCCTCTTCTTTCCGGACAGCGACTAGTGGTAACATTGAGGTTGCATATGTGAGTGAATCATCAGCATACAGTAGGTTTTCACAACCGGCTGGGATGGGCTGGTCTGATGTCATCAGATTGTAGAGGAAGGGGCCAAGTTTTGAACCTTGTGCGACTCCGGCTTTGACGTTCTTCATGGTAGAAGAGGTGTTTCCTAATTGCACGAAGAAGATCCTGGAAAAAAGAAACGAAAAAAGAATTTTTATTAGTGGCGGGGGTAGATGTTGCAGATACAGTTTGTGTATTAGAGCGTCTATCCAGACGCTATCGAATGCTGGGTCACTCGCTGGATTGGTGTCGCTAAATATCGTTCTGTCTGTGTTGGGTGCCAGGGTTTGTTGAATAGAATCCTTCACTTCATCAAGGAAGACTGGATCTGCAGATGGGTTGGGGATAAAGTTTCCTTCAAAATATTCAGCAAATGCCTCTGCTTTGTGCAGTGTCGTTGTAACTTCTCCATTGTTGGTGATAATGGTTTCCGGCATCGGTGGTGTTCTTGAAGGCGTCTGGTCCGGGTTTGATTGATTGCAGTCTCCTGTGGTGTTGGATGGAGTTCTGCAACATAATGTTGACACATTTGAGTTCACTCTATACTATCTGGTAGTTGTTGTTCGTTGTGTTCAGTTCACGCTGGTGGATCCTTTGAAGACGTTTCCTTAACCTTTGTCGGTGAGTGTAAAGGTTTTGGTTATACTCGGGAAGGTGCTGGTATCTGTCCCTTGACGTCTTGGGCTGTTTTTGGATGTCCAGACAGCAGATGGCTGTATCAATTTCTGTATTTTGCAGATTCCTGTTTTGGGGTGGCAGCGTTATGGTGGCTTCAATGTCTCTTTGGAATCTTTCTATATCCAGTCTCCGGGTATTGTTGAATAGGTGTAGTGCCTGAGTTCTGGAAGTATACAAGAAAATTTAGAGGTATAAATAAAAAAATCAAGTGTCGATGGTGTTTTGGGATAGGTTGGTTTGTGTTGGGAAACAACGCTTAAGGAGTGCTGTTCATGGTTGGCGTCAATGCCTGGCATTGAAATCACCGCCGATGAGTCCATAAGTGCTTCTCCCGAGGATACCGTTGAGAATTTGGAGGTCAGTATGAATATTTCTCATGCTGGAGTGGCACTTGAAATAGACACTGATGATGGTGAGTGTTTCATTTCTTCCAATTTCAAGGGTGATGGCAGTGGCTTCGCTGGTTTTGAGACCTGTGATGAAATTTTCGATGTGTTGAGGGAAATCTTATTTTTTACGTAGATTGCCGTCCCTCTATTTTCCTCAACCTTGTCCTTTCGGAAAGTGACGTTGGTCTCAGTGATGAGAGCGATGTCCGGGTTGTTGTTTTTTATCCACAAATTAAATGTCGTCCTCTTCTGAAGGCTCTCCAATGAATTGATATTGTACGCCAAGATGCGGAGCTTCTTTAATTGCATATTTGGAATAAGAAAGTGGCCAGCGCCACGAATTCTCGCCTTCGCTAAGCTGAGCATAGTTCGATGGAACTGCACTCTTAGCTTTTCCTATGATCGTGAGTAGGTCGGATCCAAAAATCCTTTGGACTTCCGTGTTTAAGTTTACCGGCGCTGGTGTTTGTCGGTCCAGTTTTCGGTGCCATGGTCCTTTGTACAGCTGGTCGATGTGCGGTCATCTTAGCTGGCGTTCTCGCTTTTGGCGTCTTTGGGGGTGCTGGGCCTCCTTTCACCATTTCCGTCAAGCTGACTGAAGGCCGGGTAACCGCGCATGCTGATTTTGCCACAAATGCTTGATGAGTTTTCCTTTCTGCTAGGATCCTGTTTCGTTCTGTTTTCTTTGCTATAAGAGTTGGGCAACCCTTGAAGATAGCTGGATGTCCTTCCTTCTGGCAGTTGGCGCATCAAACATCCAATCCAGCGTTCTCTTTGCGTTTGCACTGGCCTGGCTCGTGGTCTTCCTTGCATTTTACGCACACATATTTTCGATCGCAATTAGTGGCGACGTGCCCAAAGCTTTGACAGTTTCGGCACTGCACGATGTCGTTAGACTTGAGGCGCTCTCAGTACATCCTTTGGTTCTTTACCAAGTCTTGGTATAGGCCTCGGTAATATTGCAGTCTTTGCACAGCTCAACGACAAAGTTGTTGTAGGTTTTAACCTGCGCCTTCCTTGCATTGAACTGGGAGACCTTGATGACTGGAAGCCCCTCAATCTTAAGCTCGTCCTCCACTTCTATGGCCGCATATGTATGTATGGTGGTATCCTTTTAGCAGTAGTTCTTGTCATTTTGCGTTGTCTCCTTTTTCCTTCGTCTCTTCTGTCCAGGTAAAAGAGAACCACTAACATCGGTGCTGTCCTGCGTCGTCTTCTCTGTGTCGTCCTTGAGGACTCCACACTGGCGGTGGTAGAATCTTTATCACTGGTAATTTCTTCCGTCTCCATGTTGCCTTCTTCTTCATCGGTGTCTTCAATTTGTTTTGGACCGATGAACTTGCTACAATCCTTTCTCATATAAACATAACGGAATCAGCTTGACATTATTTGGCGAAATTCCAAATTAAATTTAAAAAAATTGTTTGGTTTAAAATATTTATCTTCTCTTTAACTACATTTCCCTATTTCAACATTTCTTGGAGATATCGTCGTTCATTTTCATTTAGAAAAACTCGTAAAATATTCACACTTAACATTTACTCGTTTTCGTTTGAAATTTCAATTTTATTGATACCAACTGTAGACTTTTATTTTGATGCAATTTTTGAAATTTAAAATTTTAGCTGTATAAATTTCAATTCTAACCAATTACACTTTATAAAGTGCATACATAGCAATCTTGGATCGTCATTCTACAATCAAATAAAAAGCAAAACTGGACCGCACGTACTATATTCTTACTCTTATGTGGGTGATTCTACAAAATTTGATGGGTTCACTGGTCAAGTTTCTAAAACCTTTTGAATTAGGCATAAAAAAAACTTGCCAAGTGCTTACTTGGCGTACTTTTAGATCTCAGTACTTTTCACGGCTGACATGTTACACAAAGGTTTTTGTATAGAAGAACTCAGCTCTTTTCTTAACATTTATGTCTTTGGTCTGATCTCACTCCTTTTTGCAAAGATTTTAATATTTTGTCATGTCAAAGCTCGAAAAAAAAAACGGAAAGATAGAAGGGTGGAGTCTACCTACTAAAATCAACTTAGTTTATAGTTTCCTATTTCTTTTGGTATATTGGGGCCTATCGTGAATAAAATTTCCCTGGGAATTGTTCCCAACTTTCAAAATTTTCATCTCGAATAATTTAGAAAGTTTCAAATGGAATTTATTGATATTGGGAATTAAGTTTCATAGTGACTTTGGCTCTCATTTAAAAAGGCCAGTCGTCAGCTTACAAAGAACAGTGCAGAAGTATTGACCTTTCCAATTTTCGAAGATGGGGAAAATTCCGAGGGAAATTTTGTTCACGATAGCCCCCTTTCTTTTTGTTATTGGTTGTTTTGATTTGCGCTTCAATTGTTTCTTCTTGTCCTGGCAAGATACCTAACACTAACATACCTACATTAATTATAAATACTAGTACCCACATCCGCTCAAAGTCATAAAAAAGCAATAATTGTTGAGGATGCAATAATGTTTTTGTTGCAATTTTAACTCCTCTTTTTAAATGAAGGTAGCCCACCAATTAATAGCCTAATTAGTGATTTTATTATACTCGTAGTTCACATCACAGTTTTTTTTTTATGTAAACTCATAATTTTTTAAGGTATGCAAATGTTTTCTTTTTTCATTCATGTTAACATAAACATAACATAGAGTACCAAATCGAGCACTCTAGTTCTAAGAAAAGTCATGAATTTTCAAGATGCATGTATAGTTTCAAATTGACAATAAATAGATACTTCGAATGAAAAATCTTAGATTTTCTATTCTTGGCTTTGAATGTACATTAAGCTATACCGCTCTAACAAATTTCATTGTTCTACTGCAATCGGAAGTGTGCCATATAATTTACATCAGGTCTAAGGAAGTGGGCAGATACCACGCCCCTGAATGGAAAACCTCAAATTTTATATTTTTTTCTTTGTATGCAATTTAAGCCCTAACACTGTACCAAATATCATCGTTTTACAGCAGTTGGAAGTGCTCCATTCAACTAACACCAATTCGGAGAAACTGGGCGGATACCACGCCCCCTGAATGGAAAACCTCAATTTTTATTTTTGGTCCTTTATATGCAATTTGAGCCCTACCGTTCTACCAAATTTCATTGTTCTACTGCAATCGGAAATGTGCCATATATAATTTACATCAGCTCTGAGAAAGTGGGCGGATACCACACTCCGGAATGGAAAACCTCAAATTTTATATTTTTTTCTTCGTATGCAATTTAAGCGTTTTACCAAATTTCATCGTTTTGCAGCAGTTTGAAGTGCTCCATTCAACCAACACCAATTCGGAAAAAGTGGGCGGATACCACGCCCCCTGAATGGAAAACCTCAAATTTTCGAATTTTTTCCTTTGCTTGCATGACAAGACCTACCGTTGTGCAAAATTACAAGATTCTACGATGTCGGGAAGTGCTCCATAATTTTATGATCTGTCAGTGAGTCAGTCAGTTACGGTTTTTGTGATTTTTGAGGCCTTATATCTCAGCTTAGCAAATATTCGGAATTTTAAATTTCTGACTTCATTGATACTGAAGATAGGGAGGGGTCAAAAATCGCCTGAATTTGTTCCTGTAAAAAGGGTGTAGTGCCAGAACTTGGCTGGGCACTACCGTGTCCTTTGATGTGCAAAACTACTTAGAATTAGAATTAATGCATATCGTCGGTTTGTTGCTGTGGTCGCTAAAGTGCAATTTAAAATAATTTAAATGTTTTGGTTTTCGATCATAATTACTAATACTTGTACATGAAGCCATTAAGATGTATTAAATTATATTTCAAATAATTCCAATAAGTGCACGAACTAAGAATGATCAAATTTTATCATTTAAATTGTTACTTCGCAATGAGCCAACGGTGATTCAGTGCAAAAATAGTATTTTTTTTAATACATTCAATTGATTTTTTTATTATAACTTCATTAATTGTTGATTGTGTGTACATATTTAAACATATATGTACATATATGTAATGCTGCACTAAAGATTTCTTCACTTTTGTAAGGGTTAACAATTATTGAAAGATTATGTATTACAGTACCCCTATGCAGAATGGTTAGTGCGGTTAGTGGACTGTCATGCGGAAGACTTCGAGTTCGATTCTCAGCCGCTGCAAGAAAGTTTTTTTCAGGGGTGTACTGCCTCTTGCGAGGGATTGACAAATTCTCCAACATTATCTCTTGTCATGGAAAGTGCTGCTCATAAGCCGTTAGGAATCGGCAGAAAATTTTAGGTCCTCTCCGTTCCTGGAAACACGCACACAGGAATGGTTGAGAGTTCTAAGGTCCTGGTTCACAACGAGCTGTTGCACCACCAAATTTAATTTAATTTATATATTTATATTTAAAAGTGATAAAATCAACCAAAAAGTTCATTTTAACAGCCTGGATGCTGTGGCCACAACATTTGGAGCTAGATGTTTAAACGCCGAAAATAAGGGTGAGTCATTATTCTGAACACTTGTATCGCATTTAAATTAGAGCTCTCTATTACACGGATAATGAAAAACACGGATAGACGTGTAATTATTGGACCGGGATTTGAATCCGTGTAATTATAATTACACGTGTTATTTTAATAACGCGTATAATTAAATACACGTGCATCCGTGCATTTAATTATACGTGTTACTAAAATATCCGTTACCATTTCTAGCGTTAAGTAAGTCGAAGTTAGTAAACTAGGGATACTAAATTGGTAAAAATAGTAATTTATAAGAGAAATATAAACTAAAATTTAAAAAGGAATACTTTACAATTTAGAATACGACTCAAGCTTTGCACGTTTGCAGTGAATACTTAACTGTTACTAACCGTCTCATTAAACAAAAGCTTAGGTACAACGGGTGACTATTGACAAACAATAATTTTGTACAATGCAAAAATAACGGAAATAATTTAAGCAAGTTGCTGTTGTTTTGCACTTGATAACGGTCTAGGTAAACCTCGTTGTTCAATTATTACTAACTACGTATCAAATGTGAGATTAAATAGCAAATCAAAGACCAATTATAATTTCAGCCTCATCCGTGTACTAAGGATTCGTTTACACGGATAATAAAGTGAATAATTACACGTGTTTTAAGAACACGGATTTGAAGTTGGTATATATTTCCTACACGGATTCTGTGTACACGTGTTTCTTAAATACACGTTCAAAAACGTAGGCTCTAATTTAAATATATAAATTCTTTCAAGGGGTTGGGAATATTGCTAATAATCGGTAGTTTTGAGTGAAGTGCACGCAAAAGAATATTCGTGCAGATACATGCATATTTATGAATACTCGTTCTGCTTCCCTGTGTAACTAGTTCAAATTTACTTTCGTACTTACATACATATGTGCCTAAGTACATATTTTTAAATTAAATAAACAGGTAAATCTTCAGAATTTAAAAGACATACATAATGTAGTTCAACTAATTTGTTTAAACAATTTCTTTTTTTTTGTGAACTTGTAATATAATTTGTTTGTTTAAAGGTGTGTCCAGACCAAATAAACATTTTTGAAACATTTCAAAAACATTTAAGAAACATTTCAGAAACATTTAAAAAACATTTCAGAAACAGAGAAACATTTCTGAAATGTTTCAAAAATGTTTCTTTGGTCTGGACGCTCGCGAAACATTTCTGAAATGTTTATGAAATGTTTTTCTGTTTCCCATTCCGAATGGGAAACTTTATTTGTTTCTCAAGCATTTACATAGGTAGAAATGCACGGGTGGTTATTAATATAAATATAAAACGTCGAGAAAAGTTTGGAGCAACGAGAATGTTATCCAATTGATAAAAATGTATGAAACAAAAAAAGTTTTGTGGAATACACTTGCTGAAAATTTTAAAAATTAAATCAAAAAAGCCTATGCTACATACATCTGAAATTTGCGAAAATATAAATCTTGATAAAGATGAAGTAGAAAAAAAAATTCATGCGCTTAAAGTGCAACACAGGCGAGAAAAAAAATTACAGACTACTCAATCTGGAAACAATGGGACATAAAGAAACATTTCAGAAATGTTTCGCAAAGTGTCCACACCAAAAAAACAAATCTGAAATGTTTCTGCCATGTTTCTGAAATGTTTTTTAAACAAATGGGAAACATTTCAGAAACGTTTTTTAAACAATGTTTCCTGAAATGTTTCTTTGGTGTGGACACACCTTAAGATTCAATTAATTGTATAAGAGAACGAAACGTAAAATTATTAATAATAATGTTTTAAAAGAGAATTTGAATTAAAATGGGCTTTTAATTTAGAGGATAAAGGATGAGAATTAATAGATATGGTAAGGGTGGGATGAGGAAATGAAAGATGCCTAGGTAAGGGGTAGTTTTGGCATGATAGGCTACCATGGCAGGGTGGGTTATGAAAAATATTCTCCTAACGTCACAACACCGCGTAGAGCCTGGCATGATTTTTATCTGCGCGGTTTTGATATGGGTCAAGAATCTACTCCCTCCGACGAGCGTGAGGCCGGTCAAGCATGCCAGCACAGACCCCGACCGCATCTAAGAAACCCGCAAAAAGACATTTGTGCAGGAGGTCGTGGATTGTCGGTTCAGTTTATTAGTCCTTTGGTGAGTTTTACAAAACAAATTTGTATGTTAGTAGGCATGTTTGTTAGCATTTATAGTTTAATGAAACTGTAATATTATATAATTTTTTTTTTGTTTTAAGTAAAACCTTAATATCTTTTTTGCGCAAAAATAATGAAAAAACTCAGTGCTCTGGCCTCAGTCCCCTGGCTAATAAATGAACAAATGATATTTTATTCAGAAACCTGAGAAATTTTTGGTTATATTAAACTTCGAACTTCATTGCGAATATTTTTAAAAAGAATATAGTTTATTTTAAATTGATTCTAAAATGCTAAGTTATATGTATTAACCATGAATTTTTATGTTTATGCAGATTAATTAAATTTAATTTCTATATTTCAATGTATACCTAAGTCATATTTAAGAGAAAATTAAAAAAAAAAAAAGATTTACGCAGTCCGTTTAAAAAAAAAAACTCAGTCCCCTGAACATCCTTTTTCAAGAAATGTCCATAAAATCGCCATTTTTCATTTTTTTACTGGCCGCTTTCAGCAAGGCAAAGAGACGTTCAATGATCAACTAGAAAAACTTTTACGACTTTTGGCTTCCAAAAATGTTGTGCCGAAATTTTAAACATTTTGTTTGTAGAATCACCCATGTACAAGTACTTTGAAATTTAAAAATTCTTTATAAATAAATATTAAACATGGATTTATTGCGATACAAATGTTGAATTTTCTAGAAAAGTGTGAATTTATGCAAACAAAGTTTAAAAATATTTTTTTATTATTGAATTAATTTTGTATATTACAAATTTCTTTAAATTTTTTTCAAGAAAAAGATTTGGGATGCCAATTTGAAGTACGAGTATTTAGTAATGTAGATTTTAAGAAATAATTTCAAAAAATAATCGTTCACACGATTCAATGGTAATTTTTTTTTCAAACCCCAAAAAGTATTTTTCGAATATTTCTATAGGTATACAATATTATTGTAAATTCAAAGGAGTTCCTGTATAAACATTTTAGCCAAAATCGTTAAAGCCGTTAATAAGAAAGTCGAAAATAATAATAAAAAAACAGTTCTATGACCGGTACCGTTAATAACATTTTTTTCCAAATGTTTGTTTGACCAAAGTGTAGTATATGTATGCCCATAATAGTGTACTATTTTTTTTTTTTATCAAAATCGTTAGAGCCGTTTGCGAGATAAATAAGATTTTGTATAACGGCTGTATTGCAGGTATCGTTAGTTTTGGGGTTAAAAAAAGGCAATTTCTGCTCTCGGGAATCACTGAAGACCCTTAAATACTGAGTTGAAGAAAATAGCTAAAATGATTTAGGCTGCAGGTTGAGGTACAGACATACTGAAAAATGTTTTTTATGTACTAAATGTTCTTAAATTTTGTATAAAAAAAGTTGATACTCAAGTTGTTGGTATTTTGATATTTAATGATTCAAGCTTTGGAGCTAAAAAAAAAATTAAATTTCTCTAAGGAATCATCGAAGACTCTAACCTACCGAGTTTGAAGAAAATCACTACAGCGGTTTAGGTACAGACATACAGACTGACGATTTTTTCGTGTTTTCTATTAATCGATATTTTGCGCAGCATATTCCCAAATCCTGTTATCAGCTGTCTTGGTGAGGTCAGCTGGCTGCATCGGAGCTGCGATTTGACTCCTTTGGATTTTTTTTTGTGGAGAATCATGAAGGAGCGATGTTATGCCAACAACGATTCAAGCACTTAAGGCCAATATCATCCAAGCAATCCGTGAGCTACAGCCCGAAACCATCAACAAGGTCTTGGAAAATTGGAGTGAGATAATGCGCTACTGCGAAGCTAGCCGAGGCAACGACGCACAGTTTGTTATTTTGCAAATCTAGCGGAACTTTATTCCTGTCGCACTTAAATTAAAACTTTTTGATATTTACCTGTTGTATAATGTTATATATGACGTTGTATTTAGTAATTTTAAGTCCGTAAGCATTTTATAATTAGATAAATAGAACAAAACTCTACTTCACTCTTTGTGTGTTCTCATCTTGCGTTCAAATGTTACTATCTCAAAGACTAATAAATCGATTCTGTCCAAACGTTCATCAAAATCTTTGCAGAAATCTATAGACTCATCTCTTTTAAACCTTAAAAACCTCCAAACAAATATAATAACGATATTAACAAAAAAAAATTAACTTTTAAAAATATTTATTATTTAAATATTTTTCAGCTATTTTTATTTTTGAATTCAATGTTTATGTACATATACGTATATTGTGTAGCTAACTGGCATCATTATCATCGTCTTCACTAGAACTGCTACCACCTGGATCTTCTGCGGGTTTCTTTATAAGAGCTATATTTCTTGAAAAAGTGATTTTCTTTTCTATTAAGCACTGTACTACGACTCGCATATAGTACCAGGCATAATGTTGTAGATCAGTATTTTTGGTTTCATTTGCATAACTTTCAAACTTGTCCGCATCAATTTCATATTTACTCAATAATACTTGAGTAAAATTCGAAAATGGTGAATGAGATCTACGTTGATGTATATTATATAAGACGCAGAGATTAATCGTACGTACCGAAAGATGATAAACCAGTTAGATCATTTTGTGCTTTGACGATGCGTTCAACTGTTATATCAAGCAAAGCTTGCAGGTTAATCTGCAGACATATCAGTTACGTTAAGTTTCTTCTTCAGGATAGCATTATTTTTTTGCTTCTTGGACTAAATAATAAGCCGGGTATACAATGAAATTCATTTTTTTAAGATGCTGACTTATGTTTTTATATTGAAAAGTACTTAATTGTGTTGACCATCACCAATAGTGCTTTCTCTGGGCTTATATTTTTATTTTGTTTGCATTGACTTAATTTGTTCTTTTTGAGATTTGGACCTCTTGCTGCGGAAGCAAGTGCAAGCTCTTTTAACAGATCTGCAAAATCTCTTTTTCCAACTGATCGCAAGGTCAATTCTGCAGCAACAGCAATTTCGCTGGCGATTTAGTACACACCAATTCTCTTACTTTCCGTTTTTGCACTTTGGATGTACATTCCTCGTATGGGTTTGAAGGCCGTCCAGCATTCGATTTCGAGCTTGTTGCTGGAACAAGGTCATACAATTGAACAGGCAATTTAATTTACTCATCCAACCATCTTCCATAATCCCTTTTGAATATTTTTCCATCCCGATTACTTAGATCCCATTTCTCATGGCTTTTGCAACTCATCGAGCTTACAAAAGTAACCGATACTCTGAGAGGTTTAGCTACGTCCACAAGACCAAAGCTTTCCATTATATGATTAGAATTACGTTTATTTCGCTCTTCTTTCTTTGCGTTTTTCCATATTTAAGAAATTTTACTAATTTTCATTTTACTGTATGCCTAACAAGAAAAAAAAAAGTTGTATGGGGGCGGTTCTCAAAAGCAAAAACTGTAAATTGATTTTGGCAAAAAAAACATTGAAGAAGAGTCACACAAAATATCTCGCCGTATACACGAAGATACATTTTTAAAAGTCTTCACAAAGTCACAAAACAAAATAAAAAACAGCAACCCGAAGGCTTTTAAACAAAACGGATTTCTACCATGTTATAAGCTCATAGAAATTTATTGCTTACCTTAAACAATTTGCATATAACACAAAAATAATAAACAAAAGTAATTTGGGGGCTAGCACTACTAATTACTTTAAACCACTATGATCAATTCGACCTACGATTTACAGGTGATCTTTAATATTTGTTTCCTCATATCTAACGCCTGTTTGTGGTGTCACTGTACTGTAAATAACGTTTTCCATATATTTTTTTGTTAGCGTGCTATGGTCTAGGGTTCTACCTATCATGTCACACCAAAATATTTTCATTGTGACAACTTTCAGATTTTGAATAAAGTTGCGCTAGGTTTGCAAAATAACACACTGTGCGACGTTGTGTTTCGTAATTATAGGAATGTTTGCTCTTACTAGTTAAACCATTATATTTATTTATTTCATTGCATTTTTAAAAAGAAACTTGTATTTGGCTCACCATTTTCATGACTGCATGACAATTTAACCCCTCTTCGACCGTAACTACCGTTACAACATTTTGTTAAAAGAAGTTTTATCAGGTACTGGCAGCTCCACAACATTATGTCTTAATGCCCATCCCCAGTTTTCAGGATTAGTACTATCTCTTTCAAGCCAAACTTGAACTTGATAGTACTCTATTAAAGTGTTGTTGAGCAGCAGCAGATGTTGAAGCGGGAAAGATAATTGTATTGCTTTGATGAGCCGGTTTAATCTGATAAATGTGGAATATCGTAGAGCATCGACTTTCGAATGTGGTTTTAAAAAACAATGTGTAACGAACTGCAACTCAAATGTTTTTTTTTGTTACAACGAGTCCTCATATTAGCCACTACTCTCCTACCTTTCAAATTAAATGTACATGTATGAGACCGTGTATCGCCACCGTTCCCGATCGGCGATATTTTTCCCGTATAAACTGATTACACTGGTCAACAAATTTGTAATTTTTTTTTGTCACATGAAAACTTATATCAAATTTTGAATATAATAGGGCCACCAAACAATAATATATCAATGAAAAAAAATGTAAACATCAGGTTTTCTTGTGACATCAAAACATATATATTCGTAAAAAGTACAAAAATCAGCCACACTTACAGAATTATTTCCTACTATCTAATAAATACTTATTATTTTCTTGAATATTTGGCTTTTGGTAGGTCCCTTTTAAGTATCCAACAACAGTCTGCTAGCATTCCTGGACTCCATTCCCCTTAATAGCGCTTCTCCATTAAGGAAATGTCCTAATGGAACCTCTCACCTTGTTCGTCACTCACAGCACCCAAATTTGCCGAAAAGGAATCCAGATGAGAGTCCAGCATAATGTATAATTTAAGGACATATTACACTCCAAAGCTTTATGATATCATAAGTTCATTTATTAAATCTTTGTAATTTTCCGCTTTATGGTTACCTAGAAAATTTTGAACAACATTCAGAAAACATTTCCAATCGAGTCTTTCCTGATCATTAAGTTTTTCTTCAAAGCTCTTATCCTTCATGAATTGCCGTATTTGTGGACCTACAAATATTCCCTCTTTGATTTTCGCTCGCTGGGTTTGGGGAATTTCTCTTCTTGTTTCTTCCAACCTAATTGGAGCCACACACACGTTACACAACATTTATGTGGAACCCTGGGGTGGAATCGGCTAAGGTGATAGTTAATTGTGATTGTCATTTTGACTATAGCTGTCTCCCTCATATCAATAAAGAAATATAGAGAGATCGATTGTCAAAATGACAATCACAACCAACTATCACCTTAGCCGATTCCACCCCAGGGTTTGTCTTGATTCCTTACAGGAAAACCAAAATAGTCTAAATAGCACTGTTCAATTAGTGATGTGAAATTTCGACGCTGAGATGTAAAAGTTAATTCTCCCCACACATACGAGTAACAAAAACTGTCCGGGTTGCCACTCGCGTGGCATATTTACGATCTAACTAACGTAAATAAAATGTAATTTAGCAATCACAATAGTTACACAGTCGACTAAATGCAGTTTTTTAAGCAAAGAAACGTACGAGGGCAATCGAAAAAATTCACGATATGGTGTTGGCCGACCGAAGATTGAAAGTGCGAGAGATTGTGGAAGCCGTAGGGATCTCGCATGGCTCAGTGGTTTCAATTTGGAATGATCACTTGGGCATGAGAAAGCTTTCCGCAAGATGGGTGCCGCGGTTGCTCACAGTCGACCACAAACGCAATCGTGTAACAACTTCACAGGAAGGTTTGGCGTTGTTTAATCGCAATATGGAGGAGTTTTTGCGCCGTTTTGTAACCGTGGATGAAACATGAATCCATCACAACACACCAGAGACCAAACAACAGTCAAAACAGTGGGTTTCTAATAGTGAATCGGCGCCAAAGAAGGCCAAGGTGGGTTTGTCAGCCAATAAAGTTATGGCGACTGTTTTTTGGGATGCACGCGGGATAATCCACATTGACTACCTTCAAAAGGGAAGAACAATCAATGGGGAATATTATGCCAACTTACTGGACCGATTCAATGACGATTTGAAAAAAAACCGACCTCATTTGGCCAAGACAAAAGTTCTTTTCCACCAAGACAAAGCAAGGGTGCACACATGTGCAGTTGCCATGGCAAAAATCCATGAATTGGGCTATGAATTGTTCCCTCATCCACCCTATTCTCCAGATTTGGCTCCAAGCGACTACTTCTTGTTCCCAAACCTGAAGAAATGGCTTGGTGGAAAAAGATTTGACTCCAATGATGAAGTCATCTCGCAAACAAAGGCCTATTTTGAGGACCTCGACAAATCATTTTTTTTGGAAGGGATAAAAAAATTGGAGAAGCGTTGGACAAAGTGTATAGAGCTCAAGGGAGACTACGTTGAAAAATAAAATTATTTTTTTTATCAAAAAATCTGTGTTTTATTCCAAAAGTCACGGACTTATTGACCCGCCCTCGTATATAAGGTCAGAAATGAATATGTAGCTGTCACAAGAAAACTGGATGTGATAGAAACAAAACGGTTATATATTTTTAATGAGGATACATCAACATAAACAAAAATCATAACAAAGTTCGTGTGACAAAAATAGTGTTTACCAGTGTTATTAGTTGTAGATGGCTAAGAGAATACGGTTGCAAATAGAAGTTTTTCCTTGGAAGTCTAAAGACCTACATTATAGTCAATTTGCATTTTTTTTATTTAAATTTACTTTCATTTTTAAAAGAAATAAAAGTGAACCTGAACGAAAAATTTAAAGAATCTCTAACGCCTCTAGTAGAAATATTACAAAAATAGGAAAAAAACAAAAGAAAGTTTTGAACCACAAAAAATAAAAGCAGTGGTGGTCCAGTGGGCTAGGCGTTTCACCCGTAGGCGTAGGGTTCCGGTTTCGAATCCAGTCAGCAAAAACGACTTTTAGTTTTTTTTTATTGTTTTTATTAATTAACTTAACTCATTTTTTTTTGTGATAACTTCATTGTTTCTGTAAAAGAAAGATTTAACGCATATCGTGGGTGCGAAGTAGATTTTAACTGGCTACAGGTAGCATAATTTGTGTACATACTTATACATATATATGCAATGTTACTTGTTTGCACCTGAAATTTAGTCATTCTTGTAAGGGAAAATAATTATTGAAAGCATTATATATTTTTAAAGCAGTGTAAAAGTGATAAAATCAACAGATAAGTTCATCGCATCAACCTGGATGCTATGGCCACAACATTTGCAGCTCGATGTTTAAACACCGAAAATAAGGGTGAGTCATTGTTCTGAACACTTTTATATTGAATTGCATTTAAATATATAAAGGCTTTCAAAGGGGTGGGGAATATTGTCAAAAATCGGTAGTTTTGAGTGAAGTGCACTCAAACGATAATTCGTGCATTATTATTATTATTCCAAGCTTTATTCACTCATTGATACTTTAAAATTTACATAATTTTATAATAACATTTGATTGAATATATTTACATTACATTTAAACAAGTATGTGTACGTAAAATTAATTAAATTACAAGAAACAAATAATTCAATCAAGGTTTTAAACTAATTTAAATATATACATTATTTGAAAAAAGAGAGGTATAATTTTAGGTTATCTGAGCATAAGCCTCCCCCAGACTTCTCCATCTTCTTCTATCTAGTGCTTCTCTCCAATAAAGTGGGCATATTTTTCGGATGTCATCCTTCCAGCGTTTATGTTGTCCACCTACGCTTCTTTTGTTTTCTAAGGGTATCCATTCGGTTACTAATTTTGTCCATCGATTATCAGGTGTACGTATTACATGTCCTGCCCATTCCCATTTGAGTTTCTTAAGCCTGTGTCTAACGTCTTCAAAATTATTTTGACTTCTTATATTCTGATGGTTAATTTGCTGGGCAATATGAACGTTGATAATAGCTCTCTCCATTGCTCTCTGACATGATTGGAGTTTCATTTCAGTGTTTTTCGTGACTTGCCAAGTTTGGCACCCATAGGTGAGGACTGGAAGAACTGTTGAGTCAAACATATATTTCCTTGTTTTATTCGAAATATTCAATGTAAGAAGATGCTTAACGTTCCAGAACTGCCTCCAAGCGTTCGTCATTCGCTGCTCTATATCCTTTTTTTTTTGTCTTTGAATGAGATAATCTGACCAAGGTATGTGTAGTTTTCAACGTATTCTAATATATTGTTATTAACACTAACTGGGTCTGAAGCACCATTTGTCATAATTTTAGTTTTCTGTTGATTTGTTGACAACCCAATATTTCCGCATTCCGAGCACAGTTCGTTCAGCATCGTTTGAAGTTCTTCACTGTTGTTTGCGAAAATTATAATGTCATCGGCAAATCGGAGGTTTGAGAGACATTTGCCATTTATCTTCAATCCTTTGTCTTCCCAGTCTAGCTTTCTAAATACTCCTTCTAAGGCTGCGGAAAAGAGTGCTGGTGAAATTGGATCTCCTTGCCTTACACCTCGCGATATTTTAAAATCTGGTCCGACGCATTCTGTTTTTATGTGGGATGTGCTCCTGTCATACATTTTCTTTAGGATTCGAACTATTTTTTCGTCTACACCTTGATTGAGAAGCGCCTTCCAAATAGATCTCTGCTCTACTGTGTCAAACGCTTTTGCAAAATCGATGAAGGCAAAGTATATTGTGATGTTATACTCTTTGCATTTTTCTATTATTTGATTAACGGTTTGTAGATGATCTATTGTCGAAAACCCTGATCTAAAACCGGCTTGTTCAAAAGGTTGATTTAAATTAAGAGTGGTTTTCATTCTCTCAAATAAACACTTCGCAAAAACCTTGTATATCGATGATATTATGCTTATCGGGCGATAATTGTTGATATCGTCCCTGTTCCCTTTTTTATGTATGAGAATTATTTCCGATTTCGTCCATTGGTCTGGGACTTCCTCGGTGACCAAAACCTGATTGAAAATAGTAGTCAACCAGTTGGCCAGTGAAAAGTTGCCGAACTTTAGGTATTCAGCTAATATCCCATCGTTTCCTTTGCTTTTTTCATTCTTTAAACTATTTATTGCTCGCTTTATTTCACTTTTAAGAAATGGTGGAAAATCTTCTTCCTGGTTTTGTCGTTCTAGAAATGTATCATTAGTGTCTACTTTGCGTGTTTTGTATAGATCAATGTAGAACTTTGTAGCTATTTGGTTAATATTCTTCCTTTCGTGAATTCTTTTACCATTATCCGCCATTGCTGTTATCCACTCTTTATAATCTTGGATTGCATTCTTTGCCTTTTTTATTGATCTCGTTTCTTCGATCACTGTCTTTAAGAGGTTGTCATTGAATTTTTGGATATCTTCTTGACAACGTTTCTTGATGTTCTTCCGTATATTTTTCAGATCCTGTTTTTCTTGGGCATTCAGATTGGTCTTTTTTCGAATACTATCACGAAGTGTTATCATATTTAGAGTTTCACTCGATAGTTTTTGCGGTTTTTGAGATACAGCAGTAAGAATATACCTGTCTGCAGATTCTTTTATAGTTTTTTCCATTTTGTTATATGCTATTTGAGTGGGTTCATTTAACCTTGATATAATGTTATATCGTTGTTGAAGATCAGCATTATAACTTTTGATGATATCTGTACTTATCGATTTTGTTAATACTTTTCTTGTAGTTTTATGAAGTTGTCTGGTTTTATGGTTGATTAACAACTCCGCGCGTACTATCCGATGATCTGATTCGAATTGAAAGTTATTAAGTACGGACACATCTTTAAGGATTGATCTTTTATTGCAAAGAATAAAATCTATTTGGTTTTTGTACTTTTGGCCTGGTGAATTCCAGGTCCATTGATTTTGCGGTTTCTTTTTAAATAACGAGTTTCCAACTATAAGTTTTTGTTGCCAAATATATTGGATAAGATGACTACCTCTTTCATTTCGATTACCGTATCCATATTCTCCCATAATGGTTTCTTCGCTATTTTTTCTGAAACCTAATTTAGCATTGAAATCACCGATTATCAGTAAAATCTCTGTTTTAAAGTGTGCTGTCGCTATTTCCAGTGTCTTGTAAAAGCGATTCATCTCGTCATCAGTTGCTTTCTCAGTTGGTGCATAGACTTGTATGATGGATATGTTACAATTCTCTACTTTGATTTCCATTCCTATTATCCTATCGTTAAATCCTTTAATTTCTTGAATATTCTTTTTTAACTCTTTGTTTATAAGGAAACCGACGCCATAAAGACCTTGTTTAGTTCCGAAGTAAGCAAATATATTTCCGTTGTTGAGTTCTTTTATGCTTTCGCCTTGACGCCTTACTTCTGCTAAACCGATTATATCCCAGTGTATCTTATTGAGCGCGTTTTCTAGTTCAACAAATTTTTCTTTTGATTGGAGAGTTAGTGTGTTTAGAGTTGCTACGTATAAGGGTTTCGTACCTGTATTGCTTTTATTAGTATAGTAGTTTTTGTTTGTATGTTTTTTGTTTAGTGATATGCTTTCCGCAAATTTATAAAAGGGGGGGTGTTGGCCGAAATCCTCCACGGTGGCCGACCGGGTTGGAGGTTTATTCTTCAGTTTGTCCATTATAGAATTGTTTTCGTTATTAATAATTGGTTCGCTGGGGTTGACTTTTGGCATTTGTTGTGGTGGATTGTTCGTTAGTTGTTATTGATTTGTTGTTTTTTCGAAGTTATCTACAGCGAATTGGTTACCATTTTTAGCGTCGGCACTTTGACCCATAGAGACGGTTTTCTTGAGGACATATTTCATCAGGGGGGATGATGACGACGATGGTGATGACGATGAGAAAATTTTATTTTTTGTTTGTGGTCTACTGTTCTTTTTGTACGAACTCCTCGCTATATCTGAATCTTTTTCAAAGTCATCATCAGAGAGCTTTCTTTTGTTTTGCTTAGGGTGCGTCTTTATATTGATAATTTCTTCTGCTGTTAATGTTTTACCATCGACAATCAGCCTGTTGTTTTTGACTTTTACTTCTGCGTTGCTATTCATGTTTCTTACGGTATTCGCTTTTTCAAGTAAATTTTTCCGCTTTTCTAATACATCTTTCGGTAAGTCATCATGAAGAATTAAGTTTGTATTATTTTTTGTGTTATATGCTTTTAGTTTTATTTTATCATCCATGATCAGGCATTTTGTTCTATATGCCAAGAATCCAATTTTGATAGGTCGAGTTTTATTTTTGTTTTGAACTCCAAGACGATAGACAAAGTCAAGATCTTTCAATGAGACTTCAATTTTGAAGACTTCACTTAGAATTTGTAGCGCTATTTGCTCGAGTTCAGTTGTTGATTTTTCAATTTCTTCAACATTGAGGAGAATAACGTTCTTTCTTCGTAGTTGGCATTCTAAAATACTAATTTTTTCTTCATGTTTACTAACTTTTTCTTCTATTTCGTAAACTTTTTCATTGATTTTATCAATCTTTGATCCAACTTCAGCGACGTTAGTTCCCACTTCTTTAATTTCAGATCTTATATCTTTCTTTGAATCTTCGACACTTCTATAGATGAGAGCTATCATGTCTTTAAGCTCAGAATTGCTTACTTCTTCTTTTGTAGTGTTGTTTTCCGGCGCAGACATTTTTGTATTTAATACAGTTGAAGTTCGGAAGAAAATTATGTGAATTATTAATGAACGTTAATATTCCCTTATATTTATTTTTTTTTATTTGTTTTTGCGGTTCGTGTCTTTGCTTATTTATGGCCAAATTGAAATGGAGGTGTCGCTAGTGGTTTTATTTGTTGAATAAATATCGTTATATATTTTTGGGGGATAGTATGATAAGTTTTGTAATCTATCTATATTTATATTTATGTTTATTTTGTATAGTGAAAGCTTTATTCTTTGTTCTATTGACGTTTCACTTTGAGAATTATATTGCATTTGGAATTTTCACACTAAAAACTTGGTTTTTTTAGGTTTTGAATACCTGAAGTTCTTATATTTTTATTCTCAATATTGGAGAGAGTTCTTATGCTTCAAAATATTCACTTCTCAAGAATTTCCGTAATTTATTTGTATTTTAATTTCTTTATTTTTCCACCACTCACAAACTTTGCCAACTATCACCAACTAGCGTGTCAACGAAAATCGTGCATATACATGCATAGTTATCTATACGTATTGCGCTTACCTGTGGAACTAGTAATAATTTACGTTCAAATTTACTTTCGTACTTGCCTATGTGCTTTTTGCTTTGATACATAATTTTAAATTAAACTTACTAGTAAATTTTCAGAATTTGAAAAACATAGTTCAATTGATTTCTTTAAATAATTTCTCCTTTTAATTAACTTGTGTAATTATAATTTGTTTTGTTTGAAATCAGATTAATTGTATAATAAAAATGAATCGTGAATTCAATAATAATTATTGAAAAAATATCTTCATTAAAAATGGGTTATAATTTAGAGGATAAAGGATGAGGATCGATGGAAATGGTAAGAGTGGGATGAAGAAGTGAAAGATGGCGTGGTAAGGGGTAGCTTAGGCGAGATAGGTTACCATGGCGGTGTGAGTATGGAAAATATTCTCGTGACATCATAACACCGCGACGTAGAGCCTGGCATGATTTTTGTCTGCGCGGTTTTGATAGGGGTCAAGAATCTACTCCTTCCGACGAGCGTGAGGCCGGTCAAGCATGCCAGCACAGACCCCGACGGCATCTAAGAAACCCGCAACAAATGTTGGAGTGTTAAACTGTTCTGGTAAACACTTCTTCATATATTATGTGGTCGTAACTCTTTTCAAATAGCTTGCAGGAATTTAATTCGCATATGATGAAAGCTGACTATATTAGGATATGGCATAATTGTTGCTGTAGTCTTATACTTGTACGACTAAATCTGAAATTTAACTGACTTGGAACTGATGGGGATGATATTGACCCATTAATAATTCCAACAATAAAACAAAATTGCAAATACCTTCTATGATTAGTGAGTGAAGGAAGGCTTAGTAAAGCGAGTCCTTGAGAATAAGGAAGTGTAAACACAGTGCTTGTGACCACGGAAGAAAACGAAGGCAGAAACGCGAAAATCTTCTCTGAATTGTTTCAAGTCCTAGGACCCTTTTAGCTTTTTTAACTATGTAGTTTAAATGATCATTAAAAGTTAACTTAGGATCAAGAATTACTACTAAGTCAGAAAACACGGAGACTTTACTTAAAGGATATGTATCAAATGTATAATTAAAAACAAAAGGAACGTTTTTGCGTGTAAAACTCATTGCTTTACACTTTAAAAAAAGACGATTTTTATTGCAACATAATAAAATTGGACCTAAATGGCTACCATGAGGGACGTCAGAGTGAACAACAAATTCATTCGAATACTAATTACGAAAAACACTTGGTGTGTTTTTTTGGCAAAAATATCCGCAGTGAAGTATGATTTTACACGTATTACAAATACAAACCGAAACTCTTTGAGAGTATTATATATGACAATATGTTCTTTTTTTGTAAGCCGATTTTTTCAACTAAACAACATGGTTTCCTAAAGGGCAGGACCACTACCACTAATCTGGTAGATTTTGTATCTACTACCCTGTGTGCTTTAGAAGTAGGAAAAGAAGTCGATGCGATAGCTACTGATTTTAGCAAAGCTTTCGACAAAATGCCCCATAATATAATATTATTTAAATACTTTCTTTCTTCGTGACCTTTTATTTAATTCAATAATGTTTATCCTTAAGTGGGCTTTAGGTCAATTTTTGTTTTGTTTTTTATGTTGTGACGTTTCGGATGTGGTTACACCCTTCTTCAGACCTATTTATTAATTGAAATATAATTTAAAACATATATACACATATACCAAATATATCAAAATTCTAAAATAGTATACTTACAACTTTAAAATACAAATATTTTTTATTTGTTTGTAAGCTTTTGGTTTCCGTGTTTTCTCAAAAAAGTTTAAGAGACGTTTCAAATCTTTTTCTTTTTTGTTGTTATGTGTTATCTCTTTTGTTTTTTTATTTTTTTTTTTTTTTTTTTTAGTTTGTTTGAAAATTTATTTCAAACAAATTGATGTTTAATTATCTGAATTTTTTTTAAATTCAAATAATTAATTTTGAAAATAAATTCAAATATTTTTATGTATATATGTCAGTGGCGTGGCGTCCATATAACACGATTCCTATCGTCTTACCTTTTAGAAAATCCACAAATAACACATTCTACCAAATAAACATCGAATAAGTTTAAGTTATCCTTTCTGCCTCTCGTTTGTATCTTATACTTTACTTTATCCAAACACATTCCACAATCCACAACCAACATTAATCAAGAGAGTCACAAAAATACTCCGACGTAAACTTTTCAATCACAGTCTTATTTATTTGTTTTATATCCCTTTCTTCCCCAAGCATTGTGTTTCGGATCCTCTTTGTTCAACATCCGCAAAAAATAAGACGCTACATTCCGTCTTATAAAATTTTCGATGTATACCAGTAGGAGTTGGAATTATTTGTATTTTATTCTCCCTTTAGCAATTAGCATTGCATTTCAGTAGGAAGATAATACATTGCAGGAGTTCAGGTGCTCGCCTTTTTTCAACTTTGTGTAAGAAATAAGACGGTGTTCTTCGACTTATTTGTTTTTTTTCCTTAAAATATGTCATATATGTAAATATAAATATGGCATGTGGGTATTGTTGATTCTTGATTTTGAATTTAATGTTGAATAAAAGGCTGTGTTGCACAGGTTCAATAACTTCAAATAAATCTAGTGTTTTGAAAAGCCAATTTGAACTTAATTAAAAATAGTGAAAAGTTAGATGTTAAAGTGAAGAATTAATTCCTCTTACTACCAACTATAGTGATAAAATAATTTAGCTTCTTAATTTTAGTGCAGTTCTAGATTTTGTCTTGGAAATGTCTTTGATAAATGTAGATTGCTGTTTAACATATTACCTTTCGGAGAAACCAAATAATTTTAGTAAGGATAGTTGATAGTTTATATTTTATCCTTTTTTCGCTTACACGCCAGGGATTTCGATCCCAGATCGAAATTTTTTGTTTGGTGTGCGTGTTTCATGCATACATCTAAATCCCTCTTTAAATATGGATTTAAAGATTTTGATCCCTGTCAGAAAAATAATTTTTTGTTGGGTGTAAAGGAACGCAAAATCTGGCGAGGGATCAAAATCTTCACACAGAAATTGATTTCTTATGTGTAAAGGAAAAGGAAATCAACATATAAGTACCTATGACACTTTAATGGAATCCTATTTAGAGTAGTGTTATAGGGCAACGATATTCAAAATGACTTGATACATAGTATCGCGGCTGTTATTAAATCTGAAATTAAAACAGAAATCATAGAAGCTCGGTTCGTGTCGATTATGATCGACGAAACATCAGATTTGAGTCATAGGGGACAACTGAGAGCCATATTTCGGTTCTTGTCAGAGAATGGAACACAATTAAGATAATCTTGTATTTTCTGACGTTAGGGCGAGTCTTAATGCAGATGAGTTGTCCATCATATATTTTATATTCTTGACACATATGATTGCAAGGAAAAGTTAATAGAACATTCCTAGTAAGGTGCAGCAGTTATGTCCGACGAAGGGGGTGGTGTCTAAAAGGAGGTCCTTTTTTACTATGTTTCAAGCTCATTGTTGATTGAAACATTAATGTCTTGAAGTATAAAAAATATAGCTACACATTTTTTGCCAAGTCAATGTGGAATGCATTTGTAGATACCATATCCCTACTAGAAATGTTGTTTTAAAGGTTCTAAGATTTTTTTTCATTTTTACAGGTGACAAAATTTTATAACGGGTTCTCATTTAAAATTATTCACGCCACGCCACTGGGTATAATATATTTAATCGTTGAGTTTTGTTTATGTAGATATGGTTTGATAATTAATAAACTGACCGTAAATATTACTAAGTCTATCACAATCTGAACGTCTATTAATACTATTTTGGGTGTTTCTAATATGTAACATTTCTAGTAACATTCTTTTATTATAATTCTGTTCTGATTGTAAAATTGTTATATTTTTGAAGTCAGGACGATGATTTTCTTCTATGCAATGGAGAGCTAGTGCAGTCTTTTGTGTACTACCACTATTTATATCAGATTTATGACCTGATATACGATTTCGAAGTTTTTGCATTGAGGTTCCTACATAGATTGATGGGCATGATGTTGAGCCATCACCTATACATTTAATCTTGTATACTATATTTGATTTTTCTTCTTTTTCTAATTTATCTTTTAATTTTGAGAAAACTGAATTTCTAAGAGTATTTGTTGATTTAAAGGCTATTCTAGTTTTTTCTTTATCTCTAATTGGTGCTTTCAACAAACGGTTTGAAAAATTTGGAACGTATAAAGCACTTTTATATATTCTTTGTGGTTCATTTATATTTTGAGTTGATCGTCTGACACCATTGAAATAGTTGTTAATAAGTGATTTAGTTATTTCTTTTGGAAATGAATTAGAGTACATTGTATCTTTTATTATTCCAATGTTTTTTTGTCGAAATATAATATCACTATTGTCTAGAACTCTATTAATGAAATTTTGTGCTGTATTAATAATTACTAGTTTGGGTTGTTGAGAATTGAAATTTATCAAACGACCTGAAGATGTTGGCTTTTTGTACCAATCAAAAATTAGATGTGTATTTTGTCTTATAACTTTAACATCAAGATATGGAAGCATTCCTTGTTTTTCAACTTCAAATGTAAATTTAATTTTAGGATGAAAGGAATTTAATGCTGTTAAAGTTGAATTAAGTTCAGTTGATTTGATGATTAAAAATAAGTCATCTACGTATTTCTTAATAACTTTTGGTGTATACGATAGTTTTTTTAAAACGTTATCAAGTAAAGTTTCCATAACTATATCTGCTAAAATTGGGGATAAAGGACTTCCCATAGGTACACCTTGTTTTTGCTGATAAGTTGTTTTATTAAATTGTAAATAATTATTATCAACTATGCAAAAATGTAAAAGTTCTAAAAATTGTTTCTTTTTAATTTGTGTATTTTCTTTGATAGTATTCCAACTTTTATCAACAGTTTCTATAGCCATATGTACTGGTATATTTGTAAACAGAGAAACTACGTCAAAAGAAACTAGTATATCGTTTTCTTCTAAAATAATTGGTGATATTGTTTCAATAAAGTGTTTTGTATTTTTAACATTATATTTTGAATTTTCAGTTATTTTGTTAAGAATTTTAACAATATATTTTGAAAGTTGATAGCAAGGGACATTTGTAGAAGAGCATATTGGTCGTAAAGGACAATTTTCTTTATGAATCTTAGGTAAGCCATAAATTTGTGGACTATTGGCAGTGTATGTTGTCATACATTTCTTTTCTGATTCATTTATAATTTTTTGATTAAATAAATCTTTTATATACTTATTATTACGAACTTGAAGTTTGTTCGTGGGATCATTTCTTAAAATAGTATAGGTTTCTCGATTTTTCATCATATCATTCATCTTTTGAAGATATGTTTCTTTTAAAATCGCTACCGTAACATTTCCTTTATCTGCTGGAACTATGTAAATTTCAGGATGTCTTTTGAGAAATTTTCGTGTATCACAAAATATTTTATTTAAATATTTGTCAAATGGGGGAATTGAAGTTGACTTTAAATAATTTTGTAACATTTGTGTAAAACATGTTCGTGCAGATTCATGTTCACTTTGTTCTTTAGTTTTAATAATCTCTTCTCCATCTGCTATCATTTTAAAAAGTGGAAATTCTCTTTTATCAATAGGTAAAGAGAATTTAGGACCTAATGATAAAAGCCACTTGATATCATCGGGAAATATTGTATTTGTTTTGTTAACAAACCAATTTTTTTGAAATTCTATCCTCATTTCTTGTTTAATTTTAAGTTTCATTTGTTCTAACTTACGTTTTTGGGTCGTTTTTGTAGTTAAATTAATTTTGTTGTGTGTTAGTTCTTGGCTTTTAAAGAAGAATATATATTCATTATAATCTAGTTTATTTTTAATTTTAATTTCTAAATTATTTATTAATTGTTTTTGTTTTTTTAAAAAAGATTGTTTTTGGGAGATTGTTAAATTTAAAATTTTTGTATGAAAATTTCCTAGTGTCGACGATATTTTTCTTTGTAAATATTTATCAGATTCTTCGGATTCGAAATCAAAAATTGTTTGAACGTTTTTGGTTGAATTTAGTATAAAATCAGGAATAAGTCCATATTCTCTGCATTTTAGAAGGAATATTAAAAATAGAAACTCCCTTATATAGCATTTTTAGACGTCAAAATTCACCGACAAAATAGCAGACTGTTAATAAACTGGCACCAAAAACCAACAGCATCAGGAAGACTTGTTAATTTTCGGTCTAATCAGGCCAAGCACATCCTTATCAACACAGCTTCGAATTTGGTACACAAAGTCTTCACGTTGAGTGACAAACAGTTTCATCCCGAAAATGAGAAAATCGTCACCAAAATTCTCAAGGATAATGGCTATCCAGAACAACTCATTCGGAGTTTAATCTTTCGACAAAAACATAAAACCTCGAAAAATACAGAAGATACTGCTAGCAAGGATATTTACAATAGTATGGTTTATGTTCCCAAACTTGCCGAAAACTTTAAAGAAATTATCTCCAAGAAAACAAAAGACGTTAAAATGGCATATAAATCACACAAGACCCTCGCACCACTCTTTACCCATTTAAAGGTTAAACCGGATAAAGAAAAATGTACGGATGTGATTTATAAAATCAATTGCCTGGGAAATAAAGATGAGACGTGTGACCTTTGTTATGTAGGAACTACAAAGCAATTGTTAAAACAAAGAATGGCGAATCACAAATCTGATTTAAAACGTGACAACTCCGAAAAAACAGCACTGGCCACACACAGTATAGAGAAAGGCCATAAACCAGATTTCGATGGCGTGAAAGTTCTCCAAAGAGAAAGCCATACTTCAAAACGCTACACTCTGGAAACCCTTCATATCATGAACACTGCTAACACGATGAATAGGAAACAGGACACTCAGAATATATCCGCCGTGTACTCATCTCTCGCTTGCTCCAAAAAACGCTAAAAACGACAATACTTCAGCAACAGAAGTGCTTTTTTCTTTCTTTAAATTATTTATTTATTTATACATAAATAACAACTTATATTCATTTTTTTTTTGTTTTGTTTGTTACAAAATGTTAATGTTTATTTAATTATAACGTAAGTTTTTATATTTTTTTTTTTTGCATACATGTTACCTGTAATTTGTTATTTTATACTGTTTTTAATAAAGATCCCCTGAAGAGGACAGCAATCCCTGTCGAAACGTTGGGAACAAATCAAAGTAACTTTGTTTCATTGCCAATTCCAGTGACCAAAAAAGCCGAAGGAAGAGGAATACCTCATCCACCAACAAATAATAAAAATAAGAGCTTTTAAGTTTTCGAAAGACGCAATGTACTGTGGATCTTTCACATTTATTTGTCTTCCTTTCTTCAAGTACTTAATCATATGTCGATTTCCTTTACTCACTAGGGATTTCGATCCCTTGTCAAATTTTTTGTTTTGGTGTGCGTATTTCGTATACATGTAAATCCCTCTTCAAATACGGATTCGAGGGATTTGATCTCTGTCAAAAAAAAATTTGGTGTAAAGGAACGTGAAATCTGTCGAGAGATCGAAATCTTCACACAGAAATTGATTTCTCATGTGTAAAGGAAATCGACATAAGGGTATGCTATTTTTGAATAATCCCTAATGAACTTTCTATAAAATCCAGTTGTTCCTAAAAATTCTTTTAGCTGTTTTTCTGTCTTAGGAATACAATTTCTTGAGTGGCTTTTACTTTTTCTGGGTTTGGCATTATGCCATTTTTAGTTAATATATGACCCAAAAATTCTGTATTCTTCTTCAAAAAGCTGCATTTATGCGCTTGGATTTTTAAATTGTGTTATTTGAGTTTTGCGAAAATTTTTCTTAAAGATCTTTATGCTCTTCTAACGAAGTTGAAAATATTAATATATCATCCATATACATATATACATACAACACATATCGTATTGATATATTCACTGAGAATATCATTCAACATTTGTTGGAAAGTTGCTGGAGCATTCTTCAGTCCAAAAGGCATTCTAACATATTCATATAGACCACCAGGAGTAACAAATGCAGTTTTCTCGATATCCTTCTTAGCAACCATAATCTGATGGTAGCCTTTTGCTAGGTCTACCGTACTAAAGTATTGGGCTTTTGCTAACTTATAGAGAATACTGTCAATATTTGGTGTTGGATACTTATCGTCCACCGTAAATTGATTCAATCTCCTGTAGTCTGCTACGATTCTAAACTTCTGAAACCCTGACTTGTCTTTTTTTTTTTTTGCAACAGTTATAATTGGTGAGCTATATCTACTCTTACTCTTCCTAATTATCCCATTTCTTTCCATCTCTGCCATTTGTTTCCGTACTTCCATTTCATGTACTCTTGGATACCTATAGAGTATTGAGTTTATTTGTTCGTCGGTTGTAGTTCGAATTTCATGAACTATTGTATTAGTCTTTGTTAAGACATCTCCTTCCCTGTACAGAAGATTTTTGAATTCTTTAATAACTGGTTCTATTTCTCTTCTCTCAAATTCATTTAAGTGATCTAACGGAATATCTTGCACTTCGCTTACTTCCAGCACATTGACTTCTTTTAAGATAGTTTTTGTAAGGATTGGAAGCCTCACACCATTAGTCATTTGTTTGCTTTTCTAAACTAATTTCTTTGACATTTTTAGACATCCAATTCATACCTAAAATTAAATGGTAAGGTTTTTCTGTTCTCATGGCTATCCACTTCATTCTAGCATTATCTGGACACCTAAATTCGTTTGGAATTGTCGCTACTATTTTATTCGGCTTACATACTTCTCCCTGGATTGTCATTATCAAAGTTGGATCGTTATCCAATACAGTATATCCTAGTTTACAATTATTTTCATTTAACAAACTAATTGTGGATCCAGTATCCACTAAAGCTATATATTTTTTTTTTCTTTGAAAGTCAATGTCAGTATTATTTTATTGTCCGAGGCTAGAAAGAAAATACTTTTCTTTAGCTTAGTGTCTTCACGATTTATAAATTGTATTTAAATCGCTGCGTATCAACTTTTCGGAAAAAAATATTGTATTTTTTTTGTTCGCGTTTTAGTTCTTTTTTTTCGACTGCGCCAGTTAAGTTTTATTGCATCTAAAGTAAAGTAAAACAACCGGATTGTTTTGCTGGCCGTCAATGACTGCCTATTTTATTCTTTATTTACATACATTATTCTTTTCATTACAGAACTGATGATCAGCGAATTATGGTGAACGAAATGAAGTGATATTTGATTCTATCATTTCCGTTCCGTTCCCACGATTATGCTTTTCTTAAAACCTTGTTGTTTTGGTTTTACTTTGTAACACGCGCGTACGTCATTACACACACTCTTTTATTTAAATATACCGCCGTTGACATCGCTTCTACCCAAAATTTCTTTGGAAAATCCGCATCTTCTAAAAGCATCTTTCAATGTTCAATGTTCGAATTGTTCGCTCGGCAAGCCCATTTTGCTGTGGTGTATAGGGCGTTGACGTCTGCCGTTCAATACCACACGACTTGAATAATTTTTTGAACTTTTGGTTGCAGAATTCCGTTCCATTGTCTGACCTGAATTTCTTGGCTTTTCAAAATGCTATAGCATTACTCTGTAGGTATCACCGTTATTTTTTAATAATTTTTTTTCTGTTTTAAGTGATTTTTTTCTTAAATTGCCCCTCCCGCCTAAACGGGGGGAAATAGACCCCTCCTCCCATACGATTTTTTTCTTGTCTAAGTCCAACCTACACGCCCTAGCTTTTTGTCACACCTTATGCAAATCACCCTGTATAATGATAATAATTTTCTTTTAAATTCTGTAAATCAAAATGTCAAATCCAATAGTTTCAAAATTAGTTTTTTCTCACATTATTTAAATTCTTAATTTTGTGTTTATTGCTGTATCACTAATGTTTAACTTATCTTTATAAATTTGAATGTTATACATAAATCATTTATTTAGTTATAAGTTTCTGTTTGTTAACTAAGCGTTAGTATTTAGCGTAAACAAAAATAAAATTATTAGTTTGTACATTTATGCAAGATTAATAAAATAATTATAATAATAATAAAATAATTTTAAACTTTTCTTTTGCTTGTTGGTAATGCTGACATGACTTAAAAGAAGCGGGATGACTACAGTTTGCGCATAATGTACGGGTGCATTCTTCAGGCATGTGATTTGGGTCGAGATCTCTAAACCGATTGCCCGAAGGCACACATGGCTCAGAGCTTAATTAAAACTACTTGTTTGTTTTAATTTGCACACACGATATGGGAAGATAAGAAATTGTACAGTTTGTTTAAGAAGTTTGTGGGTAACGGGATCGCACAAAGCATAAGTAAAAACATTAGTTTTAGGAGTGTAAGTCGGTGGCTGAGAAAAAATAAAAATAATTTGCACTGTAAAATGTTAATATCTTTTTTAAGAAATAAATACCTAACTTGAATTTAATTGATAATCGAGTTAGTTAAACAGTATATGTAAGTCAGTATAAAGAACTATTCACATGAGAGCGACCAACGACCGACGAATAAAAAAAAATGGATTTAAAACATTCTTGAGCCTATATTGTTTGCAAAAACTGACAAAATGGTAGGAAACTGATTGAAATTTATCCTTAAGAATGTGAATAGTCCTTAATTAATCTAGTTTTAGTAATTATAAATAATTAAGCATAAGTATGTTTAATTAATTTAGTATAAATATAATAAATTTACATTTGTTATTGTAAATAGAATTTATTTTTTCAAAAAGTGGAAGTGGAATAATGTACAGTACCATTATACCCATTTAGTGATATCCAGTTCAAATATTTAATATTGTCTTGGTGCCACTTTTCTTTCTTTATCATGGTCTCGCCGTGTACATAAGGAATGATGTCGCTTACCAGCTTCAGCCTCAGTACGGCCACTGTTCTAATACGAACTCCAACTTTTTGTGGATTAAGTGTACTGTTCGTAAGCACATAATTCATTATTGTTTTGTTTACAGAAGTCCTAATCTTGACAGCAATTCAACCTTTAACGAAGTTGATGCGCTGTCGAACTCTATACTTAGAATTATTACCCATTTTCCTCGCACTGATATCATTATTACGGGCGATTTCAATATACATAATTCTGGTCAGACAACACCCGAAGGAAGGTATCTTGAGATTTTTGCTGTGTTAAATCATTTAACGCAGCTTGTGAATGAGCCCACTCGGTTTCCCGACATTCACGAGCAATCCGCAAACACGCTTGATTTGTTCCTTACCTCTAACCCTGATAAATACAATATTAGTGTACTTGCACCCCTAGGTAAATCGGACCACTGTGTCATATCAGCTAATTTCTCATGTTTCACCAATCCAGTTAAAGAAAAAATACCAAAGAAAACTGTCTGGTAATATGAGAAAGCAAACTGGGACGGTCTCAACAATTTCTTTAGAAACTTTAACTGGTCACTATGCTTCCTCGATAGTGACGTAGATTTTAACACTGATATGTTAACGGCGAAATGGCTAGGTTTCCTCGGAGATGTAAGCAGTTTTTTTCCCCTTTTGATCTGGCTACAATTTATAAGGCACCTACACCTCTTAGACAGAATCCAAAACAGAGTCCTCAGACTAATTGGAGACAGGTCTATTACGGAAACTTTGTTTCTCTCGAACACCGTCGTAATGTCTCTTGTCTTCGCTTCTTCTACATATAAATAGTGCTCTAATGAAGTAGCCAGTTGCAACAATTGAAACAATTTTCGTAACACACGTCTTGCTACGAATGCCCTTGAGCCTAATTTCGGGCGTACTGTAAAATACAGAGATTCATTCTTTAGCTGTTCTACTAGAATGTGGAATACTATACCTCACTCGATTTTCCCGATGTACAAACATGTAAAACCAATGTGCATCGGCATCTCCTTTTAAATCCCCTCCTCATTTCCTAACTGCTCGCGCTGTATTATTTATAACATTATAAGGGTATTCATTGTTGTATTAAGATGAAAGACAAGTTTATTTAATTAATAGGTCTTTATTCAATGACTGTCTTATTCTTACTGACTAGTAATAGGTTATATATATTACTATGTTTACATAGCATCATAGTATAAGTGTAAGTATACAACATCTCCCTTTTTAACAATAGTTATACTTATTTTATATTATAATCAGTTTAAATACAGAAGATAAAAGTTAAAATTTTTTTTTTTTTTTTTTTTTTTTTTTTTTTTTTTTTTTTTTTTTTTTTTTTTTTTTTTTTTTTTTTTTTTTTTTTTTTTTGTAATATTCAAAGGCACAAATGATAGTATTAATTTTAAAACTAAAAATTGAGTAGTTTAAAGTTTTAAATGACTTTTATTTCAGATTAATAAATAACATTGATTAGATAAACTAAGTCTATTTGGTTTGGCCTAAGGCCGTCTACCAGGTTGACAACATTATATCTTATATCTTATTTTTAGAAACAAAAATTGATTAAAATAGTACAAATTTATTAAAAATCTCCTTCTTAAATTCGCTTTCTGTATCGAAGTGCAGCTACTGTATAATTGTATAAAACATCCTATCCACTTTCACCGTTTAAAATCCTTATTGTTTCACCTTCTTCTAAACTATATTTTGAAAACACCATAACACGAAGTTCCTTCAAAATTGGGCAAACTGTAAGAAAATGGAACACATCTTCCCTCGTTTTCATGTTGCAAAGTTCGCAGAGTATTGGTAGATCAGTGCGATGGGGTATAAAATTTAAATTAACTATCTCACCCCTCATTCTGAAGATCGTGCTTATTTTGTGCACAGTGTAGCCGTTGAGAAAGTAAGTATTTTCATTTAGCTGATAATTAAGTTTGCTGTAGTAGTTCCTAAACAGTGAGGCTCCAGCATCCTCAGAATATCTTTTATAAGAAATTTGGCTCACTTGGCCTAACAAAAAATTAAATTTTTCTCTTAGGGAAGTCGGTTGTTCGTTTGCCTGAATTAGAAGATCTATTCCACAGTCCGATGCAATTTCCTTCCAAACATTACAAATACTTCCACTCGTTCTTATTAAATTTCTTAGTATTATGTTTGGTATTCTTGTTTCTTCCATCTCCAATACTTTTATAACGTAGTTGAAGTGCATACTCAATGTACGCAAGAACATAGGTGGAGTACCAGTTTCAAGATGTAGCATATAATTTGGAGTATTTTTTGGTAGTCGGAACATCCTCTTTAAAAAATAACGAAGGAGCTTTTCAACAGCTTCATAAGATCTATAACCCCATACTTGAGATCCGTACAGTAGTATTGATGCAGCAGTAGAATCAAATACCATTTGTTTTGCACTATGTGAAACATAATTGTTTTTAATGCAACGTTCCCAAATAGATGAAATAGCTCGTTTGGCATCAGCTAACTTTTCTTCTAGATGTACTTTAAAATTTAAGTTTGCTGATATTTGCATTCCAAGATACTTATATTTGCGTACGATCTCCACATCTTCGCCATTTGATTTCCACTTTTCCAGATTTGAGTACCGGCCACCTCCATCTCTAAATATCATAATTTTGGATTTCTGCAGATTGACTGTAAGATTCCAACTTCCACAGTACACATTGAGCCTATTAATCATTCGCTGAAGTCCATCCACAGAATCACTCAAGAAGAAAATGTCGTCCGCGTACATTAAAGCTGGAATTATTGCTCCGTAAAAATGTATACCACCCTGTACAGTATCGGTTATATCATTAATATACAGAATGAAAAGTAATGCGCTGAGTATACATCCCTGTTTAACTCCCATTGTGGTCTCGAATTCCTCTGAGATAAGATCTCCATCCCACACAAGTGCAACATTATTCTCATGAAGTGCTTTCAAAATACGAATTATTTTGGTTGATACTCCAATTTTGTAAAGTTTATAAAAGAGTGCTTCCCACGATATCGTGTCGAATGCTGCACGAAAATCGACAAAAAAGGCATACAATTTTCTATGTTTATCTTTATATGTGTTAGCAATGTTTGTTAGTGCAAATATTTGGTCAATAGTGGAATAACCCTTTCTAAACCCAGCTTGTAACTCTGTAAGTATATTCTTTTCATTTACCCATTCACTGAGCCTTTTGTATATTAAAGCCGAAAACAACTTGGCTGAAGTGTTCAAAAACGAAATACCCCTGTAGTTTGCAGGGTCTTTGTAGTCACCTTTTTTGTGTAGCGGGAAAATGATAGATTTTTTGAAATGATCGGGAACCTTAGCCGTGTCGAAGATCCTGTTGAATTCTACTGTTAGTGCATGTATAAACTCGTTTGTAGCGTTTTTATAGAATTCAAATGGGATTCGGTCATTGCCTGGGGCTTTATTTTGTTTTGAGTTATTAATGGCTTCCAGAATTTCTTGGAATGTAAACGGTGCATCCAATTTGTCATCTATAAACATTGGTGCCACATACTGAAATAAAGGTGATGTTAGTGGCGCGTTAAGAAGTTTATTAAAGTGAATTTTCAGTAGAGGAGCTTTCAATGACATGACGATGGTGTTAGTGCGTCCATTTACGTACTTCACGGCTTTCCAAAATTCAGCTGAAGATCTGGTGTTATTTATAACAGTGATGTTTTCTTGTTCTAATGTTGCTTTCTTTTTATAGCAAAGCCGTTTATACTCCTTGTTGGTCTCGTTGTAGAGCACTTTAAAAATACTGGCGTTGTTTGATCTCAAAAGATTCAATAGATTAAAAGATTTATTTCGGGCTTTCAAGCATTCTGAATCAAACCACTTTTGTTTAAAGACGGTATTAGTTATACCTCTTAGTTTTTTGATAGGTGGTATAGCTTTCTTTATGGTTTCTGTTAGGTTTTCGATGTCAGCTGGATGATTTTGTGCTTTCAGATCTTCAAGATAAGCGTTTAAGTTATGTTGATAATTTTCACGTATTCGATCATTCCACACAAATTTCGGTAGCAGTCCTAATTGTTTTAATTCCACATCATTTACACTTGCAGATACGGAAAATGTTATTTCTAAAGGCATGTGATCAGAAAAAATCGCGGCTCTAACTCTGAAGTCTTCCAAAAGGTTATTCCATTTACCAGTAATCACAACAGTAATCAATAACTGAACATGATGAGCCTCGAATAAACGTAAATTGTCCTTCAGAGTCTCCAACACAGCTTCCGTTAAGAACACGACAATCATAAGCATCGGCAATTTCCAATACTTTTGAACCTTTACTGTCACAAACTGAGTCCTTGGATCTGCGTGATTTGTTCAAATATGCTCCATCATATCCAGTTACGAAATTATTTTGAGAGAACCCTATCCGACCATTAAAATCTCCGACAAGCATTATGTCACTCGTATCCAAGAATTGGAGAGAGTCACATAGTTTTTTATAATCACGTTGCCAGTGGTTGCAGTTTAGATTAATTGGTACCAAAACTAAGTTGCAGTTGCTTGTTTTAATATCTAAGGTTTGTGATTCACCCATACTTTTAAAATTAACAGAAACACCTTCAACATTTTCACGATATCCATATAATGTACCCCCACTTCCTCTTCCAAATATAGATGTTTTAATTGCAGGTATCCATTTAAGTTCATAATTCAAAAATATATTTTTAAATCTACTTTCATCATTTTCTAAAAGATGAGTTTCAAATAATACAAATATATCAAAGTTCTTAACATAATTAAAAAAATCTACAAAATTTAATTTATTTTTTAACCCTGATATGTTATAACTTAATATTTTTATTTTCTTATTTACTAAAAGATTCTTGATTTCACTCTGGTAGACTGGAACATATCATGCATCGTGTAAGGTCGCCTTAGAGCATGTGGCCACACCCAAAGAATTTCCATTAGACAGCAGCATTAATCGAGTTGACATTTGACGTCAAATTTGAAGTTTCGTTTCTACTATTTGTAAATGTGGTTTCATTCATAAATATTTTATGGTTCATTGAAATGTCTCCAAAAAGTGTCTTACACCCCGACTCCACAGGAGATAAATTCTCTCAGGATGCTCATCATGATATGAAATCTCCAATGGAGACGCGATATTTCCTCTTATGATGGGATGTCAGCGATCTATATCAGCGGTTTTGTCTTGATATAGATGTCTGATATGAAATTTGACAGATGGTTTTTTTTCGTACTTTTGTCTCATTATTTCGTGTCTTCTCATTTGGTTGGTTCTTGTCAAGTACTCCGTCGGCAAATATTTTTTTTTTATTTTGTAAGTAAATACATTAATGTGTCATGTTATTCATTTATTCGTGCATTAAGTTATGTTTTGTGTTATTTATTTATACTTTAGGTAGATGCGCATTCTTTTCTTTGCAAATATATATAATTTTTGTTAGTTTTACGTTTTGCTAATTTCTTTTGTCCGCACAAAACACATCCCGTGCAGTAGGGATGTAAATGAAAAATCATGACATAATTTGCCCAGCAAAGCAATAAGAAAACGTAGAGATAGAGATATCAGACATTGAGTTGGAGAGACAGATATCTTGTGGAGTCGGGGTGTTAATTATTTCAACCCCATTAAGTTCACCACATCTCAACCCTTTCGTGGAATCCCAGAAAAATACATTGCCTTCAACAAGAAGCTTATCGTCTCTTAAAGATATTCTTGCTTTGGGAACCTTAAGACGGAGCTCCTTCATTATCGGAATCATTTTCGCACGACGCTGCCGAATATTGAAGGGCAGATCCTTATGTATGCTTATTTTTGACCCTTTGAGCCTATTAGCATTCCTCAACACACCCCAAGCCGCTTCCTTGGATTTCATTTTTACAATGAATGTTGCACTTTTTGGATTACGACTGTGGACTCCGTAAGCTGACTCAATTACTTGTTCCGGCGCGACAACTAATAATCCTGCGCAGGTGGATTTCGCCCTCTCACCCATGTCAGTTTGGCTAACAACAGGTAGGTGTATTACAAGGTTTGCCTCCGTATTTTTCTGTAGAACTTTTTCCAGCTGCTCTTCAAGTTGTTTGTTTCGGTGCTCCAGGTAAGATACTTTTTGAGAAATTTGATCATGGCGTAAATTCAGATCAGAGATTTGGTTGTATAGAAGCTGCAAGTCTGATTTCGATGCAAGTTGTTCGACGAGCTTCTTATTATTTTCAATCAGAATCTCTTGCATTTTTTCAACACTTAAACCAGTAGCAGTTCCCATAGCGAGTTCTGTTTTTGTATTGGTCAAGCTAAGGTGGCGTTTTTCGTTTCCTGGATGTTCTGGAGAAGTATCAGATATTCCTCTTTTTACCATTTAGAGGTTAGCTTTTTCCCATGCACTTTTTCTTTGACTTACAGAGCCTTAAAGTTAAAACTTACTCAGTATTTATTTTCTTCTGGTAGTGTTTGTATTTATTTAATTTTCTATTATTTTTTTTTTCAATAATTTGCACTTAATCGCACTCTTTTTCTTTTTTTTTTATTGGGAGATATAAATTCCACTTTGACAGATGACAAATTGCCAACCTAAAAATTGAGTATCTCTTCCATATATTTATGTATGATAGTAAGTAAGTTTATCAGGCGGTATTACCTTTCTTCCAAAACGAGTCTTGTAATCTTCTGATAAAATTTTATTTGATTCCGAAATATTTCTAGAACTTGATTGAATGTCATTTTCTGTTGGATCAGGTTTTTCAACACTGGGCGTATTCGAATTCGGATCTTTGTTCAAAATATGTTGGCGATTTCGGCGACTTAAAGTTCCGTCTTTACCTTCAACAATAAAAGATCGTGGTTCTTGACATACTTCCACTACCCTTCCTGGAATCCAAACAGATGCCGGGTTCTTTTTATAATTTTTCACCCGGTTCAATTGGTTTTAAGTCTCGCGCATTTTTATTGTAGTATCTTTGAGTTTTTTGTTGAACTGAATGTTTATACTTGTCGTCATCAACTAAAGATGGTTTCAAAATCTCTGATGACACGGGGATTTTTGTTCTTAATTTTCTTGACATAAGCAGTTCAGACGGAGAAGGCACAGTGCCTTTAGAAGTTGTTCTTTTTGATTAAATTTAGTTGAATAGACGATTAGTCCAATAATAGCCTCTGTGTTGACAATTTAAATTACAATATCTAATGACTGGTAGAACTTCTCTGCTGAATGTCATGATTTTTGTAGACGACTTCATGACTTTAACTCCACTACTTATTTTCTGGAACTGCTGCTTTGATATTATATTCGCTTGTGCACCCGTGTCTATTTGACATTGCACTGATGCACCGTTGATCCATCGATCTGCTTGCTCTGTCTCTGATGACTATGACGACGCTAAAGCAAAAGCTTTTTTAATGTACATGATCCCAATAAATAACTGAGATTTGTCCTCCAAAAGTTCATCGTAATCAGAAGAGACGTCAACATTTCTTATGTATGCGTTCTTGTTTTTGCACATTTTAGCAAAATGGTTCATTCTCTTGCAGTTGTTGCACCTCATTCCCAGAGCTGGGCATTTACTTCTATGTATTTCTCCACATTTGTAGCAGCGCTTTTGATATGATGATGATGAACTGTTTTGTGTTTTGTTATGTACTTGATAGCTTGGTACATATGGTGATCGGCTGTTGTGTGAAGTTCGTATATTATTTTTGTTGGAGAGAGACGAAGACAAATTATTTGTATGTGTGTGGTGGTGATTTTGTGGCTTTGACGATGAACGGTGAATAGCGGCGATGACGTTGTTGCTGTTGTTGCATCTTGCTAGCTGCAACTGTTGTGCTTGCCCTTTTGTTGCTTCCATTGTTTTTGCAATGTCTATGGCTTTATCGAATTTTATGGCTCCTTCATTTAATAATCGTTCTTTGATGTTCGAAAAATTATTATTTAAACCGCATACGAAAATATCACGGACTAAATCTTCTCTTAGGTCTTTAAAATCGCACGATAGGCTTAGATTTTTCAAGACTGTGATATATTCGTCAATTGACTCACCATCTTTTTGTGACCTTGTGAAGAATTTATGGCGCTCCATGAAGATGTTGACTTTGGGAAGAAAATAGGCTTCTAATTTCTCCATCAATTTGTCATACTTGACGACGTCTAGGTCCTCGTTGAAGGAATTGAAGATTTCCAAAGAATCTGGCCCCATATAATGAAGTAGAAGTGCAACTTTTCGTTTATCGCCTTGCTCTTCCAGATTCGATGCTCGAAGAAAAATTTTAAATTGATTTAGCCAATTCTTCCACGTGGAAGGTAGATTTGTAGATTTTAGGTTGAGTGGTGAAATGGATGCCGAAATATTATTCACAATGGCATACGCGTTTGCGGTTGGTTTCGGCGGGTCAGTCATAAGTCAGTAAGTATACAACATTCATAACCCCTTGAGTGTGTGCTAATTATAAAAAAAAAAAATTAAAAGCTCCTAGGACATCTCCAATAAAAAATATGCTTGCCGAAGTAGGCTTTTCAAACATTGAAGACCGAATAAATTATTCGACATCTCGACTGGGATGAGTCGAAATCTGTTTATTTATTTATTTATTTGTTTCGTTTACATGACTTTAAGCAGACTACAGTTTAAATTATACAGAAATAATATCAATAATAAATTCAATAAATAACTTAAATAATAAAGTTTACAACAATTTTAGTATATATCTCTTAATATCTAACCTACTTTTATTAAAATCAATAATAACATCAAATTCATTGAAGGCAATACAAGAATCAGTTATTGGATTGTGTTTAGCATAATTTGTGTTGTGGAAAGGAACATATAGAAAATTTCCATCTCTAGGTCGCAAACTACGGTAAGGTACATAAATATTGAACATTTTTTTTTATACAGCACGCGCACTCAAGCGGTTTTTAATAATAAGATATCTCCAAGATCTTTTTGACTTATTAATCTAATCTAAGTAATGATTCTCAATTTTGTAATCGAAAGAAAATGGATTTAGTGTTTTTGAAAATGTTACAATACTGCATTTTTTAAATATTGAAATATAAATCCTTTTTAATACACCAGTCAACTACGCAATCAATGTTTATTTGTATTTTACTGGCATCTAATGGAGATCTTACACAGCTAAAAAATTTTAAATCAGTATAAAGAAGACAGTTGGAATAGGAAATACGATTTGGCAGATCATTAATAAAAAGGAGTGGACCTAGGTGACTGCCCTGAGAAACGCCAGAAAGGTTTTCAATTTCATTTGACATATTTGTCTACGTCCAACCAAATAGCTTTTAATTCATTTTAAAAAAGCAGAGTAAAAACCAAGCAGCTCAAGTTTTTTTTATAAGAATGTTGTGTTGTACACGATCAAAAGCCTTTAAAAAATTGGTATAAATTACGTCGACTTGCAAGCGATTGTCCAAACAATTAAGGCTGTAATTCGTAAATATTGATAAATTAGTCACCGTCGATCTTCCACTCATAAATCCATGTTGATGCTGGGAAATATGATTTCGAACTAAACTATAAAGTTTATTTTTAACGATTGCTTTAAATACTTTAGGGATAAGCTGAAACTTAGCAATAGGTCTATAATTTTCACAGCTCCCTTAGACCCAGATTTGTGCAGAGGAGTTAAAAACGAATGTTTCCAGGTTCAAAAAATATACCTCAATGTAAGGACATATTGAAGATATAGCACAGTGGTGCTGCTAGAATGTATTTGCAGAATTTTAAAAGAAATGGTGGACTATTATCCGGAGAAACAGAAACTTTTGTCGAGAGATGTTAAAGCTTTCAACACATCATCTTTAGATAAACATAGATTCGCCACAATTGAAATTACTAAAATTTTGATCGTAATTTATGCTTAGATCGGAGAAATTTGATTGAAAAAATAACGCAAAATTATTACAAATATAAAATCCGTGAATCATATCGCTTTCCAATTCTCACAGATTCATTAAAAATTTTGAAACGCAAAAAGGTGCCAAAACAACTCTCTATCTTATATAAAGCATTAAATTTTTACAATAATATTGGCATCGTACCAATGTGAAGAACTCGAACATCGAAAAATATCCTCCTTGGTTTCTTCCGAAAGAAGCTATTAACATCCGGATATCCAAGCACAACAACAACGCTACTCCTAAGGAAAGTTTCATCCAACTCTTCCATGATCTAATAAACAACTTCACCACGAACATCTGGAATGTTTTTTGGGTGGCTCTGAAAATGACATGGGGACATGCAATTGCCAACGAAAACGGCGAACTTTAATCGGCAGAAAGACTCCCAACCTACTTTTCCATATTCTCAGTTAAAGCTTTAGTTATTCTTAAAGCTACACACATTGCAACCAAAAAAATTCAGTCAACTATAATTTCCACCGACAGCCTTTCTGTTTTTTCAGCCTTTAACCACGCACCAGTCATAAAACAAATTCGAGACAACATAATATTCGTTGGTACTAAAATAAAAATTGTATAGGTGCCTTCACACATTGGTATAAAAGGGAATGAATCATCAGATATCAATGCAAACTAGCAGTTACGGATTTGAGCGCAGAAGTAATATCTAATAGACCCAGCAAAAACCATTTAAAGAAATTAATACAAACTCACTGGGATTAAAGATAATCTCAATTATGGAACAAATATTTTAATCATTACACAACCCACAATCCTAATGCAACACCTATTTCATATCCAATGCTCACCACAACTTATGAATAAATACTTCCTTCGACTCCGACTTGGACACACCCGGTTAATCGGCAGCTACTTACTCAACAAAGAAGCCCCTGCGACTTGTCACCTTTGCCTAACAAACGTACCACTTACAATCAAACACTTACCTTCCGAATGCAGTAAAATAAACAATCTTTGCATTATTCAACTATAATAATCTTTCAAATATTCTTTCAGTTCTTTCTGAACTAAACATAAAAATTGTATATTATGATAAAATATTACAAAACCTGGAATTAGACAGTCAAATTTAAATGAAAATATGTATTTCTTCCTTTGGGACGATCGGGGGTGTTCAAATCGAGAGTTATGTTACTCTTGCTTTAATTACCCCCGACCGTCCGCAGGAATTTCTTATTTTGTCATAATTTTATCTAGCCCCAATGCTAGCGCTGTAGTTTTAAGATTATTTACTGACCATTTTAACTACATTGCAAAAAAAGCTAATAAGACACTAGGCTTTATGAAAAGATTTTGAAGGGAATTCCAAGATCCTTATGTCCTTAAAACTCTATATGTATCATTTGTAAGATCAATCCTTGAATACGGTTGTATAATTTGGGCCCCTTATTACTCGAATCATATTCACACACTTGAAGGTACGAGTATTCAAAGAAGGTTCTTAAGGTTTATTCTGCGTTTTCTCCCATGGTCACATGAATTAGCTTTGCTTCCTTATTCTGATAGGCTACAACTCATAAGTCTTCCAACGCAACTTTGCTTCATCGTTGGAATTCCAACTGGATCCATTTCATCACCATCAGTTCTGTGTCGTTTTCATTTTAATGTTTGCCTAAATACGGATAACTTAAGAAACCGAGTGCCGATTCGAGCAAACTTTAGCCGATCAAACTATGGTTGTAGCAGTCCAATTAACCAGTTAATAAACATAGATAATGATCATAATTTTCTTTTAAATTCTGTAAATCAAAATGTCAAATCCAATAGTTTCAAAATTAGTTTTTTCTCACATTATTTAAATTCTTAATTTTGTGTTTATTGCTGTATCACTAATGTTTAACTTATCTTTATAAATTTGAATATTATACATAAATCATTTATTTAGTTATAAGTTTCTGTTTGTTAACTAAGCGTTAGTATTTAGCGTAAACAAAAATAAAATTATTAGTTTGTACATTTATGCAAGATTAATAAAATAATTATAATAATAATAAAATAATTTTAAACTTTTCTTTTGCTTGTTGGTAATGCTGACATGACTTAAAAGAAGCGGGATGACTACAGTTTGCGCATAATGTACGGGTGCAGTCTTCAGGCATGTGATCTGGGTCGAGATCTCTAAACCGATTGCCCGAAGGCACACATGGCTCAGAGCTTAATTAAAACTACTTATTTGTTTTAATTTGCACACACGATATGGGAAGATAAGAAATTGTACAGTTTGTTTAAGAAGTTTGTGGGTAACGGGATCGCACAAAGCATAAGTAAAAACATTATCGGTAAAACGATGTAACCGGTTGGAGTGTAAGTCGGTGGCTGAGAAAAAATAAAAATAATTTGCACTGTAAAATGTTAATATCTTTTTTAAGAAATAAATACCTAACTTGAATTTAATTGATAATCGAGTTCGTTAAACAGTATATGTAAGTCAGTATAAAGAACTATTCACATGAGAGCGACCAACGACCGACGAATAAAAAAAATGGATTTAAAACATTCTTGAGCCTATATTGTTTGCAAACACTGACAAAATGGTAGGAAACTGATTGAAATTTATCCTTAAGAATGTGAATAGTCCTTAATTAATCTAGTTTTAGTAATTATAAATAATTAAGCATAAGTATGTTTAATTAATTTAGTATAAATATAATAAATTTACATTTGTTATTGTAAACAGAAATCATTTTTTCAAAAAGTGGAAGTGGAATAATGTACATTACCATTATACCCATTTAGTGATATCCAGTTCAAATATTTAACATGTCTCTCTTTTTCTAATTTAATATTGGGCGATATGCATAAAACGGAAGTATTTACTACAAGTAAAAGATAATAGTAAATACTATAACTTAAAGCAAATGGTTAAATTTAAAGTATTTACTCCATTCCATATGCATAAAGTTTAGTACTTACTAACTGGCAAATACTTTCAGTATATAGGGTAAACTGGGGCACATTTGACACCGGGGCACATTTGACTTTGTGATTTTCGGTGTGAACACATTCTTTAAGAAGAAAAGTTGGGATGGTGAACGAAGCTTCAATTAATATAAAGAAACGTTATGAACTTCGGCAGTTTTGCTTCAACTCGTCTTCGAGTAACACGTGTTTTTGTGATTTCGGGATTTTTGATGTAATTTTTGACTACAGGTTTGTAAGAGATTTGTGAATAAAATAAAAAAGTTTTTTTTATTGTGAAATAATATTCTGATAGCATTGTTCCTAAATTATTAATATTTTAAAGCCAATTTTGTTAAATCAAAACATTAATATAAAAAAAACATTAAAAAAGTTATTAAAAACCTTTGGGGCACCTTTGACTTTTGCAAAGGGGGCACATTTGACTGATAGTAGGGGTACATTTGACATTTGTTAAATGTGCCCCAGCATGATTTGTTATGCTAATATTTGTGTTTTATTTTGTTTTCATGTTTATTTTGAAGAAATGGTGAGAAACTACAAGAGAAAGACAAATAGGATTGCAATCCACGAAGAAAAGGTGAAGATGGCTATTGCAGACATACGGAAAAAACTTGAAACGCATACATCAGCTGCTGAAAAATATGGGATAAATAGAACCACTTTGATCATGCGTATGAAAAAGGATCCCTTAAAAGATTGGTCAGATTCGGGTAATGAAAGTAGCCCTGACGAAGGTTTCACTTTTCAATCGAAATATACGCCACGCCAAACCCTTACAAAGCTGCAAGAAAAAGAACTGGTAGAATATGTGAAAAAATGCTCTTTTCACTCGTACGGCTTGTCAAACGATTCTTTCAAGAAATTTGTGTATGACTTTATTAAGGCTAACAATATCAGCTGCCCACCAACTTGGGAAATTTCAAAAAAAGCAGGAGACGATTGGCTTTACGGATTTTTAAAACGAAATTCTGAACTCTCGCTACGCAAGCCCGAAAATATGAGCCTAGCCAGACTAAAAGGTTTTACCAAATCAGCCGTTGATAATTTCTTTCAAAACCTTCAACAAATTTATGCACAATATTCATTTGACCCTAAGGACATATACAACTTAGATGAGACGGGAATAACAACAGTAATGGATTCACCAAAGGTAAAACTATAAACCATTCATTTATATTAAATATGGATTTATTATTTCTACCAATATCTACCAGATCCTCGCAGCAAAGGGTCAGCGTTCTGTCGCTCAAGCAGTATCAGCCGAGCGTGGCTGTTTGGTGACAATGGTAGGCATAGTAAATGCCTGTGGAAATCGTTTGCCACCAGCATATGTGTTCCCTCGCATCCGCCTTAACGAGCGATTTTCAAATGGTTGCTTTCCTGGATCGCTTATTTTAAATTCGAAATCTGGATGGATGATTTCCGAACTCTTCGTCGATCTCCTAAAACATATACGACACTTTACTAATTGTTCAAAGGAACACCCAATTTTGATTGTTCTTGATAACCATGCATCACACTGCAGTCTTCCAAGCATTGACTTTTGCCGTGATAATGGAATTATTTTACTATCTTTTCCACCACATACGTCACATCGACTTCAGCCATTGGACGTTTCAGTTTTCGGGCCGTTCAAACGTTTCTGTAAGAAAGCATTAAGCACCAATCATGGAAAGCAAATAACAATTTACGATGTCGCAAAACTGACCAACCTTCCATTTCAAATGGCTTTCTCTTCAAGAAATATATTAAATGGCTTTCAAGCAACTGGAATAAATCCCTACAACTCCCAGATTTTCGGAGATGATGAATTTTTAGTGGACACTTTGCCAGGTGAAACAAACTTAGTCGAATCTGTTGCGGCCACTCAAAGCAACACTAATAAATCTAACGGTTTTATTTCTGACCAAGATAATTTAGAAATGGAAAGAACAGAGCTTTTTGACTATAAGCTTACAGATGATGAAAAATTGGAAGTCGGGCATTATGTTCTTGTGAAATTCGGTGAAAAATCTAAGAAGCCATTTTACTATGCGGGGGAAATTGCAGAAGTCCACAGTGACTCTACTTACACTGTTAACTATCTAAGAAAAGCATCATTGGTAGGTTGGCTTTTTACTAAACCAGCCGTTGAAGATATTTCTTTGACTTTAAGGAGTGAAATTAAATTCAAACTGCCACAACCCACAAATCCAGCCTCAACTTCTCGTTGTCGTCAAAAATATTTATTTGACGTTGAATTCGGCAAACTCTATATTAAATAAGATATTTATAAATGTTCCTATGAATAATTCTTAAGCACCTTATGGACTGATAGTTTTTAAAATGAAGTTTTATAACATGTAATTTTTTTTTAAAGAAAATGAATTTATTGATTTATGTTTTTTTATATTATTAAAATAAATCGTTAAAACAATTTTTGGTTTTTGCTTTCCATTCAAACAATAGGCGGAATAGACCCGCTGATACTTCTTATGCATACGATTATTAGTTAAAACTGCAATTGTCAAATGTTCCCCGTGTAAAGTCAAAGGTCCCCCATGCCCGGGGCACTTTTGACAAAATGACTCTTTTTTTTAAACAAATTTAAAAAAATTGATGCAGTTGATATAACAGTGAAATGTATCTGTGAGTCTTATCTAGAATAGTCAATGCATCATATAAATAAAAAAGTATTGGAATTCAAATATATTCTTCGGAAAAACAGACTTAAAAATTAAGTGTCAAATGTGCCCCAGTTTCCCCTACTAAATTCATCCAAGTAAATACTAGAATTCATCGGAAATTGATAGTAAATACTTTTTTTTCTTATCGGGTTAGTAAGCAAATAGTTTTTTGCCAGATTAACCGTTTAATCCCTATATTTAATTACTGTTGCCCTTCTTGTTGTTTTGTAAACATCTGTTCATGAAATTTTATCAATCATTAATTTATTGAAAGTCGAGTAACAATGAAGAACGAAGGTTTGTCAATAAGCCAAATGCACCTAGTTTTTATGCGTATTTTAAAAGTACATAGTGTTCTTATGAATAAGTCGCAGCAACCGGCAGTAAAAAAAGCGAAGTCAGAGGCTATGAAAATATCCATAAATGAAAATAAATCCTTTGAGAATAGAGTTAAGACTGTAAGTTTTTATGGTTTCGAAGCTACATACTCGTAGTTATGTGTTTAAATCAAAACAAGTATGTACTTTTAAATTTCCATGTTGCTATCCTTTGACTTTGAAAAAAAGGAGTAATTCCTACAGAAAAAAAGTACTTGCTACTTTTTATGCATACGGAATAAAGTATTTACTGAAAAAGTTCATCCGAAAAAAGTAAGTACTGTGGCCTCAAGTAAATACTTTATTTTCAGCATTTACTGCATTTTTATGCATATTAAAAAAAGTATTTACTTAGAAATTCTCAAGTAAAAGCATTTACTATCTTTTATGCATATCACCCATTGTCGTACCTTATTGCGGTAGTATGATTAAGTTGAAATTGGTTGCGGTGGTTGATAAGAGGTGTGTTTATGAAGTTATTATTAGTATTGTATGTTCTTGATGAACTTGTGAATTTATTATTGGTTGGCACGAAAATAGGGCATATATCATTATTATAAATACAATATATAGGTATTGATGATTTTTTTGACATAAAGAGAACAAGTAGACTAACGTCTCGAAGTTATGTTATCTGACCATATTGAGAATTTATTCCATGAATATCTTTTTTGAGCAGGAAAATGCTAAAATCGTGGTAGAATTACTTTTAGGTCGAAAAAATTACAATACATTTAAAGTCATCACAAAGAGATTTTGTTGGAAAAGCATCCATTGGCAAAGAAGACAAAATGTTCTGGACCTTATTCGGAATTCCCCCCCCCCCCCCCCCCCCACACCAAAATGAACTTTTGTTTAACGAATCGATAAAAAAGTGTTTGCTGTTGATAAAAAACATCAAATTATGGAGGAGAAACACTTTTTTATGGTAAAAAAGTGAAGTATAAGCGGACCACCCACAGTACTATAACTAAAACTACTTTTTTATTATGGGATATTTGCTTTTTTTGCTTGCTTACGCATTACAGCGTATAAACAGTGAGATATGTATGGGGGGCATGCTTCTTTTGGTTTTAAGATCTAAATTTCATGAATGATTACCCAAAGGTTCACGTATACAGATTTGTATTTAAAGGTGTATAATGTTAATACATAACTTTTTCTCTTAAGCATGAAATTTATTTATTAATAAAAACTGAAAATCTTGCTAATAACAGACAAATTGTATTTTTTTTTAGAGGTTGTTCCTGGAAATATTCGCAATGCCGATCATTTCATCAATTTTCTTCGGCGTTTCGTTGAATACATTAAAACTCGTCTTCGTGTCCATAACGTAGTCCAGGAATCGCCAGCCAGCTTCCTTAAAGATATTGCTACAAAAATTTGTGCAGATAGGAAACCTTTAAGATTCTGTGCTGAACGACTAGCAAGTCTCTTAAGGACGCTTGAAATAACCGACATGACTGAATATGGTGCTCTTGTTGTGGTAATAAAATTATTTTTATATGCATTCTTGTAAACCATGCATTATCTCAAAAGCTTTGTAATTATTTTTCTTTTTTAAGATAACGCACTTTGCTACTTTGGTTTCAACCTACACCAAAGGTTTTACAATTATTATTGAACCCTTTGATGATAAAACTCCTACCGTTGCGAATCCTATTCTACATTTCAGCTGCTTGGATTCATCAATTGCTATGGCTCCAATTTTTTCGCGGTTTCAAAGCGTTGTTATTACTTCAGGAACACTGTCTCCAATGGATATGTATCCTAAGATTTTGGATTTTGATCCTGTGGTTTTAAGTTCCTTTACTATGACACTGGCAAGACCATGTTTGTTACCAATGGTAAGAGATAGATTGTTTGAAAACAAATCTTAAATACCTACTTCACCTACTTTGTTTAAGATTGTATCCAAAGGCAATGACCAAGTAGCGATATCATCTAAGTTTGAAACACGCGAAGATACTGCCGTAATAAGAAACTATGGACAACTTTTAGTGGAAACGGCAAAAATTGTTCCTGATGGTATCGTTTGCTTTTTTACATCCTATTTGTATTTGGAATCGGTCGTTGCATCTTGGTATGACCAAGGCATTGTAGATACTTTGTTGCGGTATAAACTTCTTTTCATCGAGACGCAGGACAACGCAGAAACTAGCTACGCACTTATGAACTATGTGAAGGTAAATTTCTTTAATACAATTATTTAATATTAAAGTTAAAGCATTATTCTCTTAAAGGCTTGTGATTGTGGACGTGGTGCTGTTCTTCTGGCAGTAACTCGAGGAAAGGTATCTGAGGGTGTGGATTTTGATCATCAATATGGAAGAGCTGTACTAATGTTCGGAATTCCTTATGTTTATACTCAATCAAAAATTCTAAAAGCTCGACTTCAATACCTCAGAGATAATTTCCAAATCAATGAAAATGATTTTCTCACTTTTGATGCTATGCGACATGCAGCTCAGTGTGTTGGACGGGTACTTCGTGGCAAAACCGATTATGGTATTATGATATTCGCTGATAAGCGGTTTTCTCGTCAAGACAAACGTGGTCGCTTACCTAAGTGGATACAGGAATATTTAGTAGATAGCTACTGTAACTTAAGTACGGAAGAAGCTATGCATTTAGCTAGAAAATGGTTAAGGCAAATGGCACAACCTTTCACAAGAGAAGATCAACTAGGAATATCTTTGCTTACATTGGAGCAATTAGAGAATTCTGAAAAACAAAAACTTGAAAAGCAGTCTAAAAACAATAATTGATTAAGTTATTATATATATTGTATTTGAAGCCCTTATATGTATAATAAATCACAAACAAAAACAAATGTTTTTTGCTTTTTTATTTTAATTAAATAAATATGTTGAAATTATAAATAAATGTATGCCGCTGTTAAAGCCGCTATAAAGTTCATTCCTTCATTTTCCTCGAATTATAATAATCGATCACAATGTGGCGACTCATGTCATAACTCATAACCAAATACTTATGTAACATTTTTGTATTATATTTTATAATACCTACATACATTGGTCTTTGGCTAAAGGATTTTTGAATATCTTGTGGAATACCTTTGAAAAAGTCAATAGCCAGGTCTGCAAAAAAAACTAAAATTGAATAAAATGTAAGTCAGCAATCAGAGCGAACATAAAGTGAATTCCTAATTCAATTATAGAAAAATATTCTGTTTGTAAAAGTTGGTAGTTGGTAGGAGTTGATATAAATGTGTTAATAAAAAATATTATTAATTTACGTGACATTTTTTTATGATTTTTAATTGGATCTATTTAAAGCGGGTTGTATGTCAATAAATACAACGTTTGAACGTGCTTACATTCTTCATCAGGTGAAACTTATGTTACTATTTGTATACAGTAGGTATCAATTTAACACATAATAATTTAGATAACATTATTAAAATTATTTTAAACAAAAAATGTGAAAAGCATATCACAAATTATGAGAGAGAATCGTCACTACCGTCATCGCACCCATAGATCAACTTTGATAAAGTTTTTGTTGACCCTGTAACGAGCCTTATTATTTGGTCCTCACTGGCAATCACGAACCCCTAGCTCAGTGGGAGTGGTTCTTGGGCCTTCTGCTCCTTAATAAAAGCAAATATACCTCCAGTCAACATTCGACCATACCGTTTAGCACAAATTCACACTCAAGAAATAAAGAATCAAGGGGACAAAATGTTGCATGATGAAATAATTAGACTAAGTTCAAGTCCATGGAACTCTCCCTATTCCTCTATTAGTCGTGCCCAAGAAAGGAAAACAGAAGTGGAGAGTAGTAGTGGACTACAGAAAACTTAACGAAGTGACCATAGCGGATGCTTATCCAATACCAAATATCGAAGACATCCTGGGAAAATTCGGTGATTCGAAGTACTTCACCACATTGGATCTAGCCAGTTGATTTCATCAAATTGAAGTTACTGAGGAAGACAAAAAGAAAACAGCATTCAGTACACCTAACGGACATTTCGAGTTCAATAGAATGCCATTTGGTTTACGTATTGCTCCCCCACTTTTCAGCGGTTGATGAATAAAGTCCTCACTGGACTACAAGGCATAAAATGTTTAGTATATCTGGATGATATAATGATATATGGAAAAACCTTGGATGATCATAACAAAAAACTAATTGAAGTATTTCAAGCCTTAGATAAATACAATCTTAAAATTCAATTAGAGAAGTGCAAGTTTCTAGAGAAAGAAGTGATGTATTTAGGACACGTTATTTGGGAATCAAGAGTAAAACCTGATCCAGAAAAGATCTCGGCTATTCAAAATATAGAGATTCCCAAAAACCAAAAAGATATTAAATCTTTTCTTGGTTTAGCAGGATATTACAGAAAGTTCATAAGAACTTTTCTAAAATAGCTAATCCCCTGAATAAACTTTTACGTAAAGATGTACTCTTTAAATGGGATGCATTTTGCGATGAGTCCTTTAATCAATTAAAACAAGCAATTATCGAACCCCCTATTCTACAATATCCTAGTTTCGAAAAAACTTTCTATATAACAACAGATGCAAGCAATGAAGCTATAGGTGCAGTTATGTCACAGAAAGACAACAATGAAAACGATTTACCTAATAGCCTTTGCTAGTATAGAATATTAAATCAGAGAAAAACTATTCCACTATAGAAAAAGAAGCTTTAGCTGTTGTTTGGGCAGTAACGGATTTCCGGCCATATGTGTACGGAAGTACTTTGAAGTAATTACCGATCACAAGCCACTTGTATGGATGTTTAACCTTAAAGATCCTTCTTCGAGAATAATGCGCTGGCGTATTAAACTTGAAGAGTATGACTTCACGGTTTCTCATAAAGCAGGTCATCTTAACACAAATGCAAACGCTTTGTCTCGTTTGAATGTAGCTGAAGTCAAAGTGATAACGCGAAGTCATAACAAAGTCTCGCCTATTGAACAACCTGATGTAAGTCAGAACATTGTCGAAGTCTCTAGTCCAGAGGAGATTAAGAAAATTTTACATGAATTTCATGACACACCTTTAGGTGGTCACCAAGGAGTTAAACGTACGCTCAAACGCATAAAAAAGACATACAAATGGAAAAACATGTATGAAGACATAAAGAAATACATTGCGTCATGTGAACCTTGCCAGAAGAATAAGTTGTATACGCGAAACAAATTACCAATGGTCATCACTACAACAGCAAAAACTCCATTCGAAAGAATAGCTCTCGATACAGTTGGACCACTTCCTATTTCAGAAAACGAAAATAAGTACATACTGACGTTCCAAGACGATCTGACCAAATTTGGACAATCCATAGCCATACCCAATCAAGAAGCCAGAACGGTAGCCGAAGCACTAGTAAAGAAAATAATTTGTACCTACGGGATTCCTCAAACAATTCTTATAGATCAAGGGACAAATTTTACAAGTGAATTGTTTAAAAATGTTTGCAAAATCTTAAAAATCAATAAAATACAAACTAGTCCGTACCATCCACAGTAAAATGGTGCCCTTGAAAGGTCACATAGAACATTAGGTGATTACCTTAGAAATTATGCAAGTAAAGATCAATCAAATTGGGATAGTTATCTGGAGTATGCAATATTTTGCTACAACACAACCCCACATTCCAGCACAAACTACAGTCCATTCAAAGTTCTTTTCGGTTTCGAAGCACCTATTCCTTCCGTACTGAACAGAAGCGTACAACCAACATACAACTATGACGATTATGTGTCAGAAATGAAGGCAAAAATGCAAACTGGTTGTGAGTTAATTCGTTACAATCAAATAAAGGCTAAAGAGAAATCTAAAGCATATTACAATAAAAATTCTAAACAGGCGAGCTATAAAGTTGGTGACAAAGTATTAGTGGAAATCAAGAACCGATCGAATAAAAAACTCTCCAATTTGCGAAGGACCATACGAAATAACCGAAGTTTTGTCCCCAGAAAACTCAAAAATAAAAGTAGGAAGAAAAGAAAAAGTTGTTCACAATAACCTAATCAAACACTACAACCGAAGAGACACAACACACACAACAGTTTAAACACACCCAAACTCTCTAAAAACAAAAAAAAATGATACAACCCCTGAATAGAACCGGAGTATACCTAGAACCCATCGGAGTGCTAGGGAAGTCTCTCACAAGATGGACATTTCTCTTTAACATCAATAATACTAAGATTAAAGATAACACAAAATCTTTAGAAAAAAACCCTCGACTCCCTTTCCGAACTGTGTATCCTAAATATAAAGGAGTGTCCATTAGATCATTGCAAAATCACCCTAAAAATTTTACAAAGTTCCCTCAAAGAAATAAATTATAACAACGAAGTCCTTGACAGTATATTGTTTAAAAACAAACTTTCTAAACGAAGCATAGTAAACGGTGGACTATTCAATGGAAAAGGGATGGCAGAGAAATTCCTATTTGGAACAATGGATTCAGAAGATGCGGCGAGAATAGATGATGCACTACAGTTAATTCAGGAAAGCCAGATTAACTTACACCACATAACAGAAAACCAAATGACAATAATTACCAACGTGTTAGACGCCTTCAACAAAACAGCTGAAAACATAAATAATAATTTTAAAGCAGTTACCGAAGAAATTAGGCAGAACACACTGAAACTCAATAATCTGACTAATTTCGAAAAGATATTACATAATTTTGATTAAATATCCAATTTAGCATCTTTGTGTGATACACAAATCCTTTTAAGACAATCACAAATACTAGACATTTTACAAGGTGCAAAGGTAAATAAGCTAGATAGTAGACTCCTCAATTCAGAAGTTTTTATTACTACATTAAAACAAATCCAACTAGAACTTCCACACAATATAAGATTTCCAGTAAAAATATCCAGAATGAACCTTCCTATTATAAATAAAATCCCAAGAACGACTCCAATTTTCGTAAATCAGAACCTTATGATAGAAGTTACTATTCCACTGGTAGATGAAGAATTTAATTTAGTAAAACTTACACCACTACCAGCTAAATACAAAAAGAACACATACAGCTACGTCTCAGTATATAGTGAATTTGTCGCAATAAACGAAAACTATAGCCGATACATATTTTTAAATAGAGAAGATCTAAATAAATGCACCAAAACAGACTCCAATCATTTTATATGCGAACAAAATTTCGTGGTACACAACCATAACACTGACAACTGTATAATACAGATAATATCAGGAATTCACAATTATGCTACTTGCGAGACAAAAATATTTGCGCTTCAGCAAGAAGTTTGGTTCAATTTTATGAGTAAGAATTCATGGCTGTTTGTCATGCCCAATTCAACAAGTGTTAGGATGTACCAAAAACGATCACAATATCTGACAGTGGAATTTTAAGTATAGACCCATTCTGTAAAGCAATAACAAGAAGAAATTTACCTCCAGGCATCAAACACCATATACAATAAAACTCCTATTTCATACTTTTTAGAAGAATCAACCATACCCGAAGACATAATAATCCCAACCAATTTATTCCAAATTTCACCCCATACCACCCATATAGAAAAACTGGACTTAGACAATTATAGTATTAATATAAAAGATTTAATTAAGAAAAACAATTTGTTATTCCATGTCAAACACGATCATGTTAACATTTCCGTTTCCATTATCATTTTTATTTGTGTAATTGTAGCTTTATATGTAATGTTTAAAAAATTTATTAAAATAAATAATAATAAAAATAAGTCAATAAATAATAAGTCAACAAAAAATGTGAACGATCTTGAAGAAAATGTAACACCTGGCGTTGATGAAACAACGCGGGTATAAAAAAAAAATGTACAAATTCAAAATGTAAAAAAAAAAAAAAAAAATTTATAGAGATTATAAAAAAAAATATATTAATATACACCTATAGATTCATAATAAAAAAATGTATTGTGATGATCATCTATTCGTCATCATCTTGCGCACCTAAAGCCGAAAGATCTCACTCGTTGCCTCGTACGCCTTTCGTACAGGGTGCGCCAGAGAAACTTACTTATTTGAAAAAATTCCCGCGCGGTGATTTGGGCGGTTAGAGGGTCGAGAGGGGGCGCATCTGGAGGGGGAAGTTCCCAAGTTTGTTTCTCCCTCCAGTCAGGTGCCATCGATGCTCTGGTCTAGAGAGCAGCGCGCCTTCGCAGTCGAGAGCTTCTTTTCTAACGGTCGCTCACTTGTTGCTACGCAACGTGCCTTCCGCGCTCGCTTTGAAATTCCTCCTCACAGACTCGTTCCTGGCCGTAATTCGATTCTGTCGTGGGTTAACTCATTTCGGGAGTGTGGAAGTGTCGCTAAACCCAGAAATGGACTTCAACGGACCATCAGAACTCCGGAAAATATCGAAAGAGTGAGGCAGTCAGTTGTGCGTTCTCCCCGGCGCACAGTGTGGGAATTCGCGAATTTAGCCGAATTTAATTCGAAAAATGACTAGTCTCGATTGATGCCAAAACCGGTTTTTCTTAAAGCTAAAATATTGAAGAAAGTGATAACAAAAGCAATGTTGGGTGGGGATCATGTAAACAAAAAAAAATTGCATTGAAGTTGCAGTTGGCGATTTTTATTCTGTATATTTGCTGGAAAAGATTACTTTGCTCTTAATTTTTTTTCGTGCGTTTGCTTTGTGTTTTAATAAAAGTTTTATTTTTTTTATATTTCCCAAATATTAAGGTATAAGAATGTAAGTAATTTTTTATTTCACAGGGTGTTTCACATTTTTCTTTTGGTGATTGAAGTTAAAAAAATGTGTTTTTTTTCGATGTTTGTATCTTTATTAGAGCAAAACTTTAGTTATTCCGCGTTATTGCGCCTCGAAACAATATTCACTGCAAAGCTTAATTTATTATCTATCAGGAATCACTAAAATTTGACACCCCAATTATGTTGTGATATATTTTTTTTCAATGTTTCTAAATGACTATCCAGCAAAAAAATTATGGCATACCGTCAAAATCGAATAACTTTTTGGGATTTGGTTAGAAGAAGAATGTTATAAACTAAAAAAAACTTTTTTTATTTTACGGGGTGTTCCAAAAAAAATAATTTTGTGAATTTGATAGTTACAATAAAAATACAGGGTGTTCAAATTCAAAGTTAACAGTAAGAAAAAAAGAACTAAGTTATTTAAAAAATAAAAAACGGAAACTGTCAATTAATACAAAAAAACTATTATACCGGATAAAGGGTGTTCCAATAATAGTACCAAAAATAAAACAATTTAAAAATAAAAAAAAAAACGAATTTTTTATTCGAAGAACAAAAGTGCTTTTTATGCGTATTTTACATAAGATTTGATTTCATAGGCTCAGATCCATATCCTAAGGTGTATTCCTAAAAGAAAACGAAGTAACTTAGAGCCTGAGGTTCTTGAAATTTTGGATATTGCAAACTAATCTAAAATGTAAATAAAATGTGTTATATGTATATATATACATATGTTGAATTGTTGAATGTAGTTAAAATTATAGAAAAGGTAAAATTGTTCACAATAAAATCAAAACATCTAAACAACAATTAAATAAAATTGTTTTAAATTTGCTTTTTATTTTACAAGAATAACAGAATTGGTAAATAAAAATTGTCTATTCCAGAGAAACTGTATTTTTTCGGCAGGAAGTTTTCGGTTCTTTTAATTTTTTTTATCCTTGATGATGTATGCCAGAAAAATTTCGTGATACAACACTTACCAATATAAAAAAAACATTGATTGTCTAGAAATAAAACTAATTTAAAACTTCCTTTGAAATAGAATTTCTTGTACGTTTTAATACCCTTTTTAAGAATGGAGTTTCTTTAGTTCATAAACAACGTCATTGACATATCGGTTTGCAAAAAAAAACTAGTAAAATCTGATAATAATTAACTTTTTGCTTTATTTTATTCATATTTGTAATAATATTAAACAATACATCATTCCTCAAAAGATTTTTTTGTAAATAATGATTTTCAAAAAAAAGTACTTTTTGGTGTAAACAACCTGTCACTTCAAAGCTCATTTTACAAAAACTTAAATAAAATATGATCAAAATGTGAGTAACGTTTGATTGTGTAGACATTTTCAATGAACTAAACAAAAAAAAAACTACAAAAAAATTTAAAATGCAAGCGTTATTAATTTTATTCCGCTAAATTCGCGAATTCCCACACTGAGCGGCGTTCGGCTCGCAAACACGCAGCTGCTATGGGAATTTCTGACACCACTGTTCGATGAATTCTCCATGAAGACCTTCAATTTCATCCCTTTAAATTGGCTGTTGTGCAAGAATTAACTGAACGCGATTTTGTTGCCCGTCAAAATGCATTTGCCATCGCCAACATACCGATTGATATGCTGCAAAATTCAAAATGTCAAAAATCGACTTCAACAGTGTATGCGCAATGGGGGTCGCCATTTATCTGATGTCATTTTCAAGACTGCATGAAAAAAAAATTGGGATAATGTATTCTCAAATAAAAAAAAATTAAAAGAATGATTGAAGTACTTTTGTTTTTATTGACCTTTCAAATAAGTAAGTTTCTCTGGCGCACCCTGTATTTTAAGGGGGAGGAGTGTTCCCAACTAACATTTCAGCTTCGATTCGGTCTAACTAAATATATTTTCGAAGTTCTTTAATACATTTGTAAAGGTTGCTTAAGAACAAAAAGGAGAATATTACACAAGCTCACAAAACCTTTTATGTACTTCTATAAGTGATTCTGAAAATCCTCTTAGAAGTACCATGCACAGATCTTTTAAAGGTGCCAGCTTCGTGTATGAACTATTAGAAGTTTAACAGAGTCCTATTCGAAATTGACCTGAAGTTCAAGTTTTGACAGATGGCTTCAATAAAGCTTCGCAAAAATTACAAACGCACGGCTTTTTATGTCTATTACTAGCTTACACTGGAACTTTTACCGAGCCTGAAAAATACGAAAATAAAAGTAAATTTATATTTCTTTGAAGACGTTTTTCCGACATTTAATCAATTTTAAACCTAAAACTATGTATCACATTGGAATTGTTATTAATTAATGTATTTGGAATAATTTTAAAACATGAATGACATTATACCTTATTTAGGGATCGAACTCGACATCTCTTGTGTAATAGTCCATCTCCCTTTTTTTTTTTATAATTCATTTTTATTCAATCCAATCTTATAACTATCTTAATACTATACAAAAATTCATAAAACTAGCCTATCACCCATGTTCTGCATTTCACTTATTGTGAATTCGAGCAAAAAAAGTGAATTTTGATGTTCTGCATTCCGCATAAAATGACTTTTGTGATTTGTTCATTCCGAATGTGAAATGTTGGTGGTCTGAATTCCACCCGAAATGAAGTTTGTGAATAGAGTTTTCGGAGATGAAAATTCGTGTTCTACATTTCGAATACATACATATGTAGCGTTTTACGGTGAATTCAATTCACTTAGTTTTATTTGGTGAAATTGATAAACGTGTAAATAAAGATTTGAAATTTTGATTGATTGATTTTGATTTGATTGATTGATAAATTGTTGTTTACAAGAAAATACAAAAGAGTTCCCGACAAGAAAAAATTGTGTTGCAATTTATGAAATAGGAGGGAAGAAATTTTGTGTTAAGGGAATTGAAGTCGATTTTATTAAGGGATTTATTTCAAAAATGTAAACAAATGTCTCTTCGCTTAGTCTAAAGCTTCTTTTGAAACTACAAACAATTCAAATATGACCATGTTAATTCATTCCCCATTTTTTACTTACGCTGCTTCTGGAAGATCTAAAATTATGGCTTTACTACGTAAAACTTTTCCACAAACTCTCTGTCATTGATTTTCGTCCCTTCTACCACTTATTAATAATAAAAGTGAATCTATTTTCGTTATGCACAAGAAACAATGTTTTAATAAATGATGCAAATTGTCTTTCAGCAGATTTTGACATTTCACAAAAAAATTCGGAGTGAATTGAATTCACTCGGAATGTAGAACATGCCTTTTCATTTTAAGTGAAATTGAAATTCGTTTTCAATTCACTTTCACTCGTAATACAGAACGTGGGTGTATTTATCAATAACTTACAACTAACTTACTGGCCCCATGCGGGCACTCTAAGTTAAACTATATCCTTATGACTACTGCCTTTCGGCCTAAGAAACTATTTGAATTCGAAAACTATATCTATATTTTTTTTGTTTTCTCGAGAAAATTTAAAAAACTCGGATTCTTTATCATTTTTACTTTTTTATACATATAAAACTTACAAACTAAAATTAAACTAATTAAAACTACCTAAAACCACTTAAACTACTAAAAATAAATTAAAACTACTGAAAAACCAGAACAGCCACAGCGGAGGATTTTTGTTTTTTGTACATTTGAAGAATGTATTTTTTTTTTTTTTTTTGCCACTGTGCCTATTCTTTTTAAAACTAAACCTGTGACTAAAAAACAGGTATGCAAGCCGGCCACGGCTCTAACACCCCGACTACCCATTATCAAATGCCGATTGAAGCCACCAAAACTGGTTCTCCTGCTTCACCCTATCAGTTTTGTCCCGTTCGGACATAGCCCTACTGAACCGAAGGAGCTCTTCTCCGTCTTGTGCCACGACGTCAGGAGTGTACAGGAGCCGCCAGTCCACGGTTGTTCGTCTGACGTGGTAGATTAGCGGAACTGCCAATCTATCCTGTATCAGACCGCATCTATCTAAATAGAGGAATGCCTCTGGAGGAATGAAGCCACTCAAGCGTGCATTTTCAAAATATTCGTCATTTGGGTAGAACGCCCCGAAAATCAAATTATTGGTCGAAGTCATAGCCCTCGCAATGTGACCCCGAATTAGTTTTATCACGAAATTGTCAACTCTGTTGATCCGAGCCCCGTTGTATAGAGCCTCGTTCGGATAATAGTGAACATAAGAAGATTCGGGTGTCCGATGCAAACCAGTACAGCGTCGAAGACACTGCCGCTCGAACACCCGAATTCTCTCCATCTGAGATGGAGCAACGTTGAACCACACTGGACAACCATAAACGATCATCGGCCGTATGAGGGCCATGTAGCAAATGACCTTCACTCTGGGGTCAAGCCGACTGCTGTAAAACAGTTGTTTCGTCAGACCGGAGTCTCCTCTGGCCCTGGCCAGCGCAGCATCTATATGTCTGTCGAAATATAGATACTGATCCAACCAGATACCGAGGTACTTCACTACACTTTTGCGCGCTAATCGTCGCCCGTGAGGATCAACGATGACCATCTTGCGCCAATTCTTGCGCGTATCCCGCGGGGCTCTAGCGAACGGTGTCCGGAACAAAATTGTTTCCGATTTCTGGACATTTATTTTTAGTTTCCAGTCATCGCAATATCGCTGAATCTTCTCGAAGTCACGCTGCAAGAGAATTCTAATAACCTCAACCTTTCGGGCCGTTCTGTACGCAATTAGATCGTCGGCATACGCTATTGAATTCGGAAGGCTATCTATCAGATCACTGGTGTAAATGCTGAAGAGAATTGGCGAATTAACCGCTCCCTGTTGTAGACCATTTTTGATTTCAAAAGTTGTGGTAGAAGTTACATTGCCACTTTTGACAACAAACTTTCTACCGTTAAGCATATCATAAAGCATATACATCAATGGTTTGCTAATGCCAAGTCTGTTTAGTTTCAGATAAAGACCTAAGCATACGGTGTCGAAGGCCTTTTCTAAATCCACCAAAACAGCACCCGTGCATTGTTGTTTTGACTTATTCCATTGAATATCAGAAACGAGCTTAGCCGCGGCATGAATTGTGTCATGTCCCGCCTTGAACCCGAACTGGTTATCCGGAATTATTGTGTTGTCCGCAGCCCACTTAATCAGAGCCCTATTAATGATCTTTTCGAAAACCTTACTGATGCTCGGAAGAAGACTTATCGACCGAAGATTGGACGGATTGGAGTTGTCCTTTTCCTTTTTCGGGAGAGGATGTACTACCGCTGTCTTCCAATGCACTGGGTAATATGCATTATTCAGCGCATTGTTAAAGAGTGTGGCATAAATGTCAATTGCCTCATTCGGTAAATGTCTGAGTACAACGTTAGATATACCATCAACACCCGCTGACTTCTTATTCTTAATAGAACTGAAGATGAGCTGGAGATCCATCTTCGTCACTAACAAGGGACTTGTCCCTATTCGCTCGGCGATTGTGGCATTTGCCAAAAGATCGTCATTGAACCTCAAGAAACCAGGGTTCTCAGATCGCCATTGCGTTATTTCATTTCGAAGATAGAAGTGATGCAGTAGTGCTCTGTTTTCCAGGTCGTGGTTCGGGCGAATGCAAGCATTCACCTTGTACACTTCCTGAAACGCAGCCCCCACTGCCTCCACCTTCTCCCTTTGATCCTCAATTACAAAGAAGTCATCGTCCAAGACGGCTTCCTCTGGATCAATTTGCGCTGTCAGGAGTACGTCTGTGTTCTCTACTGTTCTCTGGAGTTTAAGACACGGAAGGTCATTTTGATTGTTTTTCCTAAATATCTTATTGATTTCAGGAAACATACTAGGGTCGCTGGAATTCACAGAACAAATTCTGTTGTCCCAGAACCTGTTAATAGATAACCTGTAGTTATCCTTAATCAACATATTGATATTCTTTATTGACGACTTCAGTGTCCTAATCTCCAGGTCGTGTGGGTCTGTGAATCGTCTGTATATGTTTTTAAGTCTTGTCAGTATACCACTTATGTCTATGTAGTGCGTCTATGGTCGCGTTTCTGTAGACGTCCATTTTGTCGCGTTCTTTGTACTTGGGTATTGTCCGTTCCATTGTTCGTTTAATCGTTTCGTCCACCTGTTGTAGATATTGGTCGATTTCTGTATTTGTAAGGTTTCTCAAAAGAAAAAATGAAATTTATCAAATCGCACTTTAAATTTTCACACACCTTATTGTTTCACACAAAATTAAAATTGAAAATCCAAAAATTACAACAATAAAAAGGACTTACATTAAACGTGAATGCATTTCGAACGCTTCTTTGGCGATCATCATCAGCACTAACTCGATAACCATAATTGCATCGTTTTGTCAAACATCAGAGAGTTTATATGCGAAGTAACGGACACGGCCTAAACCAAAGAGAACAGCGGTGATCTTATTTCGCCCTCTTCTGCATTTAAGTTATTATTTTCTTTTTCAATAAAATAACTCTCATACGCATCCAGCCTGTTGCACTTGTTAACTTGTTTAATCAAGCTAATTTTGTGTTCATTCTCACCAATTCCATGACCTTCAGTTACAACATGATCGGCAAAAGCTGATTGTTTTAATTTTTTCTTTTTTGCACAATAACAATGTTCTTTATACCGCACTTGTATACTGCGTTTAGTTTGGCCAATATAACGTCTATTGCACACTCCACATTCTATAGCATATATGCCCGATTTTTGTTCATCAACAACTTTGTCTTTTGTAGATGCGAAAATATTTTTAAGTTTTTTATTATTAGTAAAAACCGGCATTATATTGTGTTGTTTTAAACGATTTTTCAATTTGTCCATTATTCCCGGAACATAATTAAAGACTTCTCTTTTCATTTCACTTGTCACTTCTAAAACACTTTGTCTAAATAAAGTAGTTATTTTATTTTGAGACACTTTTCGCGCGTGTTTTTTAACAAATGAGTCAATAAGAGTCTTCGAAAAACCATTTAAACCAGCCACTTCAACTATATAATCATATTCTTTTTTATAGTTTGTTAAAGAAAGTGGAAGATTAACAAGACGATGTACCATAGAATGAAAAGAAGCATGTTTGTGTTGAATAGGACAATAAGAATCACTTGTTATCACTCGTTTTGTACTGGTGGGTTTGTGGTACACTGCGATATCTATCTTTTCAGGTTTCCTTGTCAATTGTAAATCTAAAAAAGCAAGTTTTGTGTCTAGCTCTTTTTCAACTGTGAATTTTATGGATTCACATTGATTATTTAACACATTCAAAAAACTTCCGCTTTCAGACTCATTTAACACTGTAAAAATATCATCAACATAGCGATAGAATACTTTTGGTAATTTACCTTCCGACTTTAATTTCATTTCCAATTTGGCCATGTAAATTTCCGCCATAAACGGACTTAGTGGGTTGCCAATACTAGTGCCTTTTGTAGACTTATAAAATTCACCACGAAATTGAAAAAAACTGTGATTCATACACATCCTAGCTGCTTTTATGTAAATAGATCTTTTTTCACTTGACACACTATTTTCGATCAAATATTCACTAAACGCTTCAATCGCATCTTCTACAGGCACACTTGGGAAAAGGGACACAACGTCAAACGAAAACATTTTTTCACCCGGTTCAAATCCTATATTTTGAATCTTATTACAGAACTCAAAAGAATTTTTAACCGATGTACTACGAATGGGATTCAAACAATTCATTTCACGAACTAACCACTTAGACACTTTGTTACCCGCCGTATCTATGCTCGGAATTATTGGTCTTAATGAATTTCCAGGTTTGTGGATTTTAGGTAAACCGTGGATACGAGCTACTTTTGGATTCGGCACTATTAAAGAAAACTGTAGTTTTTTTCAACACAAACCTGGAAATTCATTAAGACCAATAATTCCGAGCATAGATACGGCGGGTAACAAAGTGTCTAAGTGGTTAGTTCGTGAAATGAATTGTTTGAATCCCATTCGTAGTACATCGGTTAAAAATTCTTTTGAGTTCTGTAATAAGATTCAAAATATAGGATTTGAACCGGGTGAAAAAATGTTTTCGTTTGACGTTGTGTCCCTTTTCCCAAGTGTGCCTGTAGAAGATGCGATTGAAGCGTTTAGTGAATATTTGATCGAAAATAGTGTGTCAAGTGAAAAAAGATCTATTTACATAAAAGCAGCTAGGATGTGTATGAATCACAGTTTTTTTCAATTTCGTGGTGAATTTTATAAGTCTACAAAAGGCACTAGTATTGGCAACCCACTAAGTCCGTTTATGGCGGAAATTTACATGGCCAAATTGGAAATGAAATTAAAGTCGGAAGGTAAATTACCAAAAGTATTCTATCGCTATGTTGATGATATTTTTACAGTGTTAAATGAGTCTGAAAGCGGAAGTTTTTTGAATGTGTTAAATAATCAATGTGAATCCATAAAATTCACAGTTGAAAAAGAGCTAGACACAAAACTTGCTTTTTTAGATTTACAATTGACAAGGAAACCTGAAAAGATAGATATCGCAGTGTACCACAAACCCACCAGTACAAAACGAGTGATAACAAGTGATTCTTATTGTCCTATTCAACACAAACATGCTTCTTTTCATTCTATGGTACATCGTCTTGTTAATCTTCCACTTTCTTTAACAAACTATAAAAAAGAATATGATTATATAGTTGAAGTGGCTGGTTTAAATGGTTTTTCGAAGACTCTTATTGACTCATTTGTTAAAAAACACGCGCGAAAAGTGTCTCAAAATAAAATAACTACTTTATTTAGACAAAGTGTTTTAGAAGTGACAAGTGAAATGAAAAGAGAAGTCTTTAATTATGTTCCGGGAATAATGGACAAATTGAAAAATCGTTTAAAACAACACAATATAATGCCGGTTTTTTCTAATAATAAAAAACTTAAAAATATTTTCGCATCTACAAAAGACAAAGTTGTTGATGAACAAAAATCGGGCATATATGCTATAGAATGTGGAGTGTGCAATAGACGTTATATTGGCCAAACTAAACGCAGTATACAAGTGCGGTATAAAGAACATTGTTATTGTGCAAAAAAGAAAAAATTAAAACAATCAGCTTTTGCCGATCATGTTGTAACTGAAGGTCATGGAATTGGTGAGAATGAACACAAAATTAGCTTGATTAAACAAGTTAACAAGTGCAACAGGCTGGATGCGTATGAGAGTTATTTTATTGAAAAAGAAAATAATAACTTAAATGCAGAAGAGGGCGAAATAAGATCACCGCTGTTCTCTTTGGTTTAGGCCGTGTCCGTTACTTCGCATATAAACTCTCTGATGTTTGACAAAACGATGCAATTATGGGAATCGAGTTAGTGCTGATGATGATCGCCAAAGAAGCGTTCGAAATGCATTCACGTTTAATGTAAGTCCTTTTTATTGTTGTAATTTTTGGATTTTCAATTTTAATTTTGTGTGAAACAATAAGGTGTGTGAAAATTTAAAGTGCGATTTGATAAATTTCATTTTTTCTTTTGAGTTATATGTTTCCACGTTGTTCAGTTTAATATGTCTTTTATGACTAAAGTTATTGTAAGGTTTCTGTTATTTGGTGGGGCTATGTCACTCTCGCTAAGGCGTTGGTGAAACGAGGCCAGCGCATCTTACTGTAATTGTAAGAATGCGTTGCAACGTATTCCTCCAACTCCACGCGTTCGTTCGGAATCTGAATTACAGCAGCCAGTCCGCAGTGATCACTGTCGTACTCGATTGTCTGTAAGCAGTTTCGAGGGTGATTACCCACTTTGTCTGTAACTGTCAGTCTGGTATCGTACCGCAAAAGGTCCAGAAAGGAACCGCCCCTTGGATACGACGGCCTTTCAGTAGCCAGCAGGTCAATACCATATTCAACGCTGTAAAGATTCATCAAATTAAAAAGATGATTACCTCTAAGATTATTTGTTTGATTTCCCCAATCTTCATGTTTCGCGTTCAAATCACCGGCCATAATATAGTAGTTTTCTTCCAAGCTCAGTTTAAGTGTTCTAAAAGGAGTCTCGAGATCTGAATCAAAAGTAGTAGCCTGCGGAGCTTCAGCCGCATAGGACGCAATCACATACATCCGCTTCCCTTGAGTGAGAGAGAGCTTTCGAAGATCATTGTTATATATGACTTTATAATTAATGCCTTTTCGTATGAAGATGGCGACACCGCCTCCTTGAGTAGAGTCGGGTCGATCTCTTCTTACGATATTGTAATTTTTATGAGTCAATTTATGTTTCAGGTTTAGCTTGGTTTCGCTAGCCAAAAACACATCTGGACTGAGATCTTTCAACAATTGGAACAAATTAGCTCTACGTTTAATCCTAATCAGTGAATTTACATTCACAGCCAGGATTTTTAAGCGCGTCTCCGGTAGCGCGCCCATTATGGTCTATGTTGCACTAGGCCAGGCAACAAAGAGTAGAGATGGTCTACCCTTTTACCTTGCTCCCTTAACTGACTTGAATGCTCAGTAACAAGGCTACAATGTCGGCCTGCACCTCTGGCGCCTTAGGCACGGGGGCCTGTGGGGCAACGTTGGCGGGGCCTGTTTCGTAATCCTATTCCTTGACGCCATTTGGGCGTAAGAAAAGTTATGGTCCACGAATCTTGTTGTAGGAGCCTGTCGAACTTCGGCTTTTTGACTGGCCTGTTGTTGTTTGATTTGTTGAACCTTAGGACAGCCCCTATAGTTAGCGGGGTGCCCCTCGTTTCCACATATGACACACTTTAGCTGGGTTAAATCTTCAACCCGCTCAATCCCTAACTAACAGACTTTCAACCTTGCTCTGGGGCGATAATGTTACGAGGAACAGTGGCAATCCGTAACCCCCTCGTCTTGACTTCACTGTGGTGAAAGGCTTGATCCCGATAAACCCGAGATCGTCGCTGGCTTTCTGACGGAGCAGGAACTTATGCCCTTCAAGAGGACCATTCTCATTTTTTCGCTTTTAGGCGTGTAGCTGAAGAACTCAGCTGTAACCTCTCTCAATAGCTCTTTCGTTATTTTATTTTCGGCCAGTGAGAAGCACTGTACCGAGTAACGCTTTTCTTTATCATTAATAATTTTAATAAGAAAGTGGCCGTTTGTGGCCCGCTTGCATACCTGTTTAATGTCCTTCAGGTCGATTTTAAAGGTCCTAATTGGTGGCACCTTCTCATTTTTAGGCTGTGGCTGTTTCTGGTGTTGCTGTTCTGGCTGCTGCTGCTGCTGCTGCTGCTGTTGCTGCTGCTGCTGTCTTGCCGCTGCTGAGGTTGATGGGCACTCATTATATGGGTCTGCTGCATTTGTTTTTTTTTTGGGCGCCTTGCTCCGCTCCTGCAGTTTTCCTTGCAGGCTTTGGCTGCTGCTGTTTTTGTGTTTGTTGCTGTGGTTGTTGTTGTTGTCTTTGTGCAACCTGAACCGCCTGATGGTTGGTTGCTTGGACTTGTTGCTGCTGTTGTTGTTGTTTTTGTTGCTGCCGCTCTGCTGCTTTCTTGGCTTGCAGCTGTCTTTGGGCCTGCTTGTCTTCTGCCTCTTTTTGGCGGAGCGCGTCCATTTTATTTTTTATTTCTCTGAGGAGGGGCTGCATTTCCTCCTTCAGTTTATCCAAATGCTGCTGGTACTTGTCGACCTCTGCTTTTTTTGCCAGGAGGGCCTGCTCCAGCTCGCTTACCAGCGTTTCTTCCTGGGGGTCTTTTTCCCCTTCCAGCTCCCTATCTGTCTGCGGCTCTGGCTCCGACAGTAAAGCAAATTGATTGCTACCCGGAGACCTGTAGAGCCCCTCTCCTCCTTCTGACATGTACTCGGTGCCAGCCGAGTCGGAATACTCGTCAGTATCACCAATCTGACCTGCTGTTGTTGCTGCCCGCTCCTTGCACCTCACCCCAGCTCGCAGCTTACCTGGGGTGGCTCTCGGTGCATTGAGATTTGGTTGCGGTCTCAACGTCCTCCTACGCTTTTTCGTAGGCTGGGTGGCTATTGCATTCGCATTGGTGTTCAGATGTACCGCTGCTGCTGCCACAACTGCAACATCATCCGATTTTGCGGAGGAATCTTTCGATCCCCCCGCCCTTCTCTCCTTCTCCATCTGCTTATTTTCCCAATAAATAAGTCCACTCACTTCGTTGTTGTGGAAAAAAGCTTCAACGAATTTATTCTGCTCCGTCTGGGATTTGAACCCACGACCCTCGGATCCACCAGCCGACGCCACTACCACTGGGCTATCGAACACTTGATGGAATATGTGTCGAATTTCCTATTTGACAACTAACTTTATTTTTCTACCACTTGAAAATATACTAACACACTGAAGTCTTTCCTGCTCGGAAGTCAGAGATCCACCATCTCCCTACGCACTGGGCCATATCGAATATTATTTGAAAGATGCAAAAACTTAATCAGCCTATTTCTTTCTCAAACTTCAAAATTAACACAAGACTGCGATATACAATTTTGCCAAGGACACGTTCACACAAGAAAAACAAAACCTAAACAAATGTCTTAAATTTCCTCTGTTGGGTTTATCTACTGTTTATTTAATTTTCAGTATTGAGCCCTAATATTCATACCTAATAGGAGCGCACAAAATATCTTTAAATTGCTGACCGTATTGATTTGTTTTATTATTTACTTAACTCTTTTTGATTTGTGTCCCTTAAAACGATTCATTCATTCATATAAAATGTTGGTATTCCGTTTCGTTTGACATTTGTTATATGTTAAGTATACGAGTACATATGCCTTTCTTCAATATCGTGAATTATTTTCATGTAATATTTTTTTTTATTATTTGCAATAAAACCATCAAACATTTTGGTCAGTTTACCCATCTATAGTTGTATGCATTGCCACTTTGAGGGATATATAGAGATATCATGCTGGATTTACATAATTATGTTTCTTCCAAAGAAATTCACATATCTAATATAGATATAAATGTGAATCACAGAAGATCAAAATGAAGATAATCATATAAATGCTGTAACGGAACCTGTGCGGTTAAGCAAAAACTTTTGAGCAAAGTCAAACGCCTATTCTTTAAGAGAGGTGCTATAACCCTCAAACCTCAATAATATTTTTAGCACATATGGGATTTTCTCAACTCAAAAAGTCCTTGCAAACCTTCGCTCCATATGCCACCATCACGACCCTTAGCCTACAGGTAACTAAAGGCCGATTCAGGCAGCTGAAGTGAAGGGTGTTCAAAATTGCATCGGCTCGGCATGCTCGCTGAAGGCCAAGGCTTAACTCGTCGGATTGGTGGGGTTCTTGCCGAGCAATTATGAACGTTCGTCACGTTTAATCATGCCGAAGATGAAAACAAAATGATGTCATATTTCGGTTCAAAAAAATTTTTTTTCGTGTGACCGAAGAATTCATCCAAGATAAAAGAAAAATTTATGACGATTTAAATTCTGAACAATTCAGGATGAGAAAGAAAATTGAAAGATAGACATTAGACAGCCCTGGAAAGCAATGAACTAGGTATTGTTAGTTCAGCAGTGGCTAAACCCCCCCATGATTCGCTGACATGAACCATCCATGGCTACCGCATCCACGATGAATTCTTATTGCGGTAGCTCCCTAACTACTGTATGGTAATTTCAGTTTAAAACCTTACCATTTTTCTTAGCATTGTCTGCGTCGCGGGATCCTTATACCTTCGTCATATTCACCCCTTAAAGATGTCTTAATACGCCATTAAAACGTTCTTAATTCAACCTAAAAAAAATAATTCCTGAACAACTTCCCATTTTTGAGAACGAATACAAATAAAAAAAAAAAACCATAATTTTTCGAAGAACGTTATAAAAAAATTTTGTTTTGTTTTTATTAATATTTATGTAGAAAATTTCAATCATAATAATAAAAGAATATATAAATTTGTATTTGATTAGTTACGTATTAAAAATTCTCTAAAAGGAGAACAATCAATAAAAAAATCCTATTCAACATAAAAAGAAATAAAAATATTCGCTTTTGTATTTCTTTCGTCTGTTTTAAATGTCGTAGCTTTCCTTGTTGCTTTTGTACGATATAAAAAAAAAATCTTATCTAAACTACCTCAATGCAATTTCTTAGTTCACTACGGCGTATGTTCAACTCTTTTCTTTAATATAATGTATTGTCAAAACTCTTATCAACACTTATTTGCTTTATTTTAAATTTACACTCTTAATTGTATGCTTTAGTTTTTTTTTATACGACTTTGGTATATCGTTTATATCGTAAATTTATTCAATTATATTTTAATGCATACTTTTTAATGTATTCGTCAAAGCGAATTCAAATCTAAATTTTTTTTCTTTTACAATTTTTCCAAATGACAACTCCTAATAGATGTTCTTAGTATTTGTTGGCTATTAGCAATATCGATTTTAATTCAATCAAAGATTATCATTATCAAAAGCACTTACCAATTAAACTTTTTTTTTTTTGTAGGTGTGTATGTATACTATTCTCTTACTTGTTGTTTTTCGTATGGTTATGTATGATTGAATGATGATCAGCCGTCGAGGAGGTGCACCGCTTCGATGGGATGATAGAGATTATCTTTATCTCTTTTTTGTTGTTGTTATGTTTGTTTATGAATGCTTGTTTTTTTCCTATAGAAAAAGATTTAAAATTTTGAAAGAGATTAAGCATCGATAATTGCTGTACATAAAAAAAATATAACTAAATAAAATGATGAATACCTATTCTATGCAGTGTTTTATATCTTGTTCTTTTTTTTTTTTTCTACGTTAATTTCGTTAGTTTAATTTGTTTAACTTATTTCAGTTCTTTCAAGCTTTCAACTAATTTTGTAATCTTTGCTTTTAATAGTAACGTTAATATTATTGTTTTTTTTTTTTATTTTTTAAAAAAAATAAAAAAATTTATTATTTGATAGTGGGTACTTAGCTTCGTCAATGTAGTATTTATTTGGTGGATTGTAGTTTTTGTTGTTGTTGGTAGATGTTATTTGTTCGTAGATAGTTAAAGTTGATATTATTGCTGTTGTTGTTCTTGTATGTTCAGGTATGGAGTTGTACGTTGTTACTGGTAGTTTGGCTGTTGTATAGTTGATGTTCTTGAATGTTATATGTTGAAGTAGTGGTCGCTTGCTATTGTTCTTGATGTTCTGTTGCTATTGTGTTATTTAGATGGGTTGATGTTTTTGGATGTAGTATATGTTGGCTATTGCTGTTGTCGTTATCCTGGTCGTAGGTTCTTGCTGTTGCTGAGATGTAGGTATGGAATAAAGTTGCTTGATGATGTGGGTGTCGTAATAACTTGCTGTTTTTTTTGATGTAGGTGTTGTGTGAAGTTGCGGTTGATGGTGATGAGGGCGCAGATGTTAACTTTATCGTTCTGCAGCCTTATTGGTGTAAGTGGCTACGTGAATGGTCGTTGGTTGCTGGTCTAGAGATTTGAGAGTGTGGAATTCTGGTGGTGGTGCGGAACTCACGTGGTGATGTTAATCTGGTGGTGGTGGGACTGGCCGCAATTCTCGAGTTGGAGCAAAAATCTCGTGACGGCGGAAAACCTCGTGTAGGCCAAAAGCCTCGTATTGGCGGAAAATCTTCCCGTAGCGTATACGCTACAAAGTGATATCCGCAAATGTTTCAATAAAAATACCTTTAATTAAATTGCAAGGACGATATGTGCTTTTATAATGCACATGCAACGTGGCTTCACGCTACCGCTTAAGTTTTTACTTTATGGATTTATAAAACCGCACACTAGTCGAATCGCACACTTCCAGAACTAAAAACCAACTGGTGACTTTTCCCCAAAGTCTGCACCTTCTAGTTTCTTCTTAAGTTGACGAAAGTGCACATTTCCAACATGGACGTGGATCCGGCCTTATATTTTATTAAATTTCTTAGAGAATTTTGACCACAAAAATCCCAAATTGTTTTCAAAAATCCTTTTTCAATTTTTAAAATATACATGTGAAATATTAATTTTCTGGTCAAAATCCACGAGTTTTCAAAAATTTCGACAACGTTTTTTCACCCATACAACTTCGCCTTTTTGTGTTAGTTAACGAATCATAATACATTTATATTTCCCCTTTTTTTCTATATTTTGTATTATCATAATAAGTATAATGAAATACTTGTTTGTTCTGCTTATAATGTCCAAACCCTCTCAACACTCAGCGTGGTCTAGTGATCTTGTCGATCCATTCGTCTCGCCACACTCCCAGGTTCGAATCTCATTTCTAACAACTTTTTTTTTTTTTTTTTTTTGGAATTAGCCTTTTTTTACATTTTTTTGTTTTTTTTTTATAACTTTTACTTTACTTCCTTTTCTTTTTTTTTTTTTTTATTATTTTATTACCATATAAAAATAATTATTATTTTAAATAAGTTATTATTTTGGATCATCCTATATTGAATATCGAACTTTTAACATTTATCGTTAGAGATAGCTTCTTTACAAATGGGAACATACAACTGACTATTCCATTCAAATCTGAACCGGTTCAATCGGTTCGTCAATTGATACCCTAAAAATATGCTAAGCTCTTTCTCTCATCATAATCGTTTAATTCAATTTCATTTTCTAAACTGTTATACACTCTGTACTGTACATACCTACTTGTCACAAACCTGCTTTCTTTACCGAATTCAAATGAGGCTAAAGGAACAGGAAATACCTACACAACAAAGAGTCTCATGCGCAGGCTGATAGCCGGGTAAATCGTTAAGTTTTGCTTTTATTTTTTTATATCTTTACAGTGATACACTCCTACTCGATTTCCCCTGAGATCTTCAAGTTCATACAAATTGTTGCCTATTGATTTTCTAATCCGCATTTTCAAAAACTTTGGACAAAGTTTTGCGTTCAGTTTCTTTGAAGCATCACTCAAGATAAAATTCCTGCGGTAGACTATGTCACCAACCATAAACTTAATGCTTTTGCTGCGCGTGTTATATGAGCTTTCGTATTTTGCGTGAGCATTAGCCAGCGATTCCTTAAGGTGGGTGTGCAGGATGTTCATCTTTGCCGCCTTAGGTAGTACATTTATCTCTGCGTTGTTTAAGCAACCCAGTTCACGTAGCAATTTATACTCTGACCCGTGTTCAACCATGGGTTGACCGAATAGTCCCTCGTACGGTGACATACCTATCGCCGAATGTAAAGCAGTGCGGAGTGCGCAAGCTATGTAGGGGATATTGGCATCCCAATTCCGCTGATCTTGGTCAATATATGACCGAACTGCTGCCAATATTGAGCGATTAACCCTCTCGCTCGCATTCGCTTGCGGTGAGTAAGCTGCTGTCCTAATATTTTAATTTTGGTGGGGGCAAAACCCCCATTTATTCGGCTTAATACAAGCTAATTCTTAATCTAACTTAAAAACTAAGAACTTAAGCTAAGGTTAGTGAGGGGGAGGACGGTTCAGAAGCAGGAGTTTTAAGGAAGGAGTGCTCAGGTTAAAGTCGAAGAAGCATATGTTTAAATTAACAGCCCGTAGCATGCGAGAGACAGGTTCGTTGGAGCCGTAAGAGGTTCGGTGGGTGGGTATATAAAAGAGACGAGGGTTTCGTGTATTACGGGGATTAGTATTGAGAGAGATGGAGTTGTAGAGCGACATGCAGTCAACGGAACCGGAGAGTAGTCGATGAATGAAAAGAATGTCTGATATCTCTCTTCGTTCTTCCAACGAATTCAGATTGATTAGTTTAAGTCGATCTAGATAGGGAGGCAGAATCAGAGGATTGTTCCATGATAGACCTCGAAGAGCAAAGCGTAGGAATCGACGTTGGATGCTTTCGATTCTGGAAATATGAGTAATTTGGTAAGGGCTCCAAACTTGAGAGGCGTATTCTAGCAGTGGACGAACAAACGATATGTATAAGGACCGGGTTACGTAGGGGTTGGAGAATTCTTTGGACCATCTTTTGACGAAACCGAGCACTGAGTTTGCTTTGAGAATGATATCGTCTATGTGAGTGAGAAAATTAAGCTCTGGGTCACATAAAATGCCAAGGTCACGAATATTATCAACTGTGGGTATGGGTTGATTATGGAGCAGGTAGAGACGGGGAGGAGATTTGTTACGTTTGCGTGAAAAAGTAATTGATTGGCATTTGACGACATTAAGCTCCATGCAATTTTTTAGACACCAAACTGAAAAACTGTCTAGATCCTTTTGAATAAGCGAAGAGTCATGTGTTGAGAAATGGTCTTGAAAAACTTGGTATCATCAGCGTACAGAGAGACAGAAGAATGTTTGATGACCCTATCAATATCATTAATAGCAAGAATAAACAAAAGTGGGCCGAGGTGGCTGCCTTGGGGGACACCGGAGGTAGCTAAGAAAGGGCATGAGGTGGCAGATCTAAATCGAACGCTGTAATAACGGTTTTCAAGGTAAGAAGAGATCCACTGTAACAAAGAGGGTTCAAAGCCGAGAGTGGACAATTTGAAAAGAATAAGCTTATGGGAAATTTTGTCGAAGGCCTTGCTGAAATCGGTTGAGATTACATCGACTTCGTAGCCTTTTTCTAAGGCTGAAAGGGTGACGGATACAAATTCAACAAGGTTAGTGGTTGTAGACCGGCATTTGAGAAAGCCATGTTGTGAGGGGGAGATGAGAGATTTGCAGTGGAAACTTAAGGTTTCATACAAAATACTTTCAAAGAGTTTGGGTATGTGTGAAAGTTTGGCAATGGGACGATAATTATTAACATCGCTCTTCGGACCCTTTTTGTGAATAGGGGTTATGAAAGATAATTTCCATATCTCAGGAAACTCTCCTTTATTTAGGGAAAGGCTGAAAATTTTTGAGAGGGGAAGAGAAAGGATGGAAGAGCATTTTTTTAGAAGTATGGCAGGGAGACCATCTGGACCAGGATTGAATTCATCGTTAAGTTGATTCAATTTATATTCGATGATATGGGGATCGACGGAACGAGGGAGAAGCGGTCCAACAGAAAAACTTTGTAGATAATTGAAATAGTCTGAATCAGGAACAAAGCAGTCATCAGCAAAAGATTGTTTGAAGAATGTAGCAAAAAGGTTGGCGATAGTGTTAGGATCGTTTGATGTTTCGTTATTGAAAGAGAGAGTGGTTGGGTAGCCATCGGATTTTCTTTTGTAGTTAACAAACTGAAAAAATGACTTAGGGTCTTTGATAAGGTTGGATTGCGTTTCCATTAGATAACGCTGGTAAAGGGAATTGTATAGCTCGGTGAAATGGAGATAAGAACCCAGATAGTTAGAGTAGTCAGTAGGAGAACGAGAACGGAGGTAAGTTTCCCACAACTTATTTCTTTTATTTCGCAGAGAACGAAGTTTGCGATTATACCAGGGTGGAGAAGTAGACGAGGTTTTGTGGCGGGAAAAAGGAACATAAAGAGAAATAGAGTTAAATATTTCTCTGTAGAATAAGGTTATGGCATCATTTACGGTTAAGTTGTCAAAATTGAAGGAGACTTTGTTGAGGTATTCATTTATTAGACGATAGCTTGCTTTATGGAAGTCGTAAGAAGACAGATCCGTAGGAGGGGTGGACCGTAGTGGAGAATCGTGAAAAAATGAGACAAGAAGGGGAGGGTGGAAGTTGTCGATGGTTGATAGAAAAAGGGGACTAGGTGAGACAGATGAGTTAATGGGGTCTGTTGTGAAAATAAGGTCTAGTTGCCTACCCATGAAATTTGAGATGCCACTAATTTGGCAGAGGCTGGAATCAGCGAGGCTATCTAAGAAAAGACATTCTTTGGCAGATGTGGGATTGGAAGCAATATAAAACGAAAGATCGTCTGATGGAGACCATTTTAAATTAGGAAGGTTGAAGTCACCGAAAAGAATGATCTCATCATGGGGGTCACACAAATCGGTGATGTGATCAATCGTTTTAATTACAAGTTCATAGGATTCGATGGTTTGTGAAGGTAAGATGTAACAACAGACAACGTAAAGTGATTTTCGGGGTAGTGAAATCTTAATTGACACATAATCAAGTATAGGGGAAGAAGATATGGCAATGAGGGAAGAGTCAATAGTATTTTTTACAGCAAGAAGGACACCACGGTTAGGGTAATCATTGGTGGGTCGGTTAAGATCGTCATCGCGATAAACGTTAAAAGTAGAAGGGAACAATTCTTGATTTTTGATGCTGGGGATAAGGTTCGTTTCAGTTAGTGCGTATAAATCAAATGGTAAGGCATGAGTTTGTTGCAAAACTGACTGAGTTTTGGAACGAAGGCCTCTTACATTTTGATAGTAGAAAGAAAAAGGGAGATTTTTGGAAGAAGGAGAAGCGGAGGTTGGGAAAATATTAGAAGCGAAAAAACTTATCATGGTCAGCTCTGCTACGTTGAAGGTGCGAGATCCGCTTTGAGTGAATATATTGTCCCAAGGCCTCAAGGTCATTCGCAACTTTTTGGGGAGACAAATTAAGAAAATCATGGTATTTCATGAAGAGGTTCCTAAGACTGGGGACATCGGTGGCGAGAGACCTTCTTGTTGAATCGAAACCATTACACTTGTTTTCGTTTTACCTTCAAAGCAGACGGAGTCCGGTTTATTGTGCAGATATGCCAAAAACAGACGAATGTTTTCGTAGGTTTTTTATCTCTAAGCCTAGAGAGAGCATAGCGGCATTCAGTGGATTCACTAGATTGTTGGGTGCATTTGACTGTAGGGGGTAGAAGGGGGTCTATAAAGGAAGATGAAGGTGAGATTGCCGTTGGGAAAGTTGTAAAAGACTGAGTGATGATTAAGGGAGGGGTAATTGATATCGGGGGAGAGGTAGAGTGGACTGAAGAATAAGAGACGGGGATTGATGGGTTTGGTGTAGAAGAGGATGTGTGGTTAGGTGTTTTAGAAGTTGGCGAGGGGTTAACCCAACTAACATTTCAGTTTCTATTAGCCTAGAAATATGGACATGCTGGAAATTTCAATTTATATAATGCTTCTAAAGAGCTTTCTTCAAAAATAATTTTCCTATAGAAGTCACGGTTTCAATATCATCTTCTTTTAAACCTTTTGCAAGTAAGATACAAAGTTTTTCAGAGACTAGAACCAATTTTTCGGATATGGTTTTATAAATGAAAATAGAGAAGCTGGAACTTGTATAAATATTGCAATGTGATATGATATAGAAGTTTACATCAGTGAGTTTTCAAAAGGTTTCTATAACAATTTCCTAAGAGCTATATAGAATACGTCTCTTAAGCCTAGCAGACTTTAATAAAAAGTCTTTAAAGAAAATGTCAATGTTCAAACTTCTAAGAACTCTGCAAATGAATCTTAACAGAAACCAATACATTTAATCTTAATTAAAATTAGGAATATTAAATTGCATGCATCAACTAATTATTTGTACACATTTATTGTAATCCATCTATGTACTTTCTAGATATTAATCAGGCAAGTATAAGAGTATAAATAGAGATCCCTATGATATATAGCATAGACAATTTGTTTGATTGTTTGCCTTGTGAACCTTAAGGCTAGGCGCGCACATTCAATTTTTAGTTGCACAACTGTTTGGTTCTTATAGAAAACAAATGTCCGCGCAGGTGCATATAATTATATGTTACACAAAATAGCGAACTCATTTTAGGCAATCGTTTAGTTTATGTCAAAACACAAACTTTTTAGTTGCTCGTTTAGTTGCTTAGTTGAATGTGCGCGCCTACCCTAAGAGTCTAGCGAAGATGAAGTTGAAGTGACGAATAACCAAAATTTAAGAAAAAATACCTTCGAAAGCAGGCAGCTGAATTTCAGATCAACCATTCGGCTCTTAAAAGTTGAATTGCAATTATAAACGAGCGTTCCGAAACAGGTGCGAAGTTATAACCTGAATATCCGAGAACTTTTTTGTTTTCAAACATATAATGCAGCTGCATTTATATGATTATCTTCATTTTGATCTTCTGTGCCCATATATTAGATATAAATGTGAATTTCTTTGGAAGAGGCATATATGTAAATCCAGCATGATATCTCTATATATCCCTCAAAGTGGAAATGCATAAAACTATAGATGGGTGAACTGATCAAAATGTTTGATGGTTTTATTACAAATAATATAAATAAATATTACATTAAAATAATTCACGATATTGAAGAAAGGCATAATGTATACTTAACATAACAAATGTCAAACTAAACGGAATACAAACATTTTACATATATGAATGAATGAATCGTTTTTAAGGACACAAATCAAAACAAAGAAAGAGTTAAGTAAAACATAAAACAAATCACTACGGTCAGCAATTTAAAGATATTTTGTGCGCTCCCATTAGGTATGAAGATTAGGGCTCAATACTGAAAATTAAATAAACATTTTGTAGGTAAACCCAACAAAGGAAACTTAAGACATTTGCTTAGGTTTTGTTTTTCTTGTGTGAAAGTGGCCTTGGCAAAATTGTATATAGCAGTCTTGTGTTAATTTTGAAGTTTGAGAAAGAAATAGGCTGATTAAGTTTTTGCATCTTCCAAATAATATTCAATATGGCCCAGTGCGTAGAGAGATGGACTATTACGCAAGAGATGCCGAGTTCGATCCCCAAATAAGGTATAATGTCATTCATGTTTTAAAATTATTCCAAATACATTAATTAATAACAATTCCAATGTGATACATAGTTTCAGGTTTAAAATTGATTAAATGTCGGAAAAACGTCTTCAAAGAAACATAAATTTACTTTTATTTTCGCATTTTTCAGGCTCGGTAAAAGTTCGAGTGTAAGCTTGTAATAGACATAAAAAGCCGTACGTTTGTAATTTTTGCGAAGCTTTATTGAAGCCATCTGTCAAAACTTGAACTTCAGTTCAATTTCGAATAGGACTCTGTTAAACTTCTAATAGTTCATACACGAAGCTGGCACTTTTAAAAGATCTGTGCATGATACTTCTGAGAGGATTTTCAGAATCACTTATAGAAGTCCATAAAAGGTTTTGTGAGCTTGTGTAATATTCTCCTTTTTGTTCTTAAACAACCTTTACAAATGTATTAAAGAATTTCGAAAATATATTTAGTTAGACCGAATCGAAGCTGAAATGTTAGTTGGGAATGGTTGACACCGTACGAGAACATGAACTTTTCAAACTCCTTGCTGGTAAACTGTTTACCATTGTCTGATAAGATTGTCTCTGGCACACCCATCACACAGAAAATCTCCTCTTGTAAAAATTTTATCACAACATCACTAGTTGCTCTGCGAATTGCTTTTATCATAACGAATTTGGTGAGTTGATCCAGTGCAATAAAAATATGGGTGTTGCCTAACTTCGACCGTGGATATGGTCCCAAAAAATCTATAAAAAGGAACTGAAATGGTCTTTCGACTTCAAAGGCTTTTCCCATAGGTGGTCTCATGGTACTATTTGAAGCTTTTGTCATTTTACAAATATCGCATTTGCCAACAAAGTTTTCGACCTGTACTGCCATTCCGGGCCAATAGAACTGGTTTCGTAATCGGTGTAAAGTTTTTGAAATACCGCCATGCGAAGCTCGAGGTGGCTGGTGAGCAAGAGTAATCAGGCGTTCTGTAAGGTTTTCAGGAACCCAAAGCTTCCAGATAAGGTCATCCTGTAAGGGATTCCCTGTGCAATGATTGACCTTCTTGTACACGAAATTGTTCGAGACTTGAAGGTCAGGTAGCTGATCTTTTTGATTTTTGACGGATGCAATAAGCTTGCAATATTCCTCGGATTGAAAGCCGGGGTCTGCAAGATCGATATGCAACACGTCAGAGGGATCTATCACCATCGATTCATCAAGGTTCAGAGAATCCACCTCATATATCCTAGATAGGGCATCGGGGACCACATTCTGCGAACCTTTTCGATGTTCGATGGTGAATTCGAAACCCTGAAGCTTAAGGCTCCATCTAGCCAATCGTCCACTCAAATCCTTCTGGCTCATCAGCCACTTTAAACTCGCGTGGTCGGTAATGATCTTGAAGGGCTGTCCTTCGACATAGGGTCGAAACTTCTTTACACCAACCACAGCTGCCAGGCACTCTCTTTCTGTGACGCTATAATTGCGCTGTGCCTTATTAAGTTTTTGGGAATGGTAATATATCGGTCTTTCAATACCTTCCTCATCCAGTTGACACAAAACACACCCAATCCCAGAGTTTGAAGCGTCACATAAAATTATGAACTCCTTATCGAAATTTGGATTCACAAGTACAGGAGCTGTCGTCAACATTTCTTTTAGCTTAAGGAAAGCTGCTACCGCCTCTTCTCCGAACTCAAACTTTTTCCCTTTTTTCAAAGTTTCGGTTATGGGACTAGCAAGAGTTGAAAAATCTTTTACAAAGCGACGGTACCACCCAGCCAAGCCTAGGAAACTCCTAACCTGCCTCACTGTTTTTGGGATGGGAAAGTCGATAATTCCTGACACCTTATCCTGATCAGTCTTCAGTCCACCATTTCCTACAACAAAACCTAGAAATTTAAGTTCTTTGAAGCAGAACTTCGATTTTTGCACATTAATTGTCAGACCCGCTTCTCTTAATCTTTTTGCCAAAATCTCTAACAGCTCGATGTGTTCCTCGAAGGTACTCGATGCCACACACAAATCATCGACATATGGAAATATTTTTTCTCGCAGAGCCACTGGCACCACCTTGTCTATTACTTGGCACATTGTTTGTGCTGCATTTTTGAGTCCAAAAGGCATAACAGTGAACTGCATTAAAGATCGACCCGGAACTGAAAACGCTGTCTTCTCCCTTGAAGATTTCTCCAACGGTATCTGCCAAAACGCGTCCTTAAGATCCACGCTAGAGATATAACGAGTTTCTTGCAGACGCGATAGCAAACCCTCTATATGAGGCATTGGATACGCATACCCTTTCGTCTTGGTGTTAACTTTGCGGTAATCTAGACAAAGTCGGTTTTTCCCTGGTTTCCTCACCAAAACCACCGGTGAGCTCCAGGCGCTAGAACTTTCTTCTATAACACCAAGATCGAGCATGCGATCCAACTCCTCATATAGTAGTTTTTGAACCGCTGGAGAAACAGGATAATGACGCTGTTTTATCGGTTCCGCGTCTCCTGTGTCAATTTTATGTTCCACTAATGAAGTTTTTCCCAAGCCAAGTACAGCAAAGGAAGGAAACTTGCTTATGGCTTTCCATAATGTCTGAGATTGTACGTCCGTTAATTCATGAGCATTTGCATCTTTCACTTGTTGGTCTACATCGAGAGTCAGTTCGGAGATAATATGTGGTGCTATTCCAAATTCCCTCCAAAAATCAACACCTAGGTATAAGGGCTGTTGCAGAGATGGCACGATGAATAAGAAAAAGTCTTTAGTTTCTCCCTTGTAGGTAATTTTTGCCAAAATTTTCCCGACTATGGCCTGTTTCACGCCGTCAGCTGTTCTTATACCCGATGCGAATTTAATGAGTTCGATATTGTTATTCTTTATGAAATCCAGGCCACCCACGCCCAAACAACTAATGCTTGCCCCACTGTCGAGCAACCCTTGCATTTGTTTACCTAAGACTTTCACTGTAACGTACGGACGAGGGTCATCTGAATTGCATAAGGTAGTTGATTCTATAGATTTATAAAGTTTTTTCTTCTCCTTAAATTTCTTTCGCAATTTCAAAATCCTATCTGAAACCTTGGTATTGTGACTCTGTGTCCCAAAAATCTTTTGCCTTACCCTGTAATAATTTAGTAAACGTTCGTGTAAAGTTTTGGGCGAATACTTGAGTGGAGTGCCTACGCTTACTAATGGCGTGGAGTTTTCTAACTTAGGTTTTTGAATGCGTTGGAGTATTTTTAGTGGCGAAGGATTATCGCTGTCAGGTGTAACAAAATTAACGTGGTTAGATGGTTTTGTAGTTATGCTTCCGAATTTTTCCGCTGTGAACAGTTCCCCCGGTTCAGTGAACTGTTCCTCGAGCCGTTTCCCGAGCATTTAGGGCACTGAGGAGAGGTGACATTATCCAGGCCACATTTGAAACAAAACAGCTTTCGCTGCGGATCTGGGCATTCGAAGAAGGAGTGGCCTTTTTCTTTGCAATTCCAGCAAGTAAGACTTCGACTGTCTCTCTTGGCCTGAAATGCTTCAAGGTACTGTTCCTGGATATCAATTTTCGACTCTACATTATTTTCATCTGCTATCTCTGAGATATTTTTACGCGTAGATGTTCCAAATCTAGAATTTTTTTGCGAGTTGTCGTGTTCGTTCAGATATTTTTCTATATTGCGACATACGTATACCATTTCTGGTAGACTGTTCGTATGATAAGTTATCAAGAGTTCACCCATTCTTTTCTTAACGTTGAGTTTAAGCAACTCGATTATTTCATGTGGCTGTTTGGGAATTCTCAAACGATTATTGAGTTCTTGGATTGCCGCATAGAAGTCATCGAAAGACTCTGCTGAACCTTGGTGTCTATCGAATAACTTCCTGAAAAGTTCTGAATCAGTCTCCAGACTTCGAAATTGTTCCACTAAGGCCAAGCGTAGAGATAACCAATTGACATTTGGGTGTGCTTGTATATATCCCCAGTACCACTTTTCTACCGAACCAGTTACGAAATGGTGAAAATTGAGTAGAATATCCTCCCAAGTTGTCTTATAACTCATCTTCAGGCGTTCAAGTCTAAACAAAAAGTCGTCAACAGTCATTTGACTATTGTTGAACTTAAGTCCCCATTTATGAAAATGGTGAAATTTACTATTTGTGGTATTTGTAGTCGCGGGAAAGGTACGATAGTTGCTATCTAGAGTATCACTCAAGGTTAAATTATGGACTTGCCTCAAAAAGTCATCTGCATTTGCAGCATTATTTATGTCGGTAGGATGTGTCGTTGAACGGGCTTGAGGACGTGAATGTAGAGCCTCATTAGGCTGAAGTGGATTGGCTGACGGAGTTCTTCTGTCTGTCTGTCTTTGTGGTGTAGTTGACGGCGCTATAGTCGCAAGGGTCTGTCTAACAATGTTCGCAACTTCATTATGCAAACTCAATCTACTTTTTTCTGCTTCTATTCTTAGAAATTCTAGATCTTTTGCGCGGTTAAGCCCTATCGCTGCCGTTACTACTTCCTCAATGTAACTCGTCATGAACTCATCTTCATCCATCTCTCCCTGTCCTGAATCAGAGTTACAATTTGTCTCATGGGAATGTGCAGTATTCGGATTTGAACTTAGGTTTTGATTAGCAGCTTCTTGTGCCTGCAAAGACGCTGCGCCTACGCCATCGAGATCAGCAACACATGGATTGGACTGATTGGTCTGATCGTCATCGTTATTTACATTCCCTAACGAATCGCTCTCGACATTAATGGGCGTAGGATCATCCTGGACACTGCGCAAGTTATGGCGCTTCCGAAATTCCGTAATGGATAATCGTTTTTTTGGTGGCATTTTCAATTTAAAAATAAATACTGGCCGATATGCAAAGAAAAACTCAAATTTCAAACTAAAAGAACAACAAAAAATTTAAACAAAAATTTTGTTTCGTTTACTAAATTTCAGAAATGAAATTTTAGAATTCAAAAACTAAAGGAACATAAAAAAATATTGAAAACCTTTCCAAACTAAACCAAAAAAAAAAAATATATAAAAACTATAAAGCGAAATGTAAGGCGAAAAGTCAGTTGATGGTCCAAACCAAAATATATGAAAGAGTTAAAGTAAAAAAAAAACTTTCTACTGAATCAAAAAAAAATAAATATATAAACCATCAAAAAGAAAACTACCTATAAATGATCGAAATAAAATCAACAAAACTGCATTTATGCAAAAGAATCAGAATATGAATAAAAAAAATCAAAGTTAATTATGGTTGTATCTATCATAAAAATTTTAAGGGTGAATACGACAAGTTACAAGCCCTTATTCTAAGAATAATGACGCAGACAATTTGTACCTTTTGTACTCTTCCAGGATGCTTTCTCTCTCCTTCTCTCACTCATTCAAAAAAGGTCAAAACAAAAACAATTCACCGCAGAAAAAGAAAATCGAATTCAAGTTAAGTTTTAGTTGTTATATGTAAACGGGATATTAAGGGTAAATTGATAGTTCTCGCAACAATAAACCAATACAAAGACTGAGTTAATGTGCCGAGCGCTTTTCTATACCTCTTGAACCTAATCAAAACTCAAGATTGAACAAAAACAAAAATCAAATTTAAACATTTCAAAATTTGGCTTCAACATGGAATTGAATATAGGCTTTGTTAAAATGAAGTGGTTGTAGTAGCTAAAACTGCACGCAACAGCCTGAACAGGGACTATATCACCCATTCACTGGACGACAACTGTTGCTACTACTGTCTCATTTAACGCGAAACTCAAACAAAAAAAATAATTTTGAAAAAAATGTTAACTCAATTGCAGATTTTCCTTCCCTTTGGCATATTCCTTTTTCTTCAAAAAAGGATGAAATCGGCCCCACGTTGGGCGCCACCTGGTACGGAACCTGTGCGGTTAAGCAAAAACTTTTGAGCAAAGTCAAACGCCTATTCTTTAAGAGAGGTGCTATAACCCTCAAACCTCAATAATATTTTTAGCACATATGGGATTTTCTCAACTCAAAAAGTCCTTGCAAACCTTCGCTCCATATGCCACCATCACGACCCTTAGCCTACAGGTAACTAAAGGCCGATTCAGGCAGCTGAAGTGAAGGGTGTTCAAAATTGCATCGGCTCGGCATGCTCGCTGAAGGCCAAGGCTTAACTCGTCGGATTGGTGGGGTTCTTGCCGAGCAATTATGAACGTTCGTCACGTTTAATCATGCCGAAGATGAAAACAAAATGATGTCATATTTCGGTTCAAAAAAATTTTTTTTCGTGTGACCGAAGAATTCATCCAAGATAAAAGAAAAATTTATGACGATTTAAATTCTGAACAATTCAGGATGAGAAAGAAAATTGAAAGATAGACATTAGACAGCCCTGGAAAGCAATGAACTAGGTATTGTTAGTTCAGCAGTGGCTAAACCCCCCCATGATTCGCTGACATGAACCATCCATGGCTACCGCATCCACGATGAATTCTTATTGCGGTAGCTCCCTAACTACTGTATGGTAATTTCAGTTTAAAACCTTACCATTTTTCTTAGCATTGTCTGCGTCGCGGGATCCTTATACCTTCGTCATATTCACCCCTTAAAGATGTCTTAATACGCCATTAAAACGTTCTTAATTCAACCTAAAAAAAATAATTCCTGAACAACTTCCCATTTTTGAGAACGAATACAAATAAAAAAAAAAAAACCATAATTTTTCGAAGAACGTTATAAAAAAATTTTGTTTTGTTTTTATTAATATTTATGTAGAAAATTTCAATAATAATAATAAAAGAATATATAAATTTGTATTTGATTAGTTACGTATTAAAAATTCTCTAAAAGGAGAACAATCAATAAAAAAATCCTATTCAACATAAAAAGAAATAAAAATATTCGCTTTTGTATTTCTTTCGTCTGTTTTAAATGTCGTAGCTTTCCTTGTTGCTTTTGTACGATATAAAAAAAAAATCTTATCTAAACTACCTCAATGCAATTTCTTAGTTCACTACGGCGTATGTTCAACTCTTTTCTTTAATATAATGTATTGTCAAAACTCTTATCAACACTTATTTGCTTTATTTTAAATTTACACTCTTAATTGTATGCTTTAGTTTTTTTTTTTTATACGACTTTGGTATATCGTTTATATCGTAAATTTATTCAATTATATTTTAATGCATACTTTTTAATGTATTCGTCAAAGCGAATTCAAATCTAAATTTTTTTTCTTTTACAATTTTTCCAAATGACAACTCCTAATAGATGTTCTTAGTATTTGTTGGCTATTAGCAATATCGATTTTAATTCAATCAAAGATTATCATTATCAAAAGCACTTACCAATTAAACTTTTTTTTTTTTGTAGGTGTGTATGTATACTATTCTCTTACTTGTTGTTTTTCGTATGGTTATGTATGATTGAATGATGATCAGCCGTCGAGGAGGTGCACCGCTTCGATGGGATGATAGAGATTATCTTTATCTCTTTTTTGTTGTTGTTATGTTTGTTTATGAATGCTTGTTTTTTTCCTATAGAAAAAGATTTAAAATTTTGAAAGAGATTAAGCATCGATAATTGCTGTACATAAAAAAATATAACTAAATAAAATGATGAATACCTATTCTATGCAGTGTTTTATATCTTGTTCTTTTTTTTTTTTTTCTACGTTAATTTCGTTAGTTTAATTTGTTTAACTTATTTCAGTTCTTTCAAGCTTTCAACTAATTTTGTAATCTTTGCTTTTAATAGTAACGTTAATATTATTGTTTTTTTTTTTTTATTTTTTAAAAAAAATAAAAAAATTTATTATTTGATAGTGGGTACTTAGCTTCGTCAATGTAGTATTTGGTGGATTGTAGTTTTTGTTGTTGTTGGTAGATGTTATTTGTTCGTAGATAGTTAAAGTTGATATTATTGCTGTTGTTGTTCTTGTATGTTCAGGTATGGAGTTGTACGTTGTTACTGGTAGTTTGGCTGCTGTATAGTTGATGTTCTTGAATGTTATATGTTGAAGTAGTGGTCGCTTGCTATTGTTCTTGATGTTCTGTTGCTATTGTGTTTTTTAGATGGGTTGATGTTTTTGGATGTAGTATATGTTGGCTATTGCTGTTGTCGTTATCCTGGTCGTAGGTTCTTGCTGTTGCTGAGATGTAGGTATGGAATAAAGTTGCTTGATGATGTGGGTGTCGTAATAACTTGCTGTTTTTTTTTATGTAGGTGTTGTGTGAAGTTGCGGTTGATGGTGATGAGGGCGCAGATGTTAACTTTATCGTTCTGCAGCCTTATTGGTGTAAGTGGCTACGTGAATGGTCGTTGGTTGCTGGTCTGGAGATTTGAGAGTGTGGAATTCTGGTGGTGGTGCGGAACTCACGTGGTGATGTTAATCTGGTGGTGGTGGGACTGACCGCAATTCTCGAGTTGGAGCAAAAATCTCGTGACGGCGGAAAACCTCGTGTAGGCCAAAAGCCTCGTATTGGCGGAAAATCTTCCCGTAGCGTATACGCTACAAAGTGATATCCGCAAATGTTTCAATAAAAATACCTTTAATTAAATTACAAGGACGATATGTGCTTTTATAATGCACATGCAACGTGGCTTCACGCTACCGCTTAAGTTTTTACTTTAGGATTTATAAAACCGCACACTAGTCGAATCGCACACTTCCAGAACTAAAAACCAACTGGTGACTTTTCCCCAAAGTCTGCACCTTCTAGTTTCTTCTTAAGTTGACGAAAGTGCACATTTCCAACATGGACGTGGATCCGGCCTTATATTTTATTAAATTTCTTAGAGAATTTTGACCACAAAAATCCCAAATTGTTTTCAAAAATCCTTTTTCAATTTTTAAAATATACATGTGAAATATTAATTTTCTGGTCAAAATCCACGAGTTTTCAAAAATTTCGACAACGTTTTTTCACCCATACAACTTCGCCTTTTTGTGTTAGTTAACGAATCATAATACATTTATATTTCCCCTTTTTTTCTATATTTTGTATTATCATAATAAGTATAATGAAATACTTGTTTGTTCAGTCGATCTTTGACTTTCGCTCAGGAAAGACTACAGTGCGCCAAGAGTTACTTTTAAAGTGTTAGAAATAAAAAGTTAGTAGAGAAGTTACCATTTTGACATTCATTTTACCAAGTGTGCGATAGCGCAGAGGTAGTGGCGTCGGCTGGTGAATCCGAGGGTCGTGGGTTCAAATCCCGCTCGGAACAAAATAAATTTATTGAAGCTTTTTTACACAATAGTGAAGTGAGCGAAATAATCTATTGGGAGAAAAAGCAGATGGAGAAGGAGAGAAGGGCGGGGGGGTCGAAAGACTCCTCCGCAAAGTCGGATGATATTGCTGTTGTGTCGTCAGCAGCGGTACAAGCAAGCAATACTGCAACTGCAATCAAGCAGACGAAGAAGAGAAGGAGGACGTTGCGACCGCAACCAAATCTGAACGTGCGGAGAGCCACCCCAGGTAAGCTGCCAGCTGGGGTGGGAGACAAAGAGCGGGCAGCAACAACACCAACAGCCAGCAAGGTACAGGTCGGGGACACTGACGAATACAGTGACTCGGCCGGAACAGAGTACATGTCTGAGGAAGGAGAGGGGCTCTATAGGTCTCCTGGCACAAATAAATTTGCACTACTGTCGGAGCCAGAGCCGTACACCGACAGGGTGTTGGAAGGGGAACAAAACCCCCAAGAAGAAATTCATGTAAGCGAGCTGGAGAAGGCCCTCCAGGCAAAGAAAGCTGAGGTAGACAAATACCAGCAACATCTGGACAAGCTGAAGGAGGAGATGCAGCCCCTTCTCAGCCAAATAAGAAAGAGGATGGAAGCGCTCCGGCAAAAAGAGGCAGACGAGAAGCAGGCCCAAAGACAGCTGCAAGCAAAAAAAGCAGCAGAGAGGCAGCAACAAAAACAACAACAACAGCAGCAGCAAGCCCAAGCAACGAAACATCAGGCGGTTGCACAAAAACAACAACAACAACCACAGCTGCAACAAGCACAAAAACAGCAGCAGCCAAAGCCTGCAAGGAAAACTGCAGGAGCGGAGCAAGGCGCCCAAAAGAAAACAAATGCAGCAGGCCCATATAATGAGGGCCCATCAACCTCAGCAGCAGCAAGACAGCAGCAGCAACAACAGCAGCAGCAACAGCAGCAGCAACAGCAGCAGCAACAGCAGCAGCAACAGCAGCAGCAACAGCAGCAGCACCAGCAGCAGCAGCAGCAGCCAGAACAGCAACACCAGAAACAGCCACAGTCGAAAAATGAGAAGGTGCCACCAATAAGGACATTTAAAATCGACCTGAAGGACATAAAACAGGTATGTAAGCGGGCCACAAACGGCCACTTTCTTATTAAAATAATAAACGATAAAGAAAAACGATACTCGGTTCAGTGCTTCTCACTGGCCGAATATAAAACAACTAAAGAGCTATTGAGGGAAGTTACAGCTGAATTCTTCAGCTTCACGCCTAAAAGCGAAAAAGTGAAAACGGTCCTCCTGAAGGGCATAAGTTCCTGCACGGAACCGGAGGCGCTCTTAGATGAGCTCCGTCAGAAAGCCAGCGACGATCTCGAGTTTATCGGGGTCAAGCCTTTCACCACGGTGAAGTCAAGACGAGGGGGTTACGGATTGCCAATGTTCCTCGTAACATTATCGCCCCAGAGCAAGGTTGAAAGTCTGAGGAGTATTTCCCGCCTCGACTTCCAAGCTGTGCGTTGGGAAACACTAAAAAGACATAACGACATGCTTCAGTGCATGCGTTGTCAGAGGTTCGGCCATGTCGCAGCCAACTGCGATATGCGGATGCGCTGTGTCAAGTGCGCAGAAACCCACATGAGGGGGGAATGTCAATTAGGAATTGAGAGGGTTGAAGATATAACCCAGCTCAAGTGTGTCATCTGCGGAAACGAGGGGCACCCCGCTAATTATAGGGGCTGCCCTAAGGTTCAGCAAATAAAACAACAACAGGCCAGTCAAAAAGCCGAAGTTCGACAGGCTCCAACAACAAAATTCGTGGTTCCTAACTTCTCTTACGCCCAAATGGCGTCAAGAGATAGGATTACGAGACAGGCCCCACCAACGGTTGCCCCAAAGGCCCCCGTGCCCAAGGCGCCAGAGGTGCAGGCCGACATTGTAGCTTTGTTACTGAGCATTCAAGGCCAGCTAGCAGGACTGCAAAGTCAGTTAAAGGAGCAAGGCAAAAGGGTAGACCATCTCTACTCTTTGTTGCCTGGCCTAGTGCAACATAGACCATAATGGGCGCGCTACCGGAGACGCGCTTAAAAATCCTGGCTGTGAATGTAAATTCACTGATTAGGATTGAACGTAGAGCTAATTTGTTTCAATTGTTGAAAGACCTCAGTCCAGATGTGTTTTTGGCTAGCGAAACCAAGCTAAACCTGAAACATAAATTGACTCATAAAAATTACAATATCGTAAGAAGAGATCGACCCGACTCTACTCAAGGAGGCGGTGTCGCCATCTTCATACGAAAAGGCATTAATTATAAAGTCATATACAGCAATGATCTTCGAAAGCTCCAGACGCTAGAGGTTTGCGTCATATGCATCTCTCTCACTCAAGGGAAGCGGATGTATGTGATTGCGGCCTATGCGGCTGAAGCTCCGCAGGCTATTACTTTTGACTCAGAGCTCGAGATTCTTTTTAGAACACTTAAACTGAGCTTGGAAGAAAACTACTATATTATGGCCGGTGATTTGAACGCAAAACATGAAGATTGGGGAAACCAAACAAATAATCTCAGAGGTAATCATCTTTTTAATTTGATGACTCTTTACGGCGTTGAATATGGTATTGACCTGCTGACTACTGAAAGGCCGTCGTATCCAAGGAGCGGTTCCTTTCTGGACCTTTTGCTGTACGATACCAGACTGACAGTTACAGACAAAGTGGGTAACCACCCTCGAAACTGCTTACAGACAATCGAGTACGACAGTGATCACTGCGGACTGGCTGCTGTAATTCAGATTCCGAACGAACGCGTGGAGTTGGAGGAATACGTTGCAGTGCATTCTTACAATTACAGTAAGATGCGCTGGCCTCGTTTCACCAACGCCTTAGCGAGAGAAATTCGTTCGAGAGACATAGCCCCACCAAATAACAGAAACCTTACAAATACAGAAATCGACCAACATCTACAACAGATGGACGAAACGATTAAACGAACAATGGAACGGACAATACCCAAGTACAAAGAACGCGACCAAATGGACGTCTACAGAAACGCGACCATAGACGCACTACACAGACATAAGAGTGGCTTACTGACAAGACTTAAAAACTTATACAGACGATTCACAGAACCGCACGACCTGGAGGTTAGGACACTGAAGTCGTCAATAAAGATTATCAATATATTGATTAAGGATAACTACAGGTTATCTATTAACAGGTTCTGGGACAACAGAATTCGTTCTGTAAATTCCAGCGACCCTAGTATGTTTCCTGAAATCAATAAGATATTTAGGAAAAACAATCAAAATGACCTTCCGTGTCTTAAACTCCAGAGAACAGTAGAGAACACAGACGTACTCCTGACAGCGCAAATTGATCCAGAGGAAGCCGTCTTGGACGATGACTTCTTTATAGTTGAGGACCAGAGGGAGAAGGTGGAGGCAGTGGGGGCTGCGTTTCAGCAAGTGTACAAGGTGAATGCTTGCATTCGCCCGAACCACGACCTGGAAAACAGAGCACTACTGCATCACTTCTATCTTCGAAATGAAATAACGCAATGGCGATCTGAGAACCCTGGTTTCCTGAGGTTTAATGACGATCTTTTGGCAAATGCCACAATCGCCGAGCGAATAGGGACAAGTCCCTTGTTAGTGACGAAGATGGATCTCCAGCTCATCTTCAGTTCTATCAAGAATAAGAAGTCAGCGGGTGTCGATGGTATATCTAACGTTGTACTAAGGCATTTACCGAATGAGGCAATTGACATTTATGCCACACTCTTTAACAATGCGCTGAATAATGCATATTATCCAGTGCATTGGAAGACAGCGGTGGTACATCCTCTCCCGAAAAAGGGAAAGGACAATTCCAATCCGTCCAATCTTCGGTCGATAAGTCTTCTTCCGAGCATTAGTAAGGTTTTCGAAAAGATCATCAATAGGGCTCTGATTAAATGGGCTGCGGACAACAAAATAATTCCGGATAACCAGTTCGGGTTCAAGGCGGGACATGACACAATTCATGCCGCGGCTAAGCTCGTTTCTGATATCCAATGGAATAAGTCAAAACAACAATGCACGGGTGCTGTTTTGGTGGATTTAGAAAAGGCTTTCGACACCGTATGGTTAGAAGGTCTTTATCTGAAACTGAACAGACTTGGCATTAGCAAACCATTGATGTATATGCTTTATGATATGCTTAACGGTAGAAAGTTTGTTGTCAAAAGTGGCAATGTAACTTCTACCACAACTTTTGAAATCAAAAATGGTCTACAACAGCGAGCGGTTAATTCGCCAATTCTCTTCAGCATTTACACCAGCGATCTCATAGGTAGTCTTCCGCAATCAATAGCGTATGCCGACGATCTAATTGCGTACAGAACGGCCCGAAAGGTTGAGGTTATTAGAATTCTCTTGCAGCGTGACTTTGAGAAGATTCAGCGATATTGCGATGACTGGAAACTGAAAATAAATGTCCAGAAGTCGGAAACAATTTTGTTCCGGACTCCGTTGGCTAGAGCCCCGCGGGATACGCGCAAGAATTGGCGCAAGATGGTCATCGTTGATCCTCACGGGCAGCGATTAACGAGCAAAAGTGTAGTGAAGTACCTCGGTATCTGGTTGGATCAGTATCTATATTTCGACAGACATGTAGATGCTGCGCTGGCCAGGGCCAGAGGAGCCTTCGGTCTGACGAAACGACTGTTTTACAGCAGTCGGCTTGACCCCAGAGTGAAGGTCATTTGCTACATGGCCCTCATACGGCCGATGATCGTTTATGGTTGTCCAGTGTGGTTCAACGTTGCTCCATCTCAGATGGAGAGAATTCGGGTGTTCGAGCGGCAGTGTCTTCGACGCTGTACTGGTTTGCATCGGACACCCGAATCTTCTTATGTTCACTATTATCCGAACGAGGCTCTATACAACGGGGCTCGGATCAACAGAGTTGACAATTTCGTGATAAAACTTATTCGGGGTCACATTGCGAGGGCTCTGACTTCGACCAATAATTTGATTTTCGGGGCGTTCTACCCAAATGATGAATATTTTGAAAATGCACGCTTGAGTGGCTTCATTCCTCCAGAGGCATTCCTCTATTTAGATAGATGCGGTCTGATACAGGATAGATTGGCAGTACCGCTAATCTACCACGTCAGGCGAAGAACCGTGGACCGGCGGCTCCTTTACACTCGGGACGTCGTGGCACAAGACGGAGAAGAGCTCCTACGGTTCAGTAGGGCTGTGTCCGAACGGGACAAAACTGATAGGGTGAAGCAGGAGAACCAGTTTTGGTGGCTTCAATCGGTATTTGATAATGGGTAGTCGGGGTGGGGTATTAGAGCCGTGGCCGGCTTGCATACCTGTTTTTTAGTCACAGGTTTAGTTTTAAAAAGAATAGGCACAGTGGCAAAAAAAAAAAAAAAAAAAAAAAAAAAAAAAAAACTACATTCTTTAAATGTACAAAAAAAAGAAAAAAAAAAAAAAAAAAAAAAAAAAAAAAAAAAAAAAAAAAAAATCCGCTGTGGTTGTTCTAGTTTTTAAGTAGTTTTAGTTTATTTTAAGTAGTTTAAGTGGTTTTAGGTAGTTTTATTTTAGTTTTAGTTTATTTTAAGTAGTTTAAGTGGTTTTAGGTAGTTTTAATTAGTTTAATTTTAGTTTGTAAGTTTTATATAACAAAATAAAAATGATAAAGAATCCGAGTTTTTTTCAATTTTCTCGAGAAAACAAAAAAATATAGATATAGTTATTGAATTCTAAATAGGTTTTTAAGCCGAAAGGCAGTAGTTATAAGAATATTGTTTAACTTAGAGTGCCCGTATGGGGCCAGTAAGTTAGTTGTAAGTTATTGATAAGTAGGCTAGTTTTATGAATTTTTGTCTAGCATTAAGATAGTTATAAGATTGAATGAAATAAAAATGAATTTAAAAAAAAAAAAAAAAAAAAAAAAATACTTGTTTGTTCTGCTTTAATGTCCAAACCCTCTCAACACTCAGCGTGGTCTAGTGATCTTGTCGATCCATTCGTCTCGCCACACTCCCAGGTTCGAATCTCATTTCTAACAACTTTTTTTTTTTTTTTTTTTGGAATTAGCCTTTTTTTACATTTTTTTGTTTTTTTTTTATAACTTTTACTTTACTTCCTTTTCTTTTTTTTTTTTTTTTATTATTTTATTACCATATAAAAATAATTATTATTTTAAATAAGTTATTATTTTGGATCATCCTATATTGAATATCGAACTTTTAACATTTATCGTTAGAGATAGCTTCTTTACAAATGGGAACATACAACTGACTATTCCATTCAAATCTGAACCGGTTCAATCGGTTCGTCAATTGATACCCTAAAAATATGCTAAGCTCTTTCTCTCATCATAATCGTTTAATTCAATTTCATTTTCTAAACTGTTATACACTCTGTACTGTACATACCTACTTGTCACAATGCAGCTGAATTATATGTTTGAAAACAAAAAAGTTCTCGGATATTCGGGTTATAACTTCGCACCTGTTTCGAAACGCTCGTTTATAATTGCAATTCAACTTTTAAGAGCCGAAGTTGATCTGAAATTCAGCTGCTCGCTTTCGAAGGTATTTTTTCTTAAATTTTGGTTATTCGTCACTTCAACTTCATCTTCGCTAGACTCTTAGGCTAGGCGCGCACATTCAATTTTTACATTCGCAACTGCTTGGTTCGAGCAACTAAAAAGTTTGTGTTTTGACACAAACTAAACGATTGCCTTAAATGAGTTCGCTATTTTGTGTAACATATAATTATGCACCTGCGTGGACATTCAACCAAATATTTCATCTGTTTTCTATAACCAAACAGTTGTGCAACTAAACATTGAATGTGCGCGCCTAGCCTTAAAGTTCAAAAGGCAAACAATCAAATTAATTGTCTATGCTATATATCCTAGGGATGTCGATTTATACCCTTATACTTGCCTGAGTAATATCTAAAAAGTAGATGGATTACAATAAATGTGTACAAATAATTAGTTAACATACATCAATTTAATATTCCTAACTTTAATTAATATTAAATGTATCAGTTTCTGTTAAGTTTCATTTGCAGAGTTCTTAGAAGTTTGAACATTGACATTTTCTTTAAAGACTATTTGTTAAAGTCTGAAGTATTCTATATAGCTCTTAGGAAATTGTTATAGAAACCTTTTGAAAACTCACTGATGCAAACTTCTATATCATATCACATTGCAATCTTTATACAAGTTCCAGCTTCTCTACTTTCATTTATAAAACCATATCCGAAAAATTGGTTCTAGTCTCGGAAAATCTTGTGTGTCTTACTTGCAAAAGGTTTAAAAGAAGATGATATTGAAACCGTGACTTCTATAAGAAAATTATTTTTGAAGAAGGCTCTTAAGAAGCATTATATAAATTGAAACTTGCATCATGTCCATATTTCTAAGCTAATAGAAACTGAAATGTTAGTTGGGATGACATAGTTCGATTACGACCAAGTGTTCCGCATATGTCATGTATATTGTTATACAATCATAGGAACGGCAATCGAACTATGTCAACTAAATAAAAACAATACAATAAGGGATCATATTGCAATACTGACCCATCGTAGTGCAACTATGTCAAGTGCGACATATGTTGATGTTGCACTATTGTATTGTTATTTATTAATCAAACAAACTGTGTCAAGCGAATGGAAATAGAATGCGTGGTTGACCTGGAGGAAGTGACGATCTAGGCGATAGAAGAGGTAGCGTAAGAAATGATGAGTAGAAGTTCGGTCACTCTGTTTCGAAGACTAAAACGAAGAAGTTGGTTTCATTCTATTTCTAAAAATACAACACAAGTGCCTTCGTCAATTTGATTAGCAAGAGAAGTCATCAAATCGGTCTTTGTCTTCTTTGGTAATTGCCTCAAACTGGAGAGTAGGTCTGCTGTGATCAGTCTGTTGTATATGAGGCGGACTTGCTCGTTCAAATCACCGTCTTCGAGATCACTTTGATGACGATTAAAAGTTCTTACAAACCCAGCACTGGTGCTGGCTAGTCCATCATTCTCTTCGATTGTAGTCGCCACTGGCAGGATCTCAGTATTGCTATCTATGTATATTGTATCCTTTTCGAGTTGGTCAGATATCATACCTTGAACAAGAGTATAAAAGGGGTCACAAACTGGAAGAGGTACTACATTGCCCGTTGCTTTGATAGCCTTTTTTGTTTCCGAATGAGAACGCTTTGCTGCAACCTGAAACCGTGTCCATTGCTGCATTAGTTTGTCTACACTTCTATTGTAACCAGCTCCAATCATATGTAATCTTATTGAATCCCAAGCGGCTTTTTTCTTGGCAATGATTTTAACGTCGTTGGATTTGTTTTCAATAATTTCCCTCTGATGAGCGAGCAACTGTCGAAAAATCTCCTTTTCGGTCATATCTCAGTTATGTTCTCTGTCACGTTTCGCCTAAAATTAGAGTTGGGTAGTTCCGGACCTAAATAGTTCCAGGAACTAGTTCCTCTCTCGGATACATTTCCACTCGTTCCACCGATTGAATTTAAACAGTTCCATAGTTCCGACCGAATAAAGATACAGTAAGTGCTTGGGTTGTGTGTTTGTGTAGCCGCCTGTAGTCGTATAGCACAGGAAAGAAGAACAGAATACCGACAGACTGAGTGTGCGCTTGCCTACAAGCTGTAACCTGCTATGTGTATTTTATTTTAAGTATGGATAGGTTAGGTATACATGTATATGTATATATATGAAGGTGCGAATTTAGTTTTTGTTTTGCTGCACATGTGATACTGTTCTTGTAATCGAAAAAAAACGTGTAACGGTTCTTGTCTAATAGGTCTTTTCTTATTCTTATTGTGATTCATTGTTATTTCTAGTTCCTAAGGATTAAAGAACTATTTAGGTCCGGAAACCGGAACTACTAATTCTTGCTAGGAAGTTACCCAAGCAACACATAAACTCTTGGAGAGTACTTCAATAAATGTATCAGCTCTTTACAAGCGGTTAGTTCAATCTTCTTAATACCATTTCACTTTATGACCTCCTAATTTGCTCTTTAAAATGTTCTTTTTGTTATAGTATAATTAAATGCTCTTTAAAACATCTTAGAGATAATCATGACAAATGTCACCATATTGACTCTCTATTTACCCTCTATAAAACCTCTTTAAAAGGAGTAGTTTTAAAATGCTGAAAGAGGTTTTCATTTTAATCTTTCGAATACATCTTGAAGATATTCTGTGAAAGTGTTCACTAAAACGTATTTATGAAAGCTTAACATCAAGAATTACTACTTTCCTCTTTGGTTGAAAAAAAAATGTTTTGTTTCGCCTAACAATTGTGAAACCAAGCGAAAATCTTTTTTTCTTTCTTCTGTTTAAAGAAAACAACTCAACTACGTTTAACAAAAAACAAGCAAAACTGCACAACTGTTTGGTTGCAGAAAACTGATGAACTATTTGGTTGAATTTTCGCGCAGGTGCGTATAATTATATGTTACACAAAATAGCGAACTCATTTTAGGCAATCGTTTAGTTTGTGTCAAAACACAAACTTTTTAGTTGCTCGTAACAAACAGTTGCAAAACTAAAAATTGAATGTGCGCGCCTAGCCTAATTGTTGTCAATTTGTTATCTTTTTCTTTTACTCTTTGCTTACACTTTGTTTGCTCTTTTTTTCTTTGAATTTCACTGATTGTAAACAGCTATATTCTTCCTTTACTCTTTGTATACACTTTTTTCACTCTTTGCTTTGAGTTTCAGTTTCGATATCTTATTGTGAAGTGCTTAAGATATTTTAGAGTTCTTAACAAATGGATGGCGTATCTGTATAAAATACATGTTTTTTTTAAAGGGTGACATTGTTAAACGTATATTGAAGATAAAATTATTATTTACTAGATTTTTATGTTTTATCGTTTACTATACGAAGTCATCAGTTTCTACGGATGTATGTAAATGAAAGAAGGAAATGTTGTTATTTGAAGAACTTTGGCAGAATATTAAAGAAATGTTGAAATAAAATTGATAATGGGTATTATTTTGATTATGTATAATATCAAATTTTCTGAATTTTCAGTGATTCTTTAGTCGGTTGACAGTTGAACTCAATATTTTGTATCTTGATAGAATGTTGACGCAACAATAAAATGTCAAGTTAGCATATCTTTCTAACAGATTTTTAATCCAGGGATTTTAACACTTTGTGAAATAAAAATTAAGGAATGACATATAATTTCACTTATTTTCATATATGTCTTTTTGTATCTTTTCTCTGTAAGATGTATAAAACCTGTCAACTTACATTTAAATTTTGAAAAAAATGCAATAAAAATTCCGGAATCATTCTTCAAACAATTATTATGTTTCTTCGTGTTTTGTAGTATAAAGGAGATCTTAGCATCACAATATACAATAAAAAAGTTGATTTCATTTTATTTTATACAAAATTCTAAAGACGTAAGTGCTAATATGTCGCTCAGTTTGTAAACCTTTTGAGTTGTATTTATTTGCTGAAATTATTTTACATTTTAAAATTATTCAGATCGAACGAAAAAAGACCTTTCATAAAATAAAGCACCCTGTAGGTAGGAATACCTTCGACACATACACATACATGAATCGGCCATATCTATTGCATACTTAAACGTCTTTTCTTTTTTGATTCTGAGGGCATTTTATTATTATAGCATTATTTTTCTGAATATTTCTTTGTAAATACTATTCTATTTGAAGGCGCGTTAATTTCAAGTAGGGTAGAGTATGCGGTTTCAAATTAAATCTTCTCTCGCAAATCAAAACACACAATCATAAAAAGGGTATACAATGAATATCGTAAATCCAGTAATAAATTATTGAAGGAAAGAATTCGCCATGTTTGTGTATTTATATTAGTCAATCCATTTTATTTGAATTGCATTAAATTTGTATTTGCGTGAAAGAGAAAGACATTTTTTATACATTTTTCTTCTTCGCAGTTCAATCTTTCTACTCAAAAATATAAACATCTTGAAAACTACTTGAAAGTGTCTTTATAGATTAATCAAAAAATGATCTTTATGAAGTCTTATAAATACTTTACTTAGAACTCTTTGTTCAATACAATAGACTCCTCCCCTTTAGGCCTTTTTGGGTATTACAGACCTCTTTAAGATTGTTCAAAGAGTTGAAAACACTTGGAAAATAACTTTTCAAGATATCTGTAAGAGGCAATTCTGTTGCTTGGGTATAGGTACTTACCTATTCTTTTAATTTTTTTTGACAAAGCTTGTTGTTGAACGACATAACCTAAGTGCATTTTTATTTTCATAAAACGTAAGTACTTTTGATTTGTAGAAAAACATAAACATACAAAATAGAATACCTATGTAGGTAACATGAAATATAAAATATACCTAGGTATATAAAAAGAAATGCCGCCTTGTATATAAAGGTATTTCTTATCTGCCAAGTTTAGAGTTGTATTTATTGATTAACACCGTAAAAAAGATTTTTCCGTATATTTTATATCTAATCGTTGGATCGTTCATTTTTGTTATGTTATTGTTATTATTGAACTAGAATCCTCACACAATTTTGTAAATTAAAAAAAACGCATTAATTTCCCTACATTTAAATCGATTCAATATTGAAAACGTATTTTCGAGTAAGAAAATGAGAAAGGTACTAAAAATTAAACACAAAATTAGCTGTGATATTTTTGTTTCAAAAATAATTTTTTTTTAAATAAGTAGGTACCTATATTTGGGGTATTCATGATCAGGTCCAACAAGTCTAGTGAAATAGCTAAATTTTGTAATTGCGCTATGGGCCAAGTATTGGTTTCATACAGAAAAAAAAATCTAGTTTTTAATCAACAAAGTGGTTTTCACAATGTCGTCCGTCTGTGTATGTGTGCGTCTGTTCGGATGTGCGCTTTTTCACTTCGGTCTACAGCCTGAACGTGTTGAAGGATTTTCTTCAAACTTCTTATAGGTAGGTATAACAGTTTTAAGAAAAACCCATGTCGAGGATTTTTTTAAATTTGGTTTAAGCCCATCTTAAACTGGTACCTTCCAAGTAACTGTTTTTGTTTGTCTGAATTTGCTAAGAAATGGCTCTAACGATTCCAATAAAAAAATAGTTTAATATATCAGGATTGGTTCTGACAAAACTACTTTCAAATTTTTGGCTTAAATGCTCATAACGGAAATTGGCTTTTAAGGAGTTTTTTTGAAACTAACCAAAAGTTGGAGAAGACTTGGTTGAATTCACTTAAATTTTGCTAACCATTTTGTATGAGCTTCTTAAAGATGCATTTGCTCTCATACAATACGCTGTTCACTTTAGGCCAACATTTTTCGTTTTTTTTTTCAAAAAGAACTAAAACGATTTTGATCAAATTTTATGACTGATACATTAAGGCTTCTCTTAAGAAAAATGTGTTTTTAGTTTTTAGCTAAAAATGCATAACGGAAACTTGGTTTTAATAGTTAAAATGACCTTTAACAAGGACTTGACGGATTTTTTTTTTTACTTTGAAGCTATAACTCTTTGATGATTCTCTAGATACGGAAACGCAATTTTTATTTTAGCCCGGTTATAACGGGTACCCCTCATAATTTTATCGAAAGCGGCTTAAGCTGTTTTAATTTTTTTGCAAATATCTACATAGCCCCCAAACAATTATCCATAATAAGAGCAAGTTCGTTCGACGTTGTCGTGCATTTGATTTTCTATTGCAAATATGAATTAAATTTCGTGAGCTGTCAAATACAGGAGTGCAAATCTTACACCGTTGTATTTTTCTGTTGTATAGATAAAGTGCAGACATGTTGCTATTAAAGCCCGTATATTTTGTTGTTGTGGTGCAAGAAAACGTCGCACTTTTGCAATGCTACAAGACCAGTTGAACCGGATCGTGAATACCCCTATTATAATGTATGTGGGATTCAAGTAAAATTTTTTAACGCACACTCTTAATGCATTCAATGCTTTTGCTTGCTTTCTCACTTCATAGTTTGTAATCATAAAATATTTGTTTCAAAATGGCCATGCGCAGAAGAAAAACCAGTATTTTATGGGACCATTTTTCTGAGACCGAAAAAGAAAATGCTAAGTGCAATTATTGCAAGGAAGTGATATGTTTTCCTTCGGGAAGCTTAGGGAATTTAACCACGCATCTTAATAGAAAGCACGCTGGAATTTCTATTAGATCATTAGAACGCCAGCCTGTGATAATTCCGAGCGCATCGGCACCACCGGAAACAGCCTCGGCACCACCCAATCCAGGGGTCGTAACTGTTGACAACGAAACCAGTGTTTCTCATTCTGCGCGTCAATCTCAGTGTCAACTGCACTCCCGATCAATTCAGCAAAAAATGGATTCATTTACTGAAAGACCTCTTTCGCAACAAAAACAATCGAAAATTGACCAACAATTAATTACTATGATATCAAAAGAATATCACCCATTGCGGTTAGTTGAGGAACCTCAGTTTGGAAAATTTTTTCACTTTTATGCCCTGCATACAGACTCCCAACAAGAAAAACTTTGTCACAAAATCTCTTAACTCAGCTCTTTCTCAAGCTAGAGCAAGAAGTTATGGCAAAAATCGAGAACGCCCCAGCAATTTGTCTGACAACTGATGCATGGACATCAATTAACAATCAAAGCTTTATACATAGCTGTTACTGCCCATTATATTGATATAGAAAATGCACAACTATGCTCGAATTTCCTATTATAATGTATGTGGGATTCAAGTAAAATTTTTTAACGCACACTCTTAATGCATTCAATGCTTTTGCTTGCTTTCTCACTTCATAGTTTGTAATCATAAAATATTTGTTTCAAAATGGCCATGCGCAGAAGAAAAACCAGTATTTTATGGGACCATTTTTCTGAGACCGAAAAAGAAAAGGCTAAGTGCAATTATTGCAAGGAAGTGATATGTTTTCCTTCGGGAAGCTTAGGGAATTTAACCAGGCATCTTAATAGAAAGCACGCTGGAATTTCTATTAGATCATTAGAACGCCAGTCTGTGATAATTCCGAGCGTATCGACACCACCGGAAACAGCCTTGGCACCACCCAATCCAGGGGTCGTAACTGTTGACAACGAAACCAGTGTTTCTCATTCTGCGCGTCAATCTCAGTGTCAACTGCACTCCCGATCAATTCAGCAAAAAATGGATTCATTTACTGAAAGACCTCTTTCGCAACAAAAACAATCGAAAATTGACCAACAATTAATTACTATAATATCAAAAGAATATCACCCATTGCGGTTAGTTGAGGAACCTCAGTTTGGAAAATTTTTTCACTTTTATGCCCTGCATACAGACTCCCAACAAGAAAAACTTTGTCACAAAATCTCTTAACTCAGCTCTTTCTCAAGCTAGAGCAAGAAGTTATGGCAAAAATCGAGAACGCCCTAGCAATTTGTCTGACAACTGATGCATGGACATCAATTAACAATCAAAGCTTTATACATAGCTGTTACTGCCCATTATATTGATATAGAAAATGCACAACTATGCTCGAATTTACTTGGTTGTACCGAATATAACCAAAGCCACAGCAGTGAAAATATGTGCGCTTTCTTAAAGGACCAAATTACGAAATGGAAGATCGAACTCAAAGTTGGAGCTATTGTTAGCGACAATGCCAAAAACATTATTTCCGCGGTTCAAAAAGGGAATTGGCGGTCCATAGGTTGTTTTGCTCATTTATTGAACTTAGTGGTACAAGCTGCACTTCAAAACATTGAAGGCACACTAAAAAAAGTTAAAAGCATTGTTGAGTTTTTTAAGAGAAGCACACAAGCCCAATATAAATTAAAAGAGATTCAATCTCAAATGGATTTGCCCCCATTAAAATTAAAGCAAGACGTTCCAACACGATGGAACTCTACATACGACATGCTGCATCGTATTTTAAAAATAAAAAAATGCGGTAATTGCTACATTAGCAATAGTAAGAAATGAACTTTCTTTAAACAGTGAAGATTGGGATATTATTGACAGAATTCTTCCAATTTTACAAATATTTTTGGACATAACGGTCGAGATATCCTCCGAAAAAAATGTAAGCCTTTCGAAGGTCATTGTTTACTGCCGACTATTAAAATTAGAAATAAGCCGTTTTACAGAACAGCTTTCCGATCCCCAAACTCCAGAATGTGTCCGAAAATTTTTTTTTCTGCTGACATGTTAAATTATGTTTCTTAAATAAAAACCTTTTTTTCCTGAAATAGAACATGAACTATCTTAAAATTCAAAAATTAACTGGATAAATTGGGAATATTTATTGAAAAACTACTAAAATCAGTAGGCATTGGAATTCTACTCCGAATATCTTTTGAATGGCTAGAGTAATCAATTAACTACAGAGATCTTTTTTGTACAGTGTTCAATTTCCTATAAAAATAATTGAAACTCATTTGACAATAATTATTTTTTATTAAGTTACAAAATTCAAAACAAAAAACTTATTTTCCTTAAAATACTTCAATCTTTGACGTCGAATATCTCTTAAATGGTTGAATTAATGAAAAAAGTATTGAAGACCATTTTTGTAGAGCGTTCAATTTCCTATCAATATTGACTATGCGATTGGTTAAACGATCAATTGTTGATAAGATATGGCCATTTTTATATGATACTAAATTGAAAATGGAAAACTATGATGAGCATAATCTTCCCGTTAATATTAAGAGCTATTATTTGGTAAGTACTTTCTAGAGGTACCTAGGAACTAGTTTTCATGTGTCGGATCCAAAAAAAAAAGATACTTGATTTTTTTTGACCCACCCTAATGTAGATATGTAAATAGCTAAATACCCACATAATTATACGTATTAATTTTCCCTTTTTTAATTGTTTAGGCTTTTCTTAATCCCTTTTTACTTTTTTTTATCAAATTGGTGACTACTAAGAATAAATATAAATGTAAAATTAGCAAAAACTCGATCACCACCAAAATTAAGGGGGAACAATATGTAGCATACGAAAACATGCACATGCCGTAACTATTCGGGACTGGTGGAAGTCCGCGGCGGCCGCTAGAAACAAGCATTTTAAAAAAGGTTTGGCTAATATGATCAGGCTGGTTACTTAGGTTGGCGACAGGTTAATTCCCTGTCCCGTAAAACTAAAAGAATTTCGAGACCGACAGCAAGCCTCGGAAACGGACTGATCTCACGACGACAACCCACGCAAAGAAAACGGAAAAACGATTTACGAATTTTCTTATGGAACGTACGATCGCTCTATAGAGCTCGAGCTGTTCAGCAGCTAGCCGATGCCCTGTCAAAATATAAAGCTGACATAATAGCTCTCCAAGAAATCAGATGGACAGGGAATGGTGTTTTACAGAAGAAAGAATATGACGTATATTACAGCTGTCATACAAAACACCATGTGCTCGGGGTAGGCTTCCTAGTCAGCGAAAAAATGAAGTCTACCATCATCGGCTTTAGCGCTATAAGCGGAAGGCTATGCACCCTTCGCGTGCGAGGCAAATTTACGAACATCAGCCTCATTAACGTTCACAGACCTACGGAGGAGTCCTCAGACGAAGAAAAAGAGACTTACTACCAAGAAGTCGAGAGGGCCATCAATGCCTGTCCAAGGTGTGATGTTAAAATCATCCTTAGGGATTTGAACGCAAAAGTAGGTCGGGAGCCGATATTCAGGCATTACGCAGGCACCCATAGTTTGCATGAGAACTCTAATGACAATGGACTTCGAGTCTTAGAATTGGCAGCATCGAAAAACATGGTCGTTGCGAGTACCAGGTTCCCGCGTAAAGATATCTACAAAGTCACCTGGGTATCACCTGATGGAGTCACTCGTAATCAAATAGACCACGTGTTGATAGACCGTCGCCACTACTCGAACTTGATGACGATACGCACGTACCGAGGTGCCAATATCGACTCGGATCACTATCTTGTTGGTATGGTTTTCCGAGGGCGGATTGCCTTGCGAAGACGCATTACATCCGCCGATCAAGTTCGAATCAACACGGCTGCCCTGCGCAATGAAAACACCAGTAACACCTTTGGTAATACGTTAGGACTCGCTCTAGAATCACTTGATTTAGGGAGAGTAAGTCCTGGAGCCAGTATGCTGGGCGTAAATGAGAAGTGGACACGTCTTAAAAATACTGTCATTAGTACTGCCAACTCCATCTTAGGCAGCAGTCGTAAAAATCGGAACGACTGGTTTGATGATGAATGCAAGCTAGCGACTGAACGTAAGAATGTTGCGTACCGAGCAATGCAACAATCTCATAGAACGCGGGCACGCGAAGAGGAATATAAAGAGCTCAGAAGAACAGAAAAACGGCTTCACAGACCAAAAAAATCAGCCTGGGAGAAGAACCTAATCTGTGAAATAGAAAACAGCCGAGAGCGAGGTCCGCGCCTGGTCCGAAACATGAAAGCCCTGGGAGCCGATGGCATACCAGCCGAATTATTCCATCACGGCGGGCCAGCCTTACGTCAAGCAATTCATGATATTATAGTACACGTATGGGAGAAGGAAGAAATGCCAGAAGACTGACGAAAAGGCATAATATGCCCCATACATAAGAAGGGAGATGTCACAATGTGCAGCAATTATAGAGGTATCACGTTGTTGAATACCGCCTATAAGATACTCTCCTCTATCCTACAAGACCCGATAACCCCATACGCTAAAACCGTCATCGGACAGTATCAGTGTGGTTTCATTCCAGGCAAATCAACTACTGATCAGATCTTTACCCTTAGGCAGGCGATGGAAAAATGTCTAGAATTTAACATCCCAACATACCATCTGCTTATAGACTTTAAGGCCGCCTATGATAGCATAGCCAGGGTAGAACTTTACAAAGCCATGAGAGAATTCGGCATCCCAAATAAATTGACACGACTATGTAGGTTGACCATGACCAACGGAGCAAGCTAAGTAAAAATAGCCGGATTGCTATCCAGACCAATCAACATCTTTAATGGACTCCGACCAGTGGACGGTTTGGCCTGCCTCCTCTTCAACCTGGCGTTAGAGAAAGCAATCCGTGAGCAGGCGGCACAAAATCTGGGGCTGCACATTAGTGAAGGTAAAACAAAGTACATGGTGGCGTCGAATGCGAGAGGAACAGTTGGTCAAACAATCAAGGTAGCGGAGCACGAATTTGAAGTGGTGCAATCCTTTAAATACCTTGAGTCAATAGTAGCAGCCGATAACAATATAGAAGAAGAAATACGCGGGCTGCTTCTCAAATCCAATAGAGCCTACTATAGTCTGTCAAAGCTCTTCAAATCCAGAAATCTCACTATAACTTCAAAACTGCTGCTGTACAGGACCATGGTCCTGCCAGTACTCACATATGGATCCGAGACTTGGGTGCTTAGCAAAAGGCACTCCGACCTCTTAGCTGCGTTCGAGAGAAAAGCCTTAAGGAGAATTATTGGCCCCATATGTGAGGAAGGACGATTCCGGAGACGGTACAATCATGAACTGTACGCAATCTACCTAGAAGCAGATATCGTGACAAAAATTAAGCTCGGTAGACTCCGGTGGGCAGGGCACCTAGCTCGCATGAGCGAAGAGGAACCTGCTCGGAAAGTTCTGTGTGGTACATTCTATGGTAGACGACAGCGTGGTAGACCATGCTTGCGCTGGAGAGATGGCGTAGACCAGGACGCCCGAAGTCTTGGGGTGCGCCACTGGATGGCGTCGGCCATTATTGTATACTTATATGTTTCTAATTAAAATTTTGTTCATGAATAGGTTGGAAGGAAGGTGTGATATCCGCTGAAACGTTACAACTCAATACACACAAACATGATTTTCATAAACAAAATGGCGCAAGATTTTAAATATTTAAAACCTACTCTAAATCAATTTTAGAATGTGGTTTGACTGTAAATATCGTTTATAAAACGAGAACCGACTTTTTGTTAATTTTAACGTTAAAGAGCTCGTCTAACTTTAACAGTAGCAAATAGGTACTTTATCTTTTAAAAGTAAACTTTATCCAGATCAACAATGGTCATTTCATACCAAAACAAATTGGAGTTAATTTTCTTAAAGGATGTGATTTGTAAGTAGATTGAATATTAGAAATGCGAAACAATTGTTCAATAGTGCTCTTCGATCTTAAATTTTCCAATATTGCAGCGGGCGATGGATAAATAAATCTGTTATTATCTATTATAATTATAAAATTCTTTTTTTTTTTAATATAAGAATATTATAAGAAGTATATAAAAGAAAATAGAACAATGACATAATATGCCGTCTGTCGAAATAATTGACGTGTATTCTAACATTAAGAAATAAAAAGAAAAAAGTATATACATACATAGTTTAATTGCAAAAACAAAATTATTGAGTTGAAACTATAGCGTTACAAAAGAATTAATTTAAAAGAAAACATTATACTCTGTTCAATTTATATTTGCAGTACATGCCTTATGAGAGAGCTTTTTTCAGAAACACTGGTGCCTGCTGCTGTTTGCACGGCACCTTAACTTAAGAAATTACCACTGAAATAAGAAAGAGAATCACTGAGTTACACTAAAATTGTTTGTGTAATCTTCTTTGAGTTCACGTACAGCCAACCACGACCTATGTGCTCCATGGGTGAAAGGACAAAGGAGACTGATCGCCAATTTTCAACCAACCCTTATTGTGTTTATTAAAAAAAACAACACTGAATCAGAGTTACCATTGTCGAGTTGATAGAAATTCATGTGGCATTTTCTTTGGTTTGTGCTACGTAACTTTCAGGATTTAAGCTTTTTCCAGCTACTACGGCAATCCTGTAAGAGCTTTAAATTAAAGATAGCTTATTGAAATCCATAATGGTCAGACTGAAAGGCAAATATCCTATCTTCCCTGTACTGCAAATATAAATTGAACAGAGTATAGTTAGTTTGTTTGATTTAAGTTACTGTTTGCAAATACATTTATACAAAGCAAAATTATGAATTTATTTGTTTAATTATTACAAAGTTATTACTATATTTAAAGGCATAATGACAGTATCTAAAAAAAGAATTGTCCAACATGTCGTAAGTTAAACAAAGTCGTTTAAAATTTTGCGCCAATATCTTTAAAATTAAACTATAAAAATATTTTCCAAATATTTAATCGTAATGTAACTTACCAATTTGATAGATAGGGAGTAAGGTATGACTCCTTATCTCTTTATGGTGTGATTCAAATTCCCTTCCCTTGAAAACCAAGAAATGTAAAATTATGTCTTTCACTCGTCAAAAGGATCCTATAGCTTTTAACTATCCATTGGATGAAAATTAATTGACAAGAGTTTATGAGCAAAAAGATCTAAGTGTTGTGTTTCACTCTAAGCTAATGTTTGACAAGCACTACCACTTCTTCTTAGTTAATCAGGCCAGGAGCATAGGTTTTATTTTCTGCACAGGTAGATTCTTTAAGAAATCTGAAATATTTATAGCACTTTTGAATATGCATCCACTATTTGGAACCCAATTTACGAAACATTTTCAGACAAAACTGAAAAATTCAACAACAAAATTCACAAGATATACAGAATTCAAAATGTTTAGACAGCATTCAACTTATATTGTAGGCTTTGTCTATTCAAGATCCTTTTTTTGTTTCAGTACAAGTGTTTGTTAGACGAAATATTTATTTATAAGATTATTTCTGGCAGAATTGAATGCCAATTATTGTTTAACAACATAAATATACACTGCCCGGTTCGTTCTTATCGTAATGATTCTATAACGTTCAGTACATATCCCATTTCATCGAACAAATTTATTACTGTTTAAGCAGTTTATTAAGATTATAACACCCTATCAAAATCTAGAACACTTTATTCCCTATGAACATCACGACCCATACCTTTTCATAAGGTTCCCACCAAAATTACACAATCAGCACTTTTTACAGGTGCTCTCCTATCCTATTACATTTATTTTCCCACAATTAGTTTCCCATGAAATGAAAATTATTGTCAAATGTGTTTATGAATCAAGTATAAATAGCCATGAAAATTATAATAAAATCAATTTTAATCCTTACCCGAGGTAAGGAGCAATATAATCAAATTTAAACAATCAAGTCGAATCCAGAAGAGGTTTCGACGTTAAACAATTACTATATTAGTTATTTCTAGGACTTTAGAGTTCTACTAACTACTAGGTTATGGGCCCAGAATTCCAACAAATAATAAAGAGAAAATTTGAATTATTTATTCTAAATAATTCAAAATTACCACAATTAGCTTTTACCGAATTTGATGTCTTAAGTTCACAATACGACAATTTCAGTGGCGTGATATTAAGAATTGTTGTTGTTTATTGCGTGGGGACTTGGCTTTTTATGTAAGTTTTAATCTTTTTGAAAAGTATGTTCTTCAATATACTTATGTAATTTCTTTTCACTTATTTAAAAATTTAAAATGATAGGTATGTAGGTACCAAGTTTAACGAAAATTGGGCGAGTCGTTTAGGCTGAAGTCGAACAGACAGAATTTCGAGACTCACCTTTTTCATCTTCGCTATCATCGTAATGTCAACTTTGAACAAAATTTCGTGTTAGATTTTTTTTAACGAATGCATAAGTCACAATTAAAAATAGCTTTGTAGTTAAAAGTGAACAAAAAAATGATGCATGAACATGTAGATATGTAAATAGCTAAATACCCACATAATTATACGTATTAATTTTCTCTTTTTTGGTTGTTTAGCCTTTTCGCTGGCCGAGAACTATAAGGTTGTATGTAAATTTTTTTTTTCCGAGATAATCGCCTTTAAAGTTTTAGATTGCCGGTTTTTGTATTAAACAGGTAGATATCAGCAAAGTATTGATGCAATATAATAAAGAACCATCAAAAAGCCATAAAACCATTAAAAAGTTTTTAATTTAATCACTTTTGATGATTTTACAAGCATTTTAAAAAACGACATAGAACCATTTTGGGAAAAAGTTGATTTAAAATTCAGAAAAAGGTTCTATGTACAACATATATGTAGAACCTTTTAGTACTGAAGAGATTGTATGGAAGGAGATGTTTTTGTATGCAGAAAAAAAGCATTTAACTTAAAAAATAGATCTTAATTCTTAATTAACAAAAATATACTTTTCTCAATCAAAATAGTCCACAAATCACTTACTTGATCTAAAAACACCATGAATTCCAAAAGTAGATGGTGTTTTATCTAACTTACTTCAAGCACCATAATTTAAAATTTTTCTTAAGCTCAAAAACACAGTAAAATTAAAAACATCATAAAATTTAAAACATAAATAAATTTATTTCAATGGTAATTCAGTCTTTCAGAAGTAACAAAAAAATATCAAAATAACAATAAACGAATTTGCAATAAAAAAAAGTAAAGAAATGGAAATGGATAAATATTAATTACTGTTCTGAATTTGTTTTGATTAAATTTTTGAAATAATTAAAATCGACTTTTGGCATGAACGGAAGCATTGCCTTAAGCGATTTTATTTTAGCCTCGGATATTTTATTTCTTTTTTTTTTCAATTTCAATAATATGATATTCAAATAGTGATGTATTTTTGGCTGTTTTTCTTAAAGGCTTATCATACTTCAAGTTTATAAAATCATAGTCTTCTTTGTATAAATTAGTTTTGAACCCGACGGTAAAAATATTTTTTGAAAACTCGATCTCACATACCTTTGTGAAAGGTATTGTTTTAAAGTTAAATATTTTTTAGCCATCTTGATAGTTTTTAAAATCCTGTGCTTGCATTTGAAGAACAATTAAATTCTGCCTCTTGTATAATATTTTCAACAATATCCGAAGTAGAGAAATTGGCGAATAATACTCGAAATTTTTCAAATTTCGTTCAATAACGCTATGTACAGCATCAATTTCTTGAATACATGAGTGCCCGGGAGTACTAAAGCGAAGCGTTATTTTAGAAATTTGAGGATGAGATTTTATAAAATTTATGAGGGCAAATGATAAAATTGAGTTTCGGTTCTGTGGCACGAATCATTTCTTCGAAATGTTTGTTGTCTGTTATGACCTTTTCTAAAATTTTGATAAGAGCACTGGCCAGATCATTACCACTTCTTCCCATTAGATTTTCACTCCACAAGGCACAGTAAACCTATGAATTTAAAATAAAGCTAAGAGTTTTAAAAAAATGTTTTCTCACCTTATTATTGGTGGAAAGATAAGCAGTAAGGTTATAAGTATTAAGCTTGGAGTGGTAAAAAAACGAAGACACTTCGGCCTTTGGACAAGAAAACACATTTTGTAAATCAAAACAAATTACTGGAATACGATCTCTTATCTAATTCTCGATTTTCTCTTGACTTAATTTTTTGCGACTGATGTTCCTCATATTTTGCGTTGAGATCCTGTGAAATGTTACTAGAATTATTTGAAGTGACCTTATACTGCTCACAGAGATCAAATCTGCCTTTTTTTGGCTTAAAAAAAAGAGATGTTAAACTCGTTTTCAAATATCTTCCGGAATAAGTGACTTTTAACATTTTTGTCTTCTTCATTATTGGCTTCTTCTATGAATAATCTCCACATTTTTGTTATATTTAAACTTGGTTCTAAGTATGTTTTTGTAGAATCACGTCTACAATAGTGTGATTCCACTGCAAGAAATCGAGAAATATGTTCTCGTATTACCTCTTTAACAGATTCTGCGACTTTTGTTTTTACATGTTTGCCTTGTTTCAAGATCCGAGGAACTCCACTTACATCATTTTTTTGTGCATGGACATTGTAAATGGATTTTTGGCTTATATCCAATGTCGACAGAAATAAATTTTTACATACGCGCACTCGTTGTTCCCTTACGTTGAAATAGTAGCTGAAATTAAACTGTTTTTTTTTTAATTCGTGGCATTCCACTTCGTCTTTTTTTAAGCAAATCGCGTTTGGTAAAAGTTGAAAGAAATATTCTTTTTCCTTGTGCATCGAGTGAATAGAAGGACTCAAAAATCTCCCATCGGTCGTCTTCCTGAATCTTTGAGCATTTAAAACGGCAAGTTGTACAGCCTTTCATCTATAGGTTTTACATGTTTTGCACGAATGAGTTTCTCAGCTGAATTTGTATAAACCTTTCCCTCCTGTCTCAGTCTTTTCGTTTTGTTACGAATCCAGTTTTCTTCTTTTCGTTGCCTTTTTCGAACTACGTATAAAATAGCTTGTGTTTTTATATCCATCATTCAAGTTTTCAGTGCATTTCATTATTACCTTGAGGACTGCTTCCATAGCTTAGAGTTTTCTCAGCTACTTCGGAATTTAAATGATTGGCTTGTGTTCCAATTTCCTCAATGACATTTAACTCACCTGGTTGACTTGTTTGATTGCCATTCTCAATTTCAACGGTAATATAATAACTGGCGTCAGCTTCCGATTCATTATTTGGATCTCTGGAGTCAAATTCAACTAAAATAATACATTTTACAGGTACAAACAAGTTGACAAAATTTATTTTACCTTACCTCATAAATTAAGGCTTTCATCGGGCGGATTGCTGGAAAAATTAGATGATAATATTTCGTCCAAAAATTCTTCATAACACAATTAGTTCTCTTCTGCAGTAAACTCTGTTATTTTTTATTCTGAAAATATTTTTTTATTTAATGATAGGTAAATAATATTGCAATATAAACAAAATAATTACCTTCAATTAAACTACTCAGCCCGACACGAACAGCAACGAACATTTTATAGGTATCTACTGTTATAAGTTCACGTTAGATCTACCACCAAAAATGCACAGAAAGTTATATGTCTCATTGTTTACAAAACCAAACGGGTTTGAAATTTAAAAAAATGGTACTGTTATCGAAAACGTAGGACTTTTTGCTTTTATCAAAAAGTATTATATTCAATAAGGTTCTATGTGGATTAATTTTGAGCGAAAAAGTTCTATGTAACTTAAACGCGTTTGTTTTTTGTGTGACAAAAAGTATGTTAAGCGTTCTATGTTGAACATAGAACCTTATAGTACTGAATAATAGTGCGAATTCAATGAAAGTTCTATGTTGTTTATGGCTGTAGTGTTGCCAGTAATTTTTTTAAAATTTTTCTTTTTTGTTCTATCTGAAAGCCGATAAAATTACGAAAATTTTGGTATATAAAACTCATTTTTGGTATTTTGGTCGACATACAACCTTATAGTTCTCAGCCAGCGTTTGGTGGTGGTTGTTTTTAACACGTCGTACTGTTGCTGTCCGGTTGTGTGTTTCAAGCGTCGCACACTGGGGCAAAAGACCCCTAAACCTGGCAGAAAATCAATTTCTGAAGTTGAAGGTTCTCTATAAATCCCGTTTAAATTTTATAGAAAATATGATAGAGAATACAAAATAAGAGAGAAGAGAGTCATTCGCATCACGTGATCACTGTGAGATCATAACGAATCGAGCATTAGTTGACTTGTTGCATTCAAATTCGCACGTGTTTTGTTGTTTTGTGTGACGAAGTTAATTTGTGATTTATATTTTTTCTATTAAATATGCAATGGAATCAGTAAGCTCAGGTGTGTTATTTTTCATATTTTATTTTGTATTTACATACATATTTCTTTCTTATTTTAGTCTGTAGTTGAAAACACGTAGTGTTAAAAAAATATGTTTTTTTGCCTTTTACTAAAATACCTAAGCGTTTAGTTGAGTTTCCCGTAAGATGCCGCTAAGTTTTATGCCTTGTTGTATTCAGTGATTCGTCTAGATTAAGAATCTGAAAAAAAAAATTGCCCCAATTTGCCCCCCTTCCTATGGTAAACGTTTATGTTGGTGACGTCATTTTCGAAAAAAAGTGAAATATTTTCGTAATTTTTTTTTAATTAATTTTTAGGCCGAACAACATCCAAAATCTTGTCTTTAACATGGCAAGAGCTTTATAATATAATGAAGAGCTCAAGTAGCCAAGGACTTGACAGTCAAATATTGGTTTTGAGAGAGGAAATTATAAAATTAACCCATTGCACTGGTGTATTTGAAAAAGATGTCAATACAAAAATTAACATTTTCAAATCAAGATTTAAATCTCGTTGGGAAAAAGCTAACCGAACGGAAGCCAGATTTTTAAAGTCCAATAGCGCATGGCTTAAAACGCCTGTTCTGTTTACTTGCTTTTCACAATCTAAACGGGGTCGTCCAAAAACTTCATTTGAAGAAGGTGCGGACCGAACAAAACGGCAAAAAACTAAAAAAACTGAAGAATTGAGGAAGTATACGTCTTTGGCAGAGTTGACATATGCAACTGAAATGAGTTTGAGAGCTTCTGGACAGTCGGAGGCAGCAAAATTGATACGAGAAGTGGCAACCATTCCAAGTCACGCTGAACAATGTAGGAAAGCTATAATGGGAGTCTCTTAAAACTAGTTCAATGAGTGGAGAAGAAGCATTAGCTATGATTATTGAAGCAAATCTATCCCGTTTTCAGTATGAAATTATTCGATCGAAAGCTCCAAAAATATTCCCCTCGTATAAAATTGTTCAAGATAGTAAAAAAAATGCTACCCTAAACCTGACAAAATCAATATATCTGAAACTTCTGTTAATACTGATTTGCAAAGTTTGCTCAATTTAACTATCGAACGTCTGATTATTGTCCAAAAACAAGTTATGTATTCACTCTCATTTGAAGAATTGAATAATATATGCTTATAATATATATGCTTTATAAAGGAAAGGGTGATACTCGAAGCTGTGATAATTACCGTTCGATTAAGCTGATGTCACACACCATGAAGATCGTTGAGCGAGTCTTGGGTAGCCGACTGCGAAAAATAATTAGGCTATCTGATGACCAGTGCGGGTTTGTCGGGGGTAAGTCAACCACGGATGCAATACAGAGTATAAGAATAATTATGGAAAAACATCGGGATTCTTTGGAGGATTTGCATGTCGTATTGGTTGATTTTGAAAAAGCATTCGATCGGCAACCACGAGATCTAATATGGGTGGCCCTCAGGCAACGAGGAGTTCCAGAAACCTATGTGCGGATAATTATGGACATGTATGATGGAGCAGTTACTAAAGTAAGATGCGCAGCTGGAGTCACCGAAGAATTCGAAATCACAGTAGGTGTACACCAGGGAAGTGTCTTGAGTCCCCTGCTCTTTATTACAGTTCTTGATTACCTGCTTGAAGGCAAAGTGACGGATCCAAAAGTACATCAGTTATTCTTTGCTGACGATGGAGCCATCATAAGTGAAGCCCCGATATCCCTACAACGAGCACTTGACGTATGGGTGGATGTTCTAGAAGGAAGTGGGTACCGCATAAGCGCGAAAAAGACAGAATACCTATGCTGCCCATTTTCTGATCCACACAGGCCTATTCCAGACATTTATTTGAATGGAGTAGTGCTTCCCAAGTGTGAAAAGTTTAAATATCTGGGGTCTATGATAAATAACGGAGCTACTTGTGATGACGATATCAATCATCGCGTAAGCGTAGGGTGGATGAAGTGGCGGGAAAATTCTGCTATCTTCTGTGACCGAAAAATGCCCCCTAAGCTGAAAGGAAAGCTCTACACTTCAGTTGTGCGTCCAGCACTCACATACGGTTCACAATGTTGGACAATGTACAAAAAGTATGACAGTAAGCTAACGGCAGCTGAGATGAAGATGCTTCGAATGACAGCAGGAGTTACAAAGCTTGATCGAATTAGAAGTACGAAGATCCGAGGAAGCCTTCATGTTAAGAATACCATTTCCCAAAAAATTGAACACGACCGACTCAGTTGGTATTGCCATGTTCAAAGGAGAGATCCTGAGAACCCCGTCAAAAAGGCAATATCATACAACGTTCCAATTCGGAATAAAAAGAAAGGTAGGCCTAAACACTCCTGGTACAAACAAATGCAAAAACACCAGCATTCAGTTGGCCTCAGAAATGGAACAATACAAAACCGGGAGGATTGCCGCCGATTTCTGAGGTCAACCCGGCGAACCCCACAGGCGGATCACTAGTGTGAAGCAGATACGTGGGAGAGTTATAATCCCCTCGACATCGAGATCATAACAGCGCCGAACAAAGGAACAACAAACATGCTTATATTCTAAGTGGGGCTTTGATGGAAGTTCTGGGCATAGTTCGCAAAATCCTCGCCCGGGATCAACCAGGTATTGTAGGCCACTAAAAATTGAGTTTCTTAAAGAATCCTCGGAAGTATCTATAGCAGAAAAAAAGAGTGGATAACCAAATTAAGGAGCTCCAGCCAGTGGCGTAGCGTGCCATCTCGGCGCCCGGGGCGGGAGACCCATTTTGCCGCCCTCATTCAATACTAAATTAAAATTAAATTTCGAGACATCATTTCACAGGCAATGAGGTATCTTTTATTCAAGGTAAAATAGGATCAGCGGTTTCATAAACGGATTCTACGGGCCTTACGAATGAGGATCGTGAGACAAAGCTGCATCTGCGGATTCATCGCCATGCATGCGTTTTTTCCTGCGATTGCTTCTCGTTTTGAGTTCGATTCCAAGTTTTTCACAGAGAGTCTTAGAAAAGTCGATTGCGGCTTGGACGAAACATTCTCTGCTCTCCATTTAGAGAGCTTTTAAAGCGCAGAGTTTCTGAGCACACTTATCCACACTCGGTCCACTTTGCTGCAGGTAAATCTGTAGGTACTTCATTTTTTTCAGGTAGCTCTGTAGCTCAAAAGCCAAGAAAAGTGAGGAAGTTGAATGACTGCATGACTGTCAGAAGAAGACTGGCTCCAGATCCCGATCCGTCAATTCTTCCAGTACCTCAAGAACTTGCACAAACTTACTCTTAAGCGTCTTTACAGCTTCATATCTTTGGCAAGACGAGGTTCACTTCTTCTGCAGGCTTGTGACTACATGCTTGAGGTACTTCTGCTGAGTCGACCTCGTCTTGACCCTGCTTTGTGGTGGGACCAGAACGATTTCTAACTTCGACGGCAGGCACGTCTTCTTCTTCTGCCTGTAAAATAAGTTCTGCATTCCCATGAATATTGGCCGGAGGACAATTCTAGGCCACTCACGATTGTAGATGGAGGAATCATACTTACATTGGAATCACTTCCGCTGCTGCTGGATGCCGTCGAAGACGTTAATGTAGCGTTCGAACCAGAACTAGAACAGAAATATTTCAGTAATGCACCTGGAGACTTCTTCGCATCTGCTTCTTTCTTAGCCTTTTTCTTGTGGTATTCCGCGCCGCTTCCTTTAACTCTTTTCATTTACAAAAACTAGTTCAAAGGTTGAGTGAAGTACTAAGTGTTTAGTTTAAAAAGATTGAACAGTATTTAAACTATAAACAGCACAATCGAATTAATTTTTTGTGATGCGGGAGGGAGCAAAAACATTGAGCTGGCTGAGACTAGAATAACGTTTCCGTCGAATCCTAGTTATCTTATCATATCTCGCATATGCATATCATATGTTTCGGAACGCTCCCTTTCAGTTTCGCGAGAGTTTCGAAACGTTTTGTTTTAGTTTCGCGAGTCGCGCGACAGTACGGAATCCACTCTTATGGCCCTACTCACCGTTTACGAATTCATGGAAATCAGCCGAGAGCGTCAACGACGAACCACAGATAGGGTGGCAAATTTCAAATTTACATTATTGTTGTTTGTTGACTTGTCAAACGATTTGTCATGAAACATATGATTTCTACTCTACCCGCATCACCGGCGACATTTTTCCGCCCCCCTAGGCCTGCCGCCCGGGGCGGACCGCCCCCCCTACGCTACGCCACTGGCTCCAGCCTGGTCTCGTTAAGGTAGACACAAAAACTTTATTCATTAATCACAATTTGATTTTTGCTATGATTGATGGAATAGTGTGCAATGCCATAACAGAAAACTCATCTAAACAAAAGTGCTAATATACATATATGTAATGCCACATCAAAAGAATTTAATTCTACATGCCATCATGTTAAAAAGGCCGAAAATCTCCAATTTGGGTTGTCCGTATTGCACGGATGGATACGGTTTTTTGAATGCCTTCTTCATCTGTCTTATAAATTAAAAATTAAACAATGGCAAGCTAGAGGAGAGAAACATAAAAACATAGTTGCAAACACAAAGAAGGAAATTCAAAGGCAGTTTCGAGATCGTTTGGGTTTGATCGTAGACAAACCGAAGCCAGGGTTCGGAAACTCGAATGATGGGAATGATGCTGATATTACAAAGAATCATGTAAGCTTAATCAAAAAAATGCACATCATAATGATAGTCGTTTCATGTGGTCATGAAGTTGATGTTCCTAAATTTCGAGAATTCTCGCATGAAGCTGCGAAGTACTTCGTGAGTAAATATCCCTGGTACTATATGCCACCTACCGTTCATAAGTACTTAATCCATGGGAACGAAATAATATCAACGGCCTTATTACCTATTGGACAGCTAAGTGAAGAAGCCCGCAACAAAGACTTTAAAAAATATAGAGAACATCATTCCAGAAAAAACAGTCGAGAAAACACGAATGCAGATGTATTCAATTTTTTTCTGTTGTCATCTGATCCTGTTTTGACAAGCATGTGCAGATTTTTTAAAAAAAAAAGCTACAACATCAGTTAGCTTATATCCCCATCTGCAATAACACAAAACCAAAATGCTGAAGAAAATGTACTTAACGAGTGATTATGAAGAATTATAACACAGGCATACACACATTTTGGTGCCGATACTTTTTGAACTGTTCTTTAGTAAATTTGACCTCCTGAAAACGAATCTGCAATCGGTTTTTGCCTAGTAGCTCCCGTTTTCATGTTATGGGGTACGGTGTTGCAAACCTGACACCACTTAGAAATACCCAAAATAATTGGGAAAAGAAGAAAGTAAAACATTTTTTCTTTGAAAATCCAAGCTCATTTAGTGATATTTACATAATAAAAATAATAATTTTATTAACAAGATACTAGCGAGTACATTTCATATACAATATATTTTTCACTGCTGATTTGATGTACTGGAACCCAAGAAGCTTCGTTTTTTGCTTGATCTGCAATGTGGTTTTTTCGGACAATCTCTTAGCAGATTCCAGCAGTAATCTGCCATCATATGCGTATTCCACTTGCCCTGGTATCGTTCTTCCATTGTCCTTATATCCTGGTGAAATCGTTCACCTTGCTCTTCACTCAAGTCTCCCAAGTTTTCAGGAAACCGGTCCAAATGGTTTTGCAAGTAATGCACCTTGATGCTCATGTTGCATCCAAGCTCACGAAAAGCAGTCAGCATGTTCTGAACTAAATCCTTATAATTTAAAGCCTTCTTGTTGCCTAGAAAGTTTTCGACAACTGACACAAATGGTGTCCACGCTTTTCGCTCTTTTTCATTCATAGATTCAACAAAATTGGTGTCCTTTATTAACTGTCTGATTTGAGGTCCATCGAATATGCCAGCTTTTATTTTTTCAATGCTTAATCCTTGCATCTATGTAGATATGAATTTAAAACATGATGAATCCTTATCTAGAGCCTTAAAAAATTGCTTTATTAAGCAAGTTTTATATGAAGTGGAGGCAGGATTATTTTATTCCGATCAACCAAAGGCTCATTAATAACATTTTTTCCTCCAACAACCATGTTATCTCTTTCAAGCCAGTCTTTTTTTACCCAGTGATCTTGTTTAGCTCTGCTATCCCAAAGGCACAAGAAGCAGGGATATTTTGTGTATCCACGTTGCTGTCCAAGGAGAAAGTTAACCATTTTCAAGTCAACACAAATGACCCACCCATGTTCGTGATACTTAATCTTTTCCAAGACTATAGCTGTATTCTTTCTTCACAAATTCAGTAATGGATTTTCTGTTCTGATTTGCCGTGTATTCACCACATACATAACAAAATTGCTCGGGCTGATTTACACAGATTCTGCAGCTAGATGACATTTTTGAAAATTAGCTCTTAATCACTTAAAGTATTGTAATGTTTTACCAATTTTTCGTAATAAATAATAATATTTTCGTAATAAATAAAGCTTATTCACTTTGTTTAAAACTTCCACTTATTTATTTCGTAAATAAAACATTTCACTTTTTTACAACCAAACAATTTATTGTTCAACATTCAAATATACCGAAACTAATTTTCGAAAACAATTTACTTACATATCTCTTTACAACCAACTTTACCCTTTCACTATTAAAAACAAACTGTGTCCAGGTCGGCAACACAGTTGTCTTATATAGCAAAATTTAGGTTCTATTATTTTAATTATATAATTATCTTTCTATGGCAGGTAGAGGGGGTAATAATTACCCTTCTATGACAGGCGGAGGGGCTAATAATTCCCCTTCGAACATTCTTTCATATGAATTTTTTAAATTAGCGTAAATTGAATATTTCTGTAACTCAAAAACTAGAGCTGCTAGGGAAAAATGGTTTTCAGTTTTGAAATCAGCGTTAGAAGTATAAATAAAATCAGCTGCAAAACTCAAGGCACCAAAAAAAATTTTTTTTTTTGTAGACCTGTGTAATACTATAATGTATACAAATATATTGTAATATTAACTATTTATTAATAAAAGTTTATTTAAATGTACAGGGTTTTTTAAAATGTTTATTTCGAATTGCTAATTCAAACATATTTTGATACATGATTCAAAAGTCATAAATTTTTTCATATCATACAATTTTTTTTAAAGTAGGCGTTTTCAGTGGGCGTGTCCATAATTTGATTCAAAACTATCCATAGGTGGATCTCAAGAATGTTCATGCAAAATTTCAAGCCCTTAGCTGTATTAGTTGATTTAATGCCAGCTTTAAGGCTATTTTGCCCCATTGTGCGTCGTCAATGGTCAGAATGGTGTGCAAGAAATGGCAACAGTGGATGATCAATTTTCGAAGAAAATCATCTTCAGTGATGAGGCACATTTTCACCTCAGGGGATTCGTCAATAAACAGAATTGCCGCATTTGGACGAATGATAATCCAAGAGTGATTGTCGAAAAACAACTGCACCCACAAAGAGTGACTGTTTGGTGCGGTTTATGGGCTGGCGGCATCATCGGGCCGTATTTTTTTTAAAATGAGGCCGGTCAGGCAGTTACTGTGAATGGTGTTCGCTATCGTGAGATGATAACGAACTTTTTATGGCCCGAATTGGAAGATATGGATGTGGACAATATGTGGTTTCAACAGGACGGTGCTACTTACCACACAGCGTGTTATCTCACGTGGTGGCGATGTCAATTGGCCGCCAAGATCATCACCCTTATTCCGATAGTCGTTCTAATAAAACGCCTTTAAAACGAGAAGGCTCTAGGAACCACATTTTGTGTTTAAATAATACGAAAAGGGCAGCGTTCTCTATGTTCTTCACTTTTCTAAGCATTATAACGATAGTCGTCTCAATAAAATTCCAATTTTCGTTTCTAGAGCCTTGTCGTTTTACTGGCGTTTTAGTAAAACGACTATCGGAATAAGGGTGCATGTGATTTGACACCGTTGGACTTCTTTCTTTGGGGTTATTTGAAAGAAAAGGTGTACGTCGATAAGACAGCAATAATTATTGAAGAGCTAAAGGATGAGATAATTCGGCACATTAACGGCATAGAACCTCAATTATGCCTCAGCGTCATCGAAAATTTGGACCATCGGATGGAGGTGTACCGCCGAGGTCGCGGTAGTCATTTGGCCGATATTTTGTTCCATACATAATAGAACCATACCATATTATCATAATAAAAAGAAATGAAAATAATTTCCTCAATAATTTGTGTTTTATTCAAAATCAACATCGGCCCTTAAAATTTAACCACCTTTTAAGAGCAGAGATAAATCGTACGTACCGATCTAGCTAGATCATTTTGTGCTCTGACGGGTAGCATTCCTTTTTTGCTTTTTGTACTAAATAATAAGGCGCGTATATGATGAAATTCATTTTTTTTAAGATGCTGACTCATGTTTTTATATTGAAAAGTACTTAATTGTGTTTACCATCAACGATAGGGCTTTCTCTGGGTTTATATTGTTATTTTGTTTGCATTGACTTATTTTGGTCTTTTTGAGATTTGGACCTCTCGCTGCAGAAGCAAGTGCAAGCTGTTTTACCAGATTTGCAAAATCTCTTTCCAACTGATCGCAAGGTCACTTCTGCAGCAACAGCAATTTCGCTGGCCGATTTACTACACACCAATTATCTTATTTTCCGTTTTTGAACTTTGTGTGTACATTCCTCGAATGGCTGTGAAGGCAGTCCAGGATTCGATTTCGATTGTTGTTGGAATAAGGTCATAAAATTGAACAGATAATTTAATTTCCTCATCCAACCATCTTCCATAATCCCTCTTGAATATTTTTCCATCCCGATTACATACTTCGTTCCCATCTTTCATGGATTCTGCAACTCATCGACCTTACAAAAGAAACTGGTACTCTGAGAGGTTTAGCTACGTCCACAAGACCAAAGCTTTCCATTATATGATTAGAATTACGTTTGTTTCGCTCTTTTTTCTTTGCGCTTTTCTATATTTAAGAAATTTTACTAATTTTTATTTTACTGTATGCCTAACAAGAAAAAGAAAAGTTGTATGGGACGGCACTCAAAGGTAAAAACTGTAAATGGATTTTGACAAAGAAAACATTGAAGAAGAGTCACACAAAATATCTCGCCGTATACACGAAGATACATTTTTAAGTCTTCACAAAGTCACAAAACAAAATAAAAACACCAAGCCGAAGGCTTTTAAACAAAGGGGATTTCTACCATGTCATAAACTCGTAGAAATTTATTTCTTACTTTAAACAATTCGCAGATAACACAAAAATAATAAGCAAAATTAATTTGAAGGCTAGCACTACTAATTACTTTAAACCACTATGATCAATTCGACCTACGATTTACAGGTGATCTTTAATATTTATTTCCTCATATTTAACGCCTGTTTGTGGTGTCACTGTACTGTCAACAAAGTTTTCCATATTTTATTTTTTTTGTAAGCATGCTATGGTCTAGGGTTCTACATACCTATCATGTCACACCAAAATATTTTCATTGTGACAACTTTCAGATTTTGAATAAAGTTCCGCTAGATTTGCAAAATAACACACTGTGTTGCGGGCAGTCTCGAAGTTAATAGTAATACTATCCCAATTCTGTTGAACTATTTTTTTTTATCAACATATGGAATGATTACATTCTGTTAAATTTATTAAAAAAAATATCTTAATCAAAAGCTAATGTCATCGATGTAAATGGAAGTACAGGACACGATTGCTCAAGTTGGAGGGCCGCGGCTATACAATCAGCTGAAACCTCAAAATCGCCCAAGGAATCCATTACTTTTCCTAAGCTATACCTGCGATTGAAATTATAAGAATCAAATTACAAACAAAAAGAATCACCAAAAGCTTTTACCATATTTTTGGACAATTTGGATCAAGTTTTGTTGCATCTTTTAAAACCTTTTCGGCAAGACGAGGTTCACCTAGAATATGATGAATTTCTCCCAGGACTCGCAAAGCATCAGTGTGGTTTGGATTGGCTGCTACTGCATTTATTAGGCATTGCTTTGCATCGGTCCATTGCTGTAGGTATATGCAAATTTGACCACGCTAAATTTTAAACTTATAAAATTTTAAAGTTCAACATAAACAAATTGAATCACCATAAACATTATCTGGTGATATTGTGGATTAAGTTGTGCTGCTTCTTGAACACATTGTAAAGCTTCATTTGGTTGTTCGATAGATAAATAAACATCAGCGAGCAAAAGCCACATCTATATTGTAAAACAAAAGCAGTCTGGTTCATAACAAGTAAACGTTGTAGCAATTATTTGGCAATTTACCCTAAGTTGTATAACCCATGATTTATTATTTCCCATGCGTGGACTGAATGAACTCAATGAACTAGCAGCTTCACTTAATGCTTGTTCGACTCGATTAACTGGTATCAATGATGTAGCATAAATCGAATCTGAAATTTAAAGAAAAAAACACAATTAACATATTACTTAGCCTGTTAAATAATAATTTACTTGAATCTTTGTCTGACATTTGAGAAATGTGAACATGAACAACGCTTCTTGTGTCAGACTGTTTTTCGAACTCATTATTATCATTACTGGCAATCTGCGTTTCATAAATTTCTCGCCAGATATTTAACATTTTTTGAACTGTAACGAGGGAAGTTTCAGCATCTTGTAAATGAAGTTGTAAATGCGCTTTTACATGGAGCAAGTTTAAATTATCTGGAAATTCATTGAGAGCATTATCAACAACTTCGATAGCTTCTCTGGGCCGTTTACTTGCAGTGAGGAGTAGTGCAAATAAATGTAAACTTGGTGCGTGTTCAGTGCGTAATGAAAGAGCACAACGGACATGTATTAATGATTCTGAGATATTATTGATCAAAGCATACTGTAAAGCCAGATAATATTCGCATAAATGATCATTGCTATCACTTTGAACGGCTTTTTCAAGGGCTTCGGTAGCTAGTTTCTCATATTTGTCACGTTCGGATTTCATATTTGATACAATAGCAAGTTGTTGATAGCCTATTCCAACAAATAGCTGAGCTCTTGTATTTTTATATCCTTTTTGTTCATTTCGTAAAGCCTGCAGAGAAAATTTTAAGCCTTCATGAAATAAACCAAGGGACTCGTAGCATAGGCGTGAGTTCATCAAACAAGCAAAAGAATCCGTTGGGGTGATTTTAGAAGACTCTTGTAAAACACGCAGTGCATGCAAATGTTTCCCTGCTGACATTAAACTCAAACCATATTGCCGCCACACGTGCGCTTCGGCAAACGAAAACTTAAGCGCTTTTTCGAATGACTCATTTAGCAAATATACTAGGCCCCATCGAACCGCAGCCAAAGTAAGAAGATCATACACAGCAGTAGCATTACCCATTGCATGAGAGCGAGCTGCACGAAATTCAGGACTCTGTGAAAGTACAGTATCGCGGACAGCCAATGCTTCTGCGACTAGAAGCAAAAGAATCGTTTCCTCGTGTTGGTTGCGTGGAGAAAACTGAATGCGCTGGGAGTATATTCTCGGTTTCCACATATTTTTCGCTTGATTACCACCTCTCGATTTTCGAGTGTTAAATGGTGGGGTATATAGTGTACCTGAGACACCACGAAGCTGAACCTCAGCTAATTGGCGTGAAAGTGTGAGACGAAGTGATTGTGTGGTTCTAGTTTCAATAGCATTTAGCATTGCGCGATATCGTTCGATTGCTTCTTGAAGTTTCCCAGCTTTTATGAGCACAATAGGAGCACGCTGCAATGCAATTTCGAGTATGGCACCCATACGACGACCATTTTCTCCTGCACCTGATACTGCATTGTTTGTATTTGTGGCGTTTACTGCAGATGATAATGAAGCAACATCTTGCTCTTGAAGGTAAAGTAATCCCAGGTCAGTAGCACGTTCGAAACAGTTTATCTGAAAATTTTAAAAATAATAAATTAATATTTAGTGTTTGTTGAAATATTGTAAAACTGGAAAAAATTTCCTAATTTTGTAACGGAACCGGTGTTCGCCCTCTCCCTCCTATACCACCTCTACGACCTCAGGCCTACAGGCACCTTTTTTTATATATACAATAGTTTATTTTTAATTACACTCAAAATATGTTCATATGTTATTTACAATAATTAATTTCTTATGTCTATCTTATTAATCTGCGAGCACAAAAGGGGCTCTGCTTCGTTAGGTTGGTTATGTTTTCTTTTTACATTTGAATAACATTTGTGTGTTAAGTCTAAATTTTTTTTCTTATTATTATTTATGATAGTTACGTCAGCTTGAGCAGTGCTAACGGTCGTTGGCTCGTGTGGTTACTGGCACCTAAGGCCGGTCCATGCAGCAAAAAGGACAAGGTGTCCAGTCTGCGGCCGCCCGGCATGCTTGCTGTTGTAATGACTTAGCTCGTCGGCGGGGTGGGTCGTTGCAACCGCAGCACTGGACGTGTTACATCTTTCATGCCTAAATTAAAAAAAAAAAAAAGAGAGGAAGGAGGGTGCGTTTCTAAAGGGGGAGGGTCAGGATGTTGTTGACCCTCGGATGATTTGGCCGCCCTTTGTATCAATCTGATACCACCATGGCTGATATTTCCTCCAAAATGTGTATCAACCCCTAACCGAAGATAATTATATTCTCCTTACCCTGTCTTCATCTTCTTCTTCATCGCTCCACTCCACCGTTCAGCTGTAAAACAAATTCAGGACCTCATGGCAACCCTGTTACCGGCTTTCCAAAGAAAAATCTTCCCAAAAATTATTTAAAAAAAAAAAAATCTAAAATGTGACCCTTGACTGACGCGTCATCTCCAGCGATGACAATAAAAGAGTTTAAGTTTTGTTTTCAGGAAAAAAGTTTACAAAATCTTTTATTAAAAAAAATTCTAAATTTAACTTAAAATAAAATGCACGACTGGGTCGCACGAACTTGCTCCTATGTAATAGACTAGGAATTTTAAAAACGAATGTTATTAGAGAAACTGTTCATAAGGATAAAATTAATTTTTTAAATTCTTTTAGTAGTAAGAGATAAAAACAGAATGCTATGCAAATATGAATTTATTCAAGAACAAAAATTATAAGTCGTTGTAGTGGTTCCTTAAAAAAATAAGCTTTTATGTACAAAATTTTTAAAACATTTTGAAGAAAAAATTTTGGTACGCCAACCTTAAGCTTTTATTATTGTACGAATAAAAGTCTAATTTCCAAAAAAAAAATAATAAGCCGTTCTTGAGATATCGAATTTTTCAAAAAAAAAACGACTTTTTTTTTCTAAAAATTGAAAAAATATTTTTTCTTAAGTTTTTAAATGCCATGTTTTTTAAACTTTTTTGGAGCTTTTTTATAAAAAATTTCATTAAAATCCGTTATGTCGATAATGAGAAATTCAAAATTCGAAAAAATCGTTCTATGGTAGGTACAGTCAGTAATATCTAGATTTAAAATTTTTTTTTATTAAATTATAGATCGTAAAGATTAATCAAAAGAAAAAAAATTTTAGCAAAATTCTCGGAACCGTTTTCGAGAAAAATACGATTTTCGAAAACCATTTTTTAAAATTTGTATGGAAGGTACCGTTAGTTTTAGATGAAACAAAATGTTTTTCTCAAATCTTGTAGATTACGTTAAAAAACTTTTTTTTGTCAAGTTTGAAAAAAATTGAGCATGGGGTTTTCGAAATATTGAGTTTCCAAAAAAAAATTTTGATTTTTTTTTTTAAATCCAAAAAAATAAAAATTGAAAATTTGAATATGCAATAATATTTAAACTTTGGAGGAGCTTTGGCATAAAAAAAATTATTTAAATCGGCTGTACCGTTTTCGAGAAAATCAAAAACAAAAAAAATGGACCCAGGGGGTCTACCAAAAATAACAATTTTTTGTAAAATTTTTTTCAACCATTAGCTAGTTTTAACCAAATGAAATTTTTCAAATTTTTTTTAAAAAATTCTGTGGGACAGTTTTTGAGAAAAAAAATATTTATAAAATTTCGAAAAAAAATCGTATGGCAGGTACCGTTATTTTTGGTCTTAAAAAAAAAAAAAAAAAAAAAACGTCCGGGGGTAAAAAATTAAAACCCATATCTACCAAGTTTGAAGAAAATCGGCCGAGCCGTTTAGGCTGTAGTCGAACCGACAGACAGACAGACAGACAGAATTGCGAGACCCACTTTTTTAGTCTTCGCTATCATCGTAATGTCAACTTTGATCAAAATCTCGAGTTCGATTTTTTTTCCGAATGCATAACTTGCCTTATAGTACCTATAAGTCGCAAGTAAAAATACTAAAAAACAAGAAGGGTATGTATCTTTGAGTTAAACAATAAAATGAACGGTAAGTTAAAGAAAAAAGACTAATGTGGATATTGGCGAGTTTTTGTAATATCTCAATTAAAGTTGCTCTTTTGGTTGGTAAGTATAGTATATATATATTTTTTTTTATTCTTTTATTCTTTTATTTTTGTTTTTTTTTTTTTTCTTTTTCATTATTTAACTATTAAGTTTACACCAAACATTTAGTAAAACAATAAAACATTGCACAACATAAGGATTTTTTTTAAATTTAATCAATTTTACAATTTTTTTTTCTTCCTACTTCCAAAATTTAATATTTTTAATAATTGGGCTCACGGGGACACAACACAAAGGGAGGGAAAGAATTTCAGCGTTGGTCTTCGACATCCAGGTAAGTCTCACAGGTTCTCCTTTAGTCTTTTGTTTTCAGGTTTTTTTTTTTAATTTGCAGGTTCTATAATTTTCAGGGTTTCTTTTCTTTCAGTTTTTTTTTATTTATTTTCAGGTTTTATTTTTTTCTTTTCTTCCCATTTCCAAAATTTAATATTTTTAATAATAGGGCTCACGGGGACACAACACAAAGGGAGGGAAAGAATTTCAGCGTTGGTCTTCGACATCCAGGTAAGTCTCACAGGTTCTCCTTTAGTCTTCTGTTTTCAGGTTTTTTTTAATTTGCAGGTTCTATAATTTTCAGGGTTTCTTTTTTTTCATTTTTTTTATTTATTTTCAGGTTTTATTTTTTTCCAGGTTTTTCTTTGTATTTCTTTTCAGGTTCTTTAATCTTCGGCGCAGAAAACAGGTTGTTTTAAGGGCGATTCTTGTTAATTTATTATTTTGTTTTAATTTGGTTTTTTTCTCTATATATTTTGCTTCTTTCGATTCACGAAATTCTATTTTTTTTGTCTTTCATTCGATTTATCAGGTTTTTGGGGTTTCTTTCTTTTATTTAATGGATAAATATATAATCTATATAGGGAGGGGGGTAATATGGGGAGTCGCCCTAGCACATCACTTTTTGATCGTTATAATATGTTTGGTTTTTTTGTGTTTATTTGTTTCTTTTTATTATTTTTTTTTTCTTTTATAAATGTATTATCATTTAATAATTTCCTTTCCGGTTTTACTTTATAGTTTATAGTTTTTTCTTTTTTTTCGACGATTGACTTGAACTATTTTTTTCTATCTTGCTCTTTTGGAAGCTTCGCGATCCGCACATTACCTTCTTTTACCACTGACTGACTATCACCACCCATGCAACAGGTGACAACACTTCTCTTTGGTAAGATCTCTTGCTATCAACAGCTATACCGGTGATTTTGTCATACGACATAGGTACCAGTTAGCAAAAAAAAAAGAGACCATACCATCGATTAGCGGGCCCTGCTGCATGGGAAGTTCAAATGCAAGTCGATGATGTGTGTACTGTACATACATACATTTCGTGGTGGCTCGTGGGCAGCGGGACTTTTATTTTTTTTCTTAAGTCTTCGTTATGTAATATTACCTATGTGTGTTTAGGTAATTGCTTTTTTTTATTAATTGAACTATATATACTCTGGGATGTTGAGTTATGTTTTTTTTTTTGTTCTGGTTTATGGTAGGTATTATTATTATTAATTGAATTAGGTATTATTATTATTATTTGAATTATTATTATTAGTGTTATTAGATTATCAATTGGTAGATATTATATTGGTTTAATTTAATTTATAGGTAAGTATTTGATTATGAAGTTTCGTATTATATTAGAATTATTTATTATTGGTAAGTATTATTTATTTAAGGTAAGTACGAGTAATAACATTATTTAGTATTATATGTGCCTCAAATGTGCTGTTCCCCACAAAACTTCTCTTTTCGGGAAAAACTCTTTTGAATCGAAAGAAGAAGGAAAGGAACATTGGGGATATTTTATTTTCGAATTTTGACGTGAAGTTTGTATGCATTATCTTCGTTGTTGTTTGTTTTTCTCTGAGTTTTGAAGAGTCTCATGCACAGACTCAACCCCAACCCTTTTCCCGTTCATGTCTTCGAGTTCATAGAGGTTATTTCCTTAAATTCTTGCAACTTTCATTTTAACAAATTTTTGGCCGAGTTTAGGGCTAAATTTCTTGTAAGCGTCGCTGAGCGCAAAATTTCTGCGGTAAACGACGTCGCCAACAACGAACTTCACGAACTTCTGAAAGGGCCTTTCAGATGCAAACGCTTTACCCATAGGAGGCCTAAGGGTCACATTCGTAGCTTTCGAGGTCTTACAGACGTCGCAAATCCCAATAAACGCTCTAACCTGGGCTGCCATGTTCGGCCCGAAGAATTGTTGCTGCAGTCGATACAGGGTTTTGGCAACGCCTCCATGCGAGGCCCGAGGTGGTTGATGAGCAAGCGCTATTAAGCGTTCGGTCAGCGGTTCTGGGATCCAAAGCTTCCATACTTGGTCATCTTCAAGTGGATTACCTTTGCAATGTTTGACCTTCTTGTATAGGAAATTGTCCGAAACTTGAAGGTCAGGTAGCTTATCACTTTGATTTATGATGCTTTCAACGATTTTGCGGTATTCCCCAGATTGAAAGCTAGGGTCCTCAAGATCTATGTGCAGCAGATCACAGGTATCTTTCAACATCGAAACATCACAGATCAGAGAGCCCATCCTATGCGCCCTTGCACAATTTTCAACCGGGAGAACGACACTACTGCTTCCTCCGTGAAACAGAATTTCTTACCCTTCTTCAACATATCCGTTAAAGGGCTTGCCAGCGACGAAAAGTCCTTCACAAACCGACGATACCAGCCAGCTAATCCCAGGAAGCGTCGAACTTGTTTCGCCGAAGTTGGAATAGGAAAGTTTACAATCGACGAAACTTTCTCAAGATCCGTTTTTAGATAGCCGTCACCAACGATGTACCCCAAATACTTCAACTCTTTGAAGCAGAATTTTGACTTCCAGACATTGATTGTAAATCCCGCATCCTCCAATCGAACGGCTAGTAACTTCAGTAATTCCAGATGTTCCTCAAACGTACTCGATACAACCAGTAAGTCATCCAAATACGGATAGATTTTTTCTCTCAGTTGATGCGGTTACACTTTGTTCATAAGTCTGACCATACGCTGAGGTGCATAACAGAGGCCAAAGGGCATTACCGTTAACTGTAACAGAGGCATGCCTGGCACAGTAAACGCCGTCTTTTCCCTGAAGTCAATTCCGAGACCAAATGAGGCGCGATTTCGAACTCTCTCCAGAAGTCAATTCCGAGGTAAAGTCTTTGTTGTTTTTGTTCGATTCCATCAGCACCCAGGCAGCTAATACTGGCTCCGCTCTCCAGCAGACCGAGGGGTGATTCGCCAAAGATTCGCACAGTCGCATATGGGCGCGGATCGTCCGTGCTGCACAGGGTGGTGGCTTTAATGGCTTTATACGTTGTCTTCTTTTCTCGGAAACGTTGTCTCAACTTGGCTACTTTGTCTGGAACGGTGGTTTTTTGGCTTCCGAAAATACGCTTCCGTACTTCGTAGTAGTTCTGGAGTCTCTCATCATCATCATCATCATCGGCTCGACAACCGGGTTCCGGTCCTGGCCTCTTTCAACAAGTCTCTCCACCTATCCCGGTCTCTAGCCGACGCCATCCAGTTGCGCACCCCAAGGCTTCGGGCGTCCTGGTCTACGCCATCTCTCCAGCGCAAGCATGGTCTACCACGCTGTCGTCTACCATAGAATGTACCACAAAGAACTTTCCGAGCAGGTTCCTCTTCGCTCATGCGAGCTAGGTGCCCTGCCCACCGGAGTCTACCGAGCTTAATTTTTGTCACGATATCTGCTTCTAGGTAGATTGCGTACAATTCATGATTGTACCGTCTCCGGAATCGTCCTTCCTCACATATGGGGCCAACAATTCTCCTTAAGACTTTTCTCTCGAACGCAGCTAAGAGGTCGGAGTGCCTTTTGCTAAGCACCCAAGTCTCGGATCCATATGTGAGTACTGGCAGGACCATGGTCCTGTACAGCAGCAGTTTTGAAGTTATGGTGAGATTTCTGGATTTGAAGAGCTTTGACAGACTATAGTAGGCTCTGTTGGATTTGAGAAGCCGCCCGCGTATTTCTTCTTCTATGTTGTTATCGGCTGCTACGATTGACCCAAGGTATTTAAAGGATTGCACCACTTCAAATTCGTGCTCCGCTACCTTGATTGTTTGACCAACTGTTCCTCTCGCATTCGACGCCACCATGTACTTTGTTTTACCTTCACTAATGTGCAGCCCCAGATTTTGTGCCGCCTGCTCGATCTGGATGAAGGAATCGTGTACAGCTTGTTCGGTTCTTCCGATGATGTCAATGTCGTCTGCATAAGCCAGTAACTGGCTGGACCTGTTGACGATGGTCCCTCTTGTTGCCGTGCCAGAGTCACGGATTGCTTTCTCCAACGCCAGGTTGAAGAGGAGGCAGGCCAAACCGTCCCCTTGTCGGAGTCCATTAAAGATGTTGATTGGTCTGGATAGCAATCCGGCTATTTTTACTTGGCTTGTTACGTTGGTCATGGTCAACCTACATAGTCGTGTCAATTTATTTGGGATGCCGAATTCTCTCATGGCTTTGTAAAGTTCTACCCTGGCTATGCTATCATAGGCGGCCTTAAAGTCTATAAACAGATGGTATGTTGGGATGTTAAATTCTAGACATTTTTCCATCGCCTGCCTAAGGGTAAAGATCTGATCAGTTGTTGATTTGCCTGGAATGAAACCACACTGATATTGCCCGATGACGGTTTTAGCGTATGGGGTTATCCGGTCTTGTAGGATAGAGGAGAGTATCTTATAGGCGGTACTCAACAACGTGATACCTCTATAATTGCTGCACGTTGTGACATCTCCCTTCTTATGTATGGGGCATATTAAACCTTTTCGCCAGTCTTCTGGCATTTCTTCCTGCTCCCATACCTGTACTATAATATCATGAATTGCTTGACGTAAGGCTGGCCCGCCGTGATGGAATAATTCGGCTGGTATGCCATCGACTCCCGGGGCTTTGTTCTGTTTAAGCCGGCCTATAGCCTTCTCAACCTCTTCTATGCTTGGTGGCGGCAACATAGGGTATTCTTCTTGAAGTAGTGGAGCCTCCACTTCTGCAGTGAGCTGACCATTTAGCAATTCATTGAAGTACACTTCCCATCGCTCCAGTATGCTTTCAGGATCGGTGATCAGATTTCCCTCTCCGTCCTTGCAGTATGTGCAGCGTGGTGTGTACTGCGTCATGTTTCGGACGGATTGGTAGAACTTCCGCGCCTGGTGCGGACCTCGCTCTCGGCTGTTTTCTATTTCACAGATTAGGTTCTTCTCCCAGGCTGATTTCTTTTGTCTGTGAAGCCGTTTTTCTGTTCTTCTGAGCTCTTTATATTCCTCTTCGCGTGCCCGCGTTCTATGAGATTGTTGCATTGCTCGGTACGCAACATTCTTACGTTCAGTCGCTAGCTTGCATTCATCATCAAACCAGTCGTTCCGATTTTTACGACTGCTGCCTAAGATGGAGTTGGCAGTACTAATGACAGTATTTTTAAGACGTGTCCACTTTTCATTTACGCCCAGCATACTGGCTCCAGGACTTACTCTCCCTAAGTCAGGTGTTTCTAGGGCGAGTCCTAACGCATTACCAAAGGTGTTACTGGTGTTTTCATTGCGCAGGGCAGCCGTGTTGATTCGAACCTGATCGGCGGATGCAATGCGTCTTCGCAAGGCAATCCGCCCTCGGAAAACCATACCAACAAGATAGTGATCCGAGTCGATATTGGCACCTCGGTACGTTCGTACCGTCATCAAGTTCGAGTAGTGGCGACGGTCTATCAACACGTGGTCTATTTGGTTACGAGTGACTCCATCAGGTGATACCCAGGTGGCTTTGTAGATATCTTTACGCGGGAACCTGGTACTCGCAACGACCATGTTTTTCGATGCTGCCAATTCTAAGACTCGAAGTCCATTGTCATTAGTGTTCTCATGCAAACTATGGGTGCCTGCGTAATGCCTGAATACCGGCTCCCGACCTATTTTTGCGTTCAAATCCCCAAGGATGATTTTAACATCATACCTTGGACAGGCATTGAGGGCCCTCTCGACTTGTTCGTAGTAAGTCTCTTTTTCTTCGTCTGAGGACTCCTCCGTAGGTCCGTGAACGTTAATGAGGCTGATGTTCGTAAATTTGCCTCGCACGCGAAGGGTGCATAGCCTTTCGCTTATAGCGTTAAAGCCGATTATAGTAGACTTCATTTTTTCGCTGACTAGGAAGCCTACCCCGAGCACATGGTGTTTTGTATGACAGCTGTAGTATATGTCATATTCTTTCTTCTGTAAAACACCATTCCCTGTCCATCTGATTTCTTGAAGAGCTGTTATGTCAGCTTTATATTTTGACAGGGCATCGGCTAGCTGCTGAGCAGCTCGAGCTCTATAGAGCGATCGTACGTTCCATAAGAAAATTCGTAAATCGTTTTTCCTTTTTCTTTGCGTAGGTTGTCGTCGTGAAATCAGTCCGTTTCCGAGGCTTGTTGTCGTTCTCGAAATTCATTAAGTTTTACGGGACAGGGAATTAACCTGTCGCCAACCTGAGGAACCAGCCTGATCATATTAGCCAAACCTTTTTTAAAAGGCTTGTTTCTAGCGGCCGCCGCGAAGAGGCTATGATCACACTTCCACCAGTCCCGAATAGTTACGGCACGTGCATGTTTTCGTATGCTACATGTTGTTCCCCCTATTCGTCTGATGGCTGACCGCCACTGGAGTCTCTCATGCAGGGATTTAATCGTTCTTCTAGGAGCTATAGGTGGTGGTTGGTCTTGGTCTTGTCATTATCCTTATAGCGGGAACAGGTGGTATTGTTCGTTGGTTTTCGGAATCCGGTGTAGTGTAGCTACTTAACCTACCTCAACCCTACGAGACAACCTAAACGAAAACATTACCAAAAATAAAATAAAAACAAATGAAAACGAAACCTGCACACGATGCACACAATGACTTCGACGATAACTATGACTGACGCACCTAAACTTAAACTGCTGACACAAACAAACAATGACTAACAGTATTGAACTCTAAGTAGTTCACACAAATGTGTAACATATGACACTAGATATTAAGATACAATACTAAGTTCTATTATTATTATTTGTCAATAAAATATCTGTAAATAATAAAGTATTTGTAAGCAATAAAGTATTTGTAAGCAATTAGTATATAAGCATGTAAAAATTGAAAATAAAATTATATTCATTTAGTCATACAAACAAAGTGTTTCTCATTTATGGCAGAATACTGTTGCGAGTGGAGCTTTACCACGGGGTGTTACTTTGATATTGGAGAAGGGCGGCGGCATGCTTGCTCTTCGCTCGGCCTAGCTCGAAGGATGGGGAGGTTCTTGCCCCTCTCCAAGTATCTCTCACTCAGCAAACAAAATTTCCATGCCTTGTTAAAGGAAAAGGGAAGGGAAAAGGATATAGTATATGACAGGAATATTTAAAAAGGATATACACAAATGTAGTGACCTATGCCACTATATGTGAGAAGTGAGAAAGGATGAGGCTTGATTCGATATCCTTTGGAACATTAGATTCAGTACCTTAATTCTAACTATATCTAAAACCCTACTCACTAAATTTATACCCTTTTGGATATAAAGAGATTCTTTATAAGTATATCTCTTGTTTCTTAACCTAAACTAATCTATACTAAATCTAACCAAAACAATCTTCTTTCCAAAAAAGATTCGAACTCAACCCCACTGTCTCTCCCATACAGTGGTTCGTCAGATCGTCAAAAGCATTGACAGATGTTAGTGTCAAAGTTTAGCCGTCCCACCCTTGTATCTAAGATACAACCGTTGCTATCTCCTTGGCCGAAATCTCTGGAGATAGCCCCTAACATAACCTCCAGTCATAATCCTATTGTAGTCAAATGTACGTATCGTTACATGTTCCTAGTCATCTTATGTCATAGTAGTTTTGGTCTGTTGTAGCGTCCCTGGTCCCAAAAGTTCGTACTCGTTGTGTCAAGTTATGGTAAATGTTCGTATCGTCACGTCCTAGTTCCCAAAAAGTTCGTAATTCGTCTTGATAAGTCATGGTAAATGTTCGTAGCGTGCGTACTAGTATCAAAAGATCGTAATTCGTCTTTGTGTTTACAAAGCTACCTAAGAATTACTCTCAAGCGACAAAATCCTATTCTTAATTCGTTTCCCTTATTTTCCTTTTCTTCTTTAATTTCAGGTTCTCATCTCGGATCCTCAGATCAACCTGAAGCCACACTCCAAACATCACCGACAATCACCACCAAACATGAACACAGGACAGAAAACATTTCCCACATCATGGGCTACTTTCGTGCTACAACCACAAATCTTTTCGCCCACAAGTTAGTAAAACCCTGGTTGTACTTGTCATTGTAAGTCTAACCGTTTGATTTCCATTATATGCATTCATGTACGGATATCTCCGTACAGATATTTTAAACGTATGAAGTTATGTCCAAAAGTCTGTGAAACCTATCTATAAGTGCAAGTTATGATAGATTATATTGCACACACAAAACATATACATATGTCGTTATACCCATCTGTATTCAGGAAAGGCGATCGTATTATTTCTACGTTTGAATAGATACTTGCCGTTTGAAGGCTCTGCTATTGATATTAATATAACATATAATGAGTGCATGTGTGATATTTTGTCATTTGGTTTTACTATGAGCCAACAAAGAATTCTCAGGATTGAGTAGAAGCAGTGTTATTACATGAAATGGGTCTGTGTTTAGGGAATTGTTTTGGTTGGAAATAGTCGGAAAACGACACTTGGAAGTTTTGACCTAGACTTGATTTGTGTATTTGAGGGTATCCCTACTCTATCATTTCTCCTCTCTTCGCTGGTGAGTAATCTAATTGAGGGAATTTTCCCCTTCACTTTGAGTCCATTTATTCCTCGACGGTCTACGTAACAATACCTATGGCTCTGCCCGTCTATTAAATAGTTCTAGAAGAAGGTACATTACATGGCGATCCTGGCCAGATTCGAATATGAATGTCTGAAGAATACATACCACGTCCAGTTGTGGGAGCACCACAATACACTCCTACTCCAAAAATAAGTGGTCCGAAACGAATTACTATTGAGGAGTACACCAAAAGGCAAATCAGCAACCTAGAGGCAAGGAAAACACAAATTGGAAAAATAGACACGAAGAAAAAAAAAGAAAAGGGGCGGTAAAATATCCAGAAACCGGGAAATTAGTCCACTACCTTGGGAGGCAGCAAACAAAATATGGCAGAAAATTGAAACGCTCAAAATGAGTGTCATCAAATACCCTAACGAAACAAAAAAATAAGAAGGGAAATAAATAAAGTTAAAAAAAAATTAATAAATAAATAATACATTTTTAAAGAATTATATAATGGGAAATAATAACGTTAAGGAGAATGTCATAGTTAATGGCAAAGAAGATCCCTTCAAAATCGCAGCTTATACAGCAGCAATAATTTTATTTATTTTATACGTGTCAAACAAAATTACGAGTAATAATTATTACAAAAACTAAGAATAAATAATATAAATACAGTCTAAATTCGAAATATTGTTTTAAAATGAATTGGAAAACACCTTTGGTAACCAAACCAAAAGAAAACAAAATTAAAGAAGGTTTAAATTTAGAACAAATTTTTATACTAATCACAATCATAATAACAGTAATAATATTTTTAGTAATCAAAATTCATAACTATTTTAAAAATTATGTAAAAAAAACTTGTAACAAGAAATAATTTAAATACAGTATAAAATAAGAAATGCTTTTAAAATTAAACCAATGGAAGAGATAATTGAAGCACTAGAGAATATATACTTAAACATAAAAAAAATGTAGGTAGAGGATACAAAGAAAACACTTGGTTAAATAAACTAGAAGAAATAAAAACACTAAATACAGAATTTCTTATAGAAAATTCTAAAATAAAAAAATTAGATACAAGTCACAATTTACTTATAGACAAATTTACACAAAAATACCAATTAGTAAAAAATATTATAGAAAAGGATATAAACAAAAAAAACCAAAATGTCGGATTTTAACATTGAATCTGCAATGAAAATCGTCCCAATTTTCACGGGAAATTTCAGAGAGCTCGATGCATTTTTAACACTAGCAAAGATAATGTATGATGCTCTGAAATATACGGCAAAAATTGAATTTATAAATTTCATATTTCATGTAAAATTATCGCAAAACGTAAAAACTGCGTTAGGGTTTGCAACAAAATTTGAAACGTTGGACACTCTTACTAACACCCCGACTCCACAGGAGATAAATTCTCTCAGGATGCTCATCATGATATGAAATCTCCAATGGAGACGCGATATTTCCTCTTATGATGTGATGTCAGCGATCTCTGTCAGCGGTTTTGTCTTGATATAGATGTCTGATATGAAATTTGACAGATGGTTTTTTTTCGTACTTTTGTCTCATTATTTCGTGTCTTCTCATTTGGTTGGTTCTTCTCAAGTACTCCGTCGGCAAATATTTTTTTTTTTATTTTGTAAGTAAATACATTAATGTGTCATGTTATTCATTTGTTCGTGCGTTAAGTTATGTTTGGTATTATTTATTTATACTTTAGGTAGATGCGCATTCTTTTCTTTGCAAATATATATAATTTTTGTTAGTTTTACGTTTTGCTAATTTCTGTTGTCCGCACAAAACACATCCCGTGCAGTAGGGATAGAAATGAAAAATCATAACATAATTTGCCCAGCGAAGCAATAAGAAAATGTAGAGATAGAGATATCAGACATTGAGTTGGAGAGACAGATATCTTGTGGAGTCGGGGTGTAAAAGCTTAAAAGAAAAATACAAAAACACAACTACAATATCGCAAAATTAGCACAGATCACACAAGGGAACCAAACCATCACTGTTTATAAAGACAGAATAATCTCTCTGATATCAGATCTAATATCCAAACTTTAATTTACCATTTATCGTTACCACCGACGCATCAGATTTTGTATTAGGTGCGGTACTATCACACGGCGAAGTAGGTCATGATTTACCAATATCATACGCTAGCAAATCCTTACAAAAATATGATATAAACAAACCGATAATAGAAAAGGAATTACTTGCTATCCACTCGGGTATTAATTTTTTTAGACCTCATCTCTATGGAAGAAAATTCATAGTTGTAACAGATCACTAGTTTCATTATTTTCACATAAAAACCCGTCGTCAAAATTAACGAGAATAAGAATAGATTTATCGGATTACGACTTTGAGATAGTTTATAAAAAAGGAACATCAAATACAAATCCCGATGCACTCTCAAGGATAAAAATTGACAGTGACATTTTAAAATCCATGTTGGTAAACAATGATAATAATAAGAGCCAAAGTGATTGCGACTCCAAGGAGCGGATCTTGGCAATAACAAGGGGTATGGCAAAGAATATTGCCACTAAGAATAATAATATTATAAAGGAGAACTACACATCTCAACAGAAGACTAGCTACCTTCATATGTGGGATTGTACGTCCATTTCTGACGTCAGAAATATGAAAAACTTAAGATTTGAAATAGCGAGATATAATAAAAGAAAAAATACTAGTATTGAAATAAATGAAAAAGAAGTTATTGTGAGATGCAGCGATAATCCAGCGAAACAAGTTTCGGCTCTGGAGAAGTTAGTATCAGAATTAAAAAGGGTACCCGTTGAAGAAATAGCGCTTAGTGAAGAAGATTTAACATTTAAATATGTAGAAAAATTAAAATTAAAAGATATTTATGATAGGTTGCAACCTGATGAAAAACACTCGCCCATGAATATATTAATATATAAACCCCCTAAAAGAATAAATAATAATAAAGAAAAATTGAATATCATAAAAGATTACCACAACACACCACATGGAGGACATTTAGGTATACGAAAAACAATAACTAAACTTAAACAAAAGAAATTTGTCAACGCTTGTGAGCTTTGTACTAGAAACAAACAGACACGACATATTAAAGATAAAATGACCATAACGACTAGTTTCGAAACTGTGCAAATAGATACAGTAGGACCTCTTAGTATATCAAATGGATATAGATATATGTATATTGACAATGCAATGTGAACTAACCAAATATGTTGTTGCACACCCTATCGAAAGTAAAGACGCGAAAACAATAGCCAAAACATTGGTAGAAGAATTCATTCTGAAATATGGCTGTTTTAAAATCCTCAAATCAGATAACGGAAATGCATTAACTCATATGCAAAATATTTGTGAAATGTTAAGAATCAAACCAATCTATTCAGCTCCATATATATCATCATCAAAGTATAGGTTCACTAGAAAGAAACCATAGAACATTAAATGAATTTCTTTTAAACTTTACCGAAGATCATGAATGGGACACCTGGGTTCCGTATTACACATTCTCATATAACACAACACTACATGTTGACACTAATTACACACCATACGAATTAATTTTTGGAAAACTATCCTACCTACCAAAAGATGTAATAAATTCAAATAATAAAGTGTATAATCTATAAAACTATGTAAATGAACTCAAGATTAGACTTGACTTAAGCACGCAATAACAAAATTGAATACAATTATTGAAAATGTTAAAAAGAAAAGAAAATTAGAATACGACAAAAGTACGAATGTTTCAAATTTTAATATGATCCATAATACCATAAGCACGTCATATGTTGCAGCTTTTGAGACTAGTCCAATTAAAACTTTTTTTCTTGAAAAATTATTCTTCAAATAATTTTCCGCTTAAGGGTGATGGTGTAGTGTAGCTACTTAACCTACCTCAACCCTACGAGACAACCTAAACGAAAACATTACAAACAAATATAATAAAAACAAAAACAAACGAAAATGAAACCTGCACACGATGCACACAATGACTTCGACGATGACTATGACTGACCCACCTAAACCTAAACTGCTGACACAAACAAACAATGACTAACAGTATTGAACTCTAAGTAGTTCACCCAAATGTGTAACATATGACACTAGATATTAAGATACAATATTAAGTTCTATTATTATTATTTGTCAATAAAATATTTGTAAATAATAAAGTATTTGTAAGCAACTAGTATATGGGTCGTTTTAAAAAAATTACATTTTTAGCGGTATAGCTTCTATTTTGTTTGCATTTCAATTTAAAGACTTGAAATTTGGCATGGAACTGTGTTTATATGTCAGCATTATATGGTAAGAACAAATTTGCAGATCGATTAATGGTAACGAATATCCATGGTAATTTATAATGTGTAATCTCCGTGGCCTTTTTGGGATGTGATTTTGATGCTTAATCAGTTTTATTAATATTTTTAATGATGAAAATTATTTTTTTTTTAATTTTGGGCCTTGTCGTTTGAAAGGCCTTCTCTTAGGCTAGCCGCGCACTAGCAATTTTTAGTTGCGAAACTGCTTGGTTCGAGCAACTAAAAAGTTTGTGTTTTGACACAAACTAAACGATTGCCTAAAATAAGTTCGCCATTTTATTGAACATATAATTATCTGCAAATTCACGGACATTCAACCAAACAGTTCATCTGTTTTCTAGAAGTAACCAAACAGTTTCGCAATTAAAAATTGCAAGTGCGCGGCTAGCCTTAAACTTAAATTTTATGATATGCAAAAAAAAATTTTTTTTTTGTTGTCCCAATACTTAGTTGAATGAGTGTGACAAGATTTTGAAAAAAAAAAAACATAATTAAACATTTTCGCTTTTTCACACAACTAAACAATTTTTAATAATTTTTTACGATGCATTATCTTATAGTAGGTCAAGAAACCTTTAATTTCATGTTTTATTATAATTTAATTATTGCAGTTAATTCCTTTAAAATTTACATACAAAATAATTTTTTCATCCGAGTAAAAATTCAGTGTAATCTCCGTGGCCTTGTTATCTTTGTTCCATATTAATATTTTTTAGTCTAACCACTGCCAAAAGAAAGGTATTTAATCATACTTGAACCTAATATAATTTGGATGACATTGAATTACACTGACTATATTAAAATTAAGAAATAGTCGATTTTGTAATCTCCGTGGCCATTTTCGTATTTGTTTTTTAATAAATGTTCTTTTAGTTTATAATGGCTCATATTATTGTTAATTTTTTATATTCTAGATAAATATACTGAATTTCATCATTCCTTGCAGTATTGGTACTGTAAAAGTTCCAAGAAAGTTATGGGTCGATATTTAAAATTTTTTTTTTTGACTCTTTCATGCTTTTAAACAAAATCATTTCGTAAACAAACAACTTTTTTTATTAATTATCCTATTAAATTTATTTGCTTTCCACAAAATTTCAACTATTTATTGTTACTATTTATTTTGTGGATTATTGTTATTTTATACAAGAAAAGAACATTTTTAATACATTCGAAATTTTCAATTTTAATTTTTATCGAAAAATACTCGTAAAATGAAAAATATTTGAAATTATTTTTGCGCAACTCGGAGAACTCCTTTTCTACTTGTTTACTATAGATTTAGAAACTAAAACCCAAGAAAAACTGAAAAATTTTTTTTTCAAACGATCAATAAAAAATGTCAATTTTTAAAAAATGACCCATATAAGCATGTAAAAATTGAAAATAAAATTAGATTCATTTAGTCATACAAACAAAGTGTTTCTCATTTATGGCAGAATACCTATGGCATTTTTATGCTCTGCCCGTCGATTAAAGTACTATTCACATGAGAGCGACCAACGACCAACGAATAAAAAAAGAAAGGGGATTTAAAACATATATAAGCTTAAATTCTTCACAAAAACTTTACAAAAGGGTAGAAATCTAGTTTAATTTAATGTTAATATATTAAAATTTGCGTTGTAATTGATTAAATGAGAGAAATTTGAGAAAATAAATTGGTCGTCGCGAATTGCAATATGACTGCTACGAACTGTCAAACACTATTCGCGTTCCACATACCATCCACACTGCAACGAATGAATTGTTCGCGCGCGACTAACCTCAAAATCATTCTAAAATAATTTTCTTGGTGTTTGGTAATGGCTGAAGCGATCATGGAAAAAAAGGTAAATAAATATATTCAATAAAAATTCAAATAAATTTTTAAGCAAGGAATACTAAAAAAATGTAAATAATTCTAGGAATTTGACGAAAGATTGATTTTGGAAGTGGAAGCAAATCCAACACTATACAACAAGGCCGACTGTTCATATTCAGATAGGTACAAGAAAGAAGGGAAGACAGTTGTCTAAGTAAACGCCATTCGCGACGAATAAAAAATAAAATGCACGACTGGATCGCACGAACTTGCTCTTATGTAAAAGTACTTTGGAATTTAAGATACATTTTATAAATATAAAACATGGATTTAATGAGATAATAATGTTCAACTGCATAAAATTGCCTTCTGGTTTCCGGAAAAGTATGAATTTATGCAAATAAACCTTAAAAAATCGTTTTATTATTAAATAAATTTTTTATATAAGAAATTTCTCTAAAATTTTTCAAGAAAAAAATGTGGGATGCGGATTTTAAGTATTTAATAATATTGGTTTTAGGAAATAATTTCAAAAAATAATCGTTCATAGGTTTTGAAGATATTGATTTAAATTTTTTTTTTTTTTTTTTTAAAACCCAATAAATATTTTTTCGAATATTTTTATATACAATATTATTTTAAACTTAAGGGGACTCCTGCTAAAAATTTTGGGATAAAATCCTTAGAGCCGTTAATGAGAAAGTCGAAAATTAAAAAAACGGGTCTATGGCAGGTACCCCTAATAACATTTTGCCCCAAAATTTTTTTTGACCAAAATGTAGTCCATGTCCATAATATCACACTTAATTTTTTTTATCAAAATCGTTAGAGCCGTTTTCGAGATAAATAAGATTTTGCATTACGGGTGTATGGGGGGTACCCTTAGTTTTGGAGCTAAAAAAAAAATTTCAATTTTTCCTCTAGGGAATCACCGAAGACTCTTAACTACCGGGATTGAAAGAAATAGGTCCAGTGGTTTAGGCTGTAGTGAGAGGTACAGACATACAGACACACCGAAACATGTTTTTTGTGTACTAAATTTTACTTAAAATTTTTATAAAAAAACTTGATATGCAAATTATTAGTATTTAATAAAATACATTTTAAAACGTAATTTAAAAATTTAATCGTGTATGGGTTTTCAAGATATTGAATTTTCAAAAAAAAAATTGTATTATTTTTTTAAAAATCCAAAAACTATTTTTTCGAAAAAATTTTTAGTTTATATTTTTGCAAATGCAAAGCAGCTCGCGCATAAAAATTTTGGTTAAAATCGTTAGAGCCGTTGGTGAGAAATTCGAAAATCAAAAAAACCGTTCTATGACAGGTACCCCTAATAACATTTCCCCCCCAATTTTTTTTGGACCAAAATATAGTCCATGTCCATAATATCCCACTTAATTTTTTTTATCAAAATCGTTAGAGCCGTTTTCGAGATAAATAAGATTTTGCATTACGGGTGTATGGGGGGTACCCTTAGTTTTGGAGCTAAAAAAAAAATTTCAATTTTTCCTCTAGGGAATCACCGAAGACCCTTAACTACCGAGATTGAAAGAAATAGGTCCAGTTAGGGATGTTCATGGAAAAAAAACATCGATGTTTTATTCGATGTGATACATCGTAACTTTACATCGATGTTTGTCGATGCATCGCATAAAAACATCGATGTTTTCGATGTATCGAATGAAAAAATAAAATATTTTTTTTTTATGAGTTTTATTCAAAATAAGATTTTATAATTTTATATTAAATAAGTTTCATTATAAAGCAATCTTAGGGATTAGAAAGGGAAACATTAACAACCATATTATTAACGAATTTCAGAACAAGTTTTGTCTCAAAGCATGTTTAGTGAATGCTTGAAGTTACATATTTTCCCAAGCTTGGCACTATTATCGAGAGATTTGACATCTAGAAGACACAATCTTAAATTAAATTTCGGTTTGATTTAATTATAATATGGGCTTTATTATTTTGAAATTAAAAATCCCAATACTTTTGTTCTAAGCTTTGCATAGATAAAATTTTATTTACGCGACTTTTGAAAAAAAGACTTTCTGATGGCACTGAGCAAGTCAAGTATTTGTACGCAATTTTGTAAAGTTTTGGGAATTGTTGTTTGTAATCGGACCTACTTTCAAAGAGTTTTCACTGAGACGACCAACAGGTGCCCTCAAGTACACGGAAAGCTCATCACAAACACTTTCTTCATTTTTGTTGGTTTTCCAGTTTTTGTGAACTAGTTTGTGATGGTCACTCCAAATTCTGAAATCTTCGGATATTTTGTCCGAACTATAAGATTCAGATTCCATTTGCTCTTCATTTAGTAGATCTTTCTTCATCATTAATTCTTTAATTTTTTGAATAGCTTGAGCACAAGCTAGCGGGCCTTCAAAATGAAGTTTTTCGAACCGCTGTTGATTTCTGTCAGAATAAGCTTATGCACTTGCAGTACTAACGGTTCATTGATCACAAGCGATTCGGTTAGGTACTGTGACTGTGCGTTGTGAGTGTGTATTGTACGATGCTTGCTTTATTCAATATGGATCGAATGAAATACTCCATCAAACTGATACATAAATTGAAAGAGAAGAGAGCATGTGAAATAAATTTAACTGTAGATTTGGCACTTTGAGTGAGTTTTTTCAATGCTTGCTTCATTCGATGCATCGAATAAAAAAACATCGATGTATCGGTAAACATCGAAAGGGTGCGAAACATCGGATTTATTCGATACATCGAATAGTAAACATCGATGTTTTCGATGTATCGATGTTTTTTGAGCAACCCTAGGTCCAGTGGTTTAGGCTGTAGTGAGAGGTACAGACATACAGACACACCGAAACATGTTTTTTGTGTACTAAATTTTACTTAAAATTTTTATAAAAAAAATTGATATGCAAATTGTTAGTATTTAATAAAATACATTTTAAAACGTAATTTAAAAATTTAATCGTGTATGGGTTTTCAAGATATTGAATTTTCAAAAAAAAAATTGTATTATTTTTTTAAAAATCCAAAAACTATTTTTTCGAAAAAGTTTTTAGTTTATATTTTTTCAAATGCAAAGCAGCTCCTGCATAAAATTTTTGGTTAAAATCGTTAGAGCCGTTGGTGAGAAATTCGAAAATCAAAAAATACATTCTATGACAGGTACCCCTAATAACATTTCCCCCCCAATTTTTTTTTGACCAAAATATAGTCCATGTCCATAATATCACACCTAATTTTTTTTATCAAAATCGTTAGAGCCGTTTTCGAGATAAATAAGATTTTGCATTACGGGTGTATGGGGGGTACCCTTAGTTTTGGAGCTAAAAAAAAAATTTCAATTTTTCCTCTAGGGAATCACCGAAGACCCTGAACTACCGAGTTTAAAGAAAATACCTCCGGTAGTTTAGGCTGTAGTTCGAGGTACAGACATACAGACAGACAGACGGAATTGTCGGACCCACTTTTTTCGTCTTCGCTATCATCGTAATGTCAACTTTGATCAAAATCTCGAGTTCGATTTTTTTTCCAAATGCAGAACTTGCCCTATAGTACCTATATCGCAAGTAAAAAATGCATGTAAACGAAATGTCAAAATGGGCGAATGTTCGTTCATTCGTCGGCCGTTGGTCGCACTCATGTGAATAGTACTTAAATAAAAGGTACATTACACTGGTACGGACTGCGAGTACTCTCCGAATGGTAGTTGAGTAGAAGTAGCAGTTACAGGCGGTCCGGGTTCTTCTCCGGAGAGCGATTCCCCCGGGGTTTGAAACTGCTCTTCGCCTCGTTTCCCGAGCATCGCGGACATTGTGGAGAGGTGGTGTTTTTCAGGGCACACCTAAAACAGAACAGAGATCTTTGCGGGTCTGGACATTCGATAAACGAATGACCCTTTCCTTTGCAATTCCAGCAAGTGTAATTCCGAGAATCTCGTTCTCTTTTAGGGTGGAATGCCTCGAGCTCTGGGCATAGGTCCTCGTCTTCGTCATTCTGAGCTACCAACTCTGCAACTGCACTTCTCCTCAACGGTATCGCAGTGAGCACGACTCGAGTCCGTTGTGCATCCCGATCGACGATGTACTTCTCCACTTTTCTGCAGACGTGAACCATTTCGGCGAGGTTGTTCGTGTGGAATGTAATGCGAAGCATTCCCATTTGCCGCCTTACATATTTTTTCAGCACATTTCCCGATTTCCCGATCAGATTTTGGAATCCTCAACCTTCCATTCAACAGTTGAACTGCAGAAAAGAAATCATTGAACGATTCGCCTGAACCCTGGTGCCTATCGTAGAGCATCCTCGACAGCTCTGAGTCGGATTGTAGACTTCTGAACTGTTCAATTAGGGCAGGTTTTAGAACCGGGCAAGCAACTTCTGGATTAGCTTTCAGATATACCCAAAACCAACACTCCACAGATCCTGCGACATAGTGGTGGAAATTGATCACCACATAATACCACGTTGCAACATAGCTCGTTCTGAGACACTCCAGTCGAAAGAGGAAGTCATCCACTGACATCTTCCGATTATCAAAGGTTGACCCCCACTTATGGAAGTCTTGAGGCCTATACCCGGATCCAGAATATCGATGCGCTGACTGTGAGCTGTTGACAGGATCGCTAAGTGTCAGGTTATGAAATTGCCATAAAAAGTTGTCTATATTAGACGGCTCTCCTGATGGATTTACGGGATTTCGTCTGGAAGGTGCTGGAGGTGACTGGTATCGTTGTGGTCGTGATGGTGTTCGGCTTTGGATTGGCGAGATTGTCGACCGACATCCGGATTACTTGGCCCATTACGATGAAGTTGCCTAGAAGCGGTTTCGGGTGTCGGAGCTAAGGCCAAAGTGTCCCTGATAATGCTGGCCACCTCATCTCGCAAACTCGCCCTAGTTCGTTCCGTCTCACCTGAAAAAAATCGAAAATCCTCTGCACGACTAGCTTCTACTGCTGCTGTGACGACTTCCTGGATATACCCAGTTAAATCATCTGTATTTCTACCGATAGTTTCAGGATAACGTGGTGTAGGCTGCAGACGATAAGAACTCGTGCTTAATCTACCCGAGGCTGCTCGACTTTCAGCTTGAGCTAATAGCGAAGCTGCTCCTTCAGCTCCCAAGGAAGAACGGTTTGGCTCATTACGTTAATCCGCTTGCTTGTCTGTTTTGTCATGGACTTTGTCAAGGTCTAGGTCGCTAAAGGAGTTAGTTAAAAATCTGTTGGAACGAAGGACTCGACCACGTAAGGATGTCCGTACTTTCTTACGACCTCTCAAACTCGACATTTTCGTAGCACACTTAAATTGTTTTATATTTTCTTGTTTTGTTTTCCCCGTTTTGGTAACGGTTTAGGTTTTAGGTTTAGTTCAGGATAAGGTTTAGGTTTAGGCTTAGGATCAGTTTAGATTTAGGCTTAGGATCAAGTTTAGGCTTAGGCTTAGGTTTAGGTTTAGGTTAAGGTTAAGGTTAAGGTTTAGAATAAGGTTAAGGTTAAGGATCAGGATCAGGTTTCTGTTCAATCAGGTAAGTAGATTAAAAACTATTTTCGCAGGCTTAAATCCAAAGTATTGGGCAGTAGATAAACGTAGGTACTTGTTATATTATTAATTTATATTTTTTTTTTCTTTCAGGTTCTAGTCCGAATTCAGAAAAAGTAAATAAAAATCTTCAAAAATTTCAACAAAAAAAATCAATATCATGATCAGTTCAAAAAAGTAAATATTCCTTTTTTTCTCAAGTTCTAATCCAAATTTAGGAAAAAAAAAATTCAAATAATAAACTACAGAAATAAAAAAAAATGTTTAAAATGTTTCAAAAATTAAAAAGTAAATTTAAGATTCCAATAAATCTAAAAGCTCAATGGTAAGTTAAAAAAAAATTATTAAATGGCAGTTATCTAAAATTTCAATTCAATTCAATATCGGTAAGTATATTAATTCAATTTTCATGTAGAATTTGTAACTAAATTTTTAAAATTTGTAAATATTATTTATTTTTTTCTTTTCAGGTGAAGTGAAACAATCGAAGAAGAAATCCACGATAAAACGATGAAGACAGGAATACCCTTTAGAAGAAAACACACCAGTTTGTACGGTGTAAGTATTTACAATACTGCGACAATACAATATCTTGGACAATGGACAATGGTGCTATTGGGACTGAGGCTTGCAATATTCAGTTAGCATTCTTAGCCTTTCTAACAGTCAAGCTTCTGAACCCTTTCATAGCCATACGGAAAAGAAATGAAAACTCGAAGCATACAAAAAAAATTAAACAACTGAAGTTAAATACAAAAGATAGCAATCCGTACTTAGGATTTAATTTTTTTGAATGTCGAAATTTGATTAATACTATAAAATTTCCTATTAATGCGCAACTGCGTAAATATAGGTAAAAATAACCTATTTACCGGACTTAGCTCGTCGGCGGGGTGGGTCGTTGCAGCACTGGACGTGTTACATCTTTCATGCCTAAACTAAAAAATGTTCGAAAATTATGGGGCCTAAAATTGCTTATGAGGGGAAGGAGGGTGCGTTTCTAAAAGGGGAGGGTCAGGATGTTGTTGACCTTCGGAGGATTTGCCCGCCCTTTATATCAATCTGATACCACCATGGCTGATACTTCCTCCAAAATGTGTATCAGCCCCTAACCGAAGATAATTATATTCTCCTTACCCTGTCTTCATCTTCTTCTCTATCGCTTCACTCCACCGTTCACCTGTAAAACAAATTCAGGACCTCATGGCAACCCTGTTCCAAAAAAAAAATATTCCCAAAAATTATTTAAAAAAAAGAAATCTAAAATGTGACCCTTGACTGACGCGTCATCTCTAGCGATGACAATAAAATAGTTTAAGTTTTGTTTTCAGGAAAAACCTTTACAAAATATTTTATTAAAAAAAATCTAAATTTAACATACAAAAAATACTAAAAAAAGAAGAAGGGTATGTATCTTTAAGTTAAACAATAAAATGAACGGTAAGTTAAAGAAAAAAGACTAATGTGGTTATTCGCGAGTTTTTGTAATATCTCAATTAAAGTTGCTCTTTTGGTTGGTAATTATAGTATATATATTTTTTTTTTATTCTTTTATTTTTGTTTTTTTTTTCTTTTTCAGGTAATATTAGATTTTAGGTCACAAAAGGTGAGAAGGAATGATTATATTTTTATATAATAAATAAGCATTTGTTTCAAAAAAAAAACTTACTTGAATGTTTGGTTTTATAAAAATTTACCAATTTTGCAGCTGTAAAAGATCCGCCAAGGTGCACCTTGTGGATCTGCTTGGCTTGTGATTTCAAAAAAGGTTATTTATTATATATATATGTATCTTCAATTCGATTACATAAAAAATTTCTTTTTCTTATTTTTTTTTTTTTTTTTTTGTTTATAACTACATTTCCCTTTTTTTTTTGCTTTTACATTCACTGAAATCAACCGAAACAACCACACTTTACATTTTTTTTATATATATGTATTAGATTTAGGCAAGGCGCACACATTCAATTTTCAGTTTCGAAACTGTTTAGCTGCTAAAATGAAACATATGGGCTTATATGGGACACCGCGCACTTAGAGCAACTCGATTCTCGAAACTAAAAAGTTTGTGTTTTGACACAAACTAAAAGATTGCCTTCGCAACAGTTGAGCTGTTTTCTATAAGCGCAAAAGAGAAAAAGAGTGTGAGCGTGAGTAAAGAGTTGCCAGTGCGCGGTTCTCTTTCAACTGGTGATTAAACTATTTGATTTCGATCACAGTTGCCAGTGCGCGACTAGCCTTAAGGATACCCTCATTTTAATATCATTTAACTATTAAGTTTACACCAAACATTTAGTAAAACAATAACACATTGCACAATAGGGTGGGTCAAAAAAATCAAGTATTGTTTTTTTTGGATCCGACACATGAAAACTAGTTCCTAGGTACCTCTAGAAAGTACTTACCAAATATTAGCTCCTAATATTAACGGGAAGATTATGGTCATCATAGTTTTCCATTTTCAATTTAGAATCATATAAAAATGGTCATATCTTATCAACAGTAGATCGTTTAACCAATCGCATAGTCAATATTTGTAGGAAATTTAACGCTCTACATACGCTCTTGCATACTTTTTTCATTAATTCAACCATTTAAAAGATATTCAACGTCAAAGATTGAAGTATTTTAAGGAAAATAACTTTTTTGTTTTGAATTATGTAACTTAATAAAAAATAATTATTGTCAAATGAGTTTCAATTATTTCTATAGGAAATTGAACGCTCTACAAAAAAGATCTCTGTAGTTAATCGATTACTCTAGCCATTCAAGAGATATTCGCAGTAGAATTCCAATGCCTACTGATTTTAGTAGTTTTTCAATAAATATTCCCAATTTATCCACTTAATTTTTGAATTTTAAGATAGTTCATATTCTATTTCAGGAAAAGAAGGTTTTTATTTAAGAAATAAAATTTAAAATGTCAGCAAAAAAAAATTCTACTTCACCATTATGAAATTTTATAATTTAAACACAACAACACTGGTGCTAAAGTGCTAAGTTTACATTAAAATAACTCAGAGTAAATTTTTTTGTATTTTAACTGAATTTATATAATAAAAAAAATTTTAAAAGTTTCAAAGTGAACCAAAATCACAGCCCAAAAACAGTTAATTAAAAAAAAAAAAACACAAAAAATTACGCTCATAAAAGGTAATTGCGAGAAAAAATTTATATAGCATAACGCATCCAAAACGAACAAAGGAAAACCAACCGTCTTTGTTAACAAGCCATGAATAAACGACCAGCATCTGAACTGTCACCAATTAAAATGGAAGATCTAATTAAAAAATCAAAAAACAATTCCAAAGTCTCCGACTTAACCGTAGAGCAACTAGGTTTTATATTTGATTTCAAGCAAAAGGATTTAGCCAAGAAAACGGATATCGATGAGCTACGCGATGACTTGGGTGCTTTAAGAAAAGAAAATAATGAACTTAAATGTCAAGTTGAAGCACTTCAATCTAAAGTGAATATCTTGGAGCAGGAAATGGAAAATGTTCATAAGCTTAACACCGATAAAAATCTTATTATTAAAATAGAAGCAAAAAACCAAATTGACCAAAAACAACAAGTTGCGGAGATATGCACTAGCCTTTCAAATGGCAAAGTCGAAGAAATAAAACACGATTATATAAGAGAAATCAAATCTTGGAATCCCAAATTTAAATCTTTTATTGTCAAATTTAAGAACAAAGAAGAAGTTTATTCGGTATTAGAAAACACAAAACAATTAAAAAACACATCCACTTCAATCCAGAAAGATTTCCCACCAAGCGTCAGAAGACGAAGAGCTAACTTGCTTGGCATCCGACGAAAACTTATTAAATGCGATCGCGTAAAATCCAAAGTATTCGTCAAAAGCGATAAACTCATTGTCAATGATGTTATGTTTACATGGGATAATTTAACCGGACTACGATGTGGAAATAATTGCGGATTCGTTAAATTGATAAATATGTTTAATTTACCAGAAGACTTTTTTTTCAGTTGCTTACCAACAAGCAACTTGACAGCTGAAAACGACAGAACGTTGACAGAAGCAGATGTATATGCAGAGCCTGCACGTACTTCACGTCAATAGCACAGGGATGTCAGTGAGGAGAAACTAACAAAAAAAATTAATCTTTGTAATTTTCGTGTTCGTATTGTAGCCTATAATGTGGGAGGTCTGTATAATAAATTGGATTTCCCGTCGTTTATTAACTATTTGTTGATTTTTGATCTAATTTTTCTGTTTGAAACGCATATTATTGGAGACAAATGTGAAAGGTTGGAAAAATGCTTAAGTTGCTATAATTGCTTTTGGATTTCTGCGACAAAAACAGCAAAGTATGGTAGGGGGAGCGGTGGATCAATGATAGCTATCAAAAAGAATTTATCTTGGAATTACAAGGTCCATCAATATCTTAATTACTACTTCTATATAGAGAAATATGAGAATATAGCGAAAAAGGAAGGGGAAAGAAGTATATTATACCTATTTATATTAACTGTGCAAGATGGAGTTTGGACTATTACAGCTTGTATGATTTGTTAAGCTCACTAAATTCACAAAACTTACTGATAATTGGAGATTTAAATGCCAGGACTGGTAGTTTAGAATCCTCTCTTAATATCGCAGCTTAGCAAAGAAAGTCAAAAGATCTCAAAGTCAATTCTGAAGGAAAAAGTATATTGGAACTATGCAATGGTTTTGGCCTAAACATGTTAAACGGTTGTTGTTTTCGTGATACGGAGGGTGAATTTACTTTTATTGGAAAACAAGGTAGTTCTACAATAGATTATTGTCTTGCTGGTGGAGACTGGTATTCCTCCACAAAAGATTTTCGCGTAGGGGATCTTAATCTATCCGATCATCTTCCGATTTCATTAGAAATTGAATTAGATATCGTCAAATATTCCCGCTTAGCTTTGGATAAAAATGAACGAGTCTTAAAATGGAAAAGTAGATTCACCGATGAATTTAAAAAAAGAACAAATGAATTATTAGTAAAAAAGGAGTCACTTACAAGAATTAAATACTTCCCACTCCTTGAACTAGAAGGTATTATTAAGGATGCAGCTAAGTTAATGAAAAAACCAGCCACTTTAAAAAAACAAAACGATTGGTACGATTTTTCTTGTGAAAAACTAAGAAATAAATCCGTAGCATTTTTGAAATTGTTTCAAAAATACAATACAGCAACTTTCAAACTTTCGTATGTGCAAGCAAACAAAGAATATAAAAAACATTGCAAAGAAAAAAAAAAGAAATTTCGATGAAAAATTGGCAAGATCACTAGGTCAATGCAAGGATTCAAAGAAGTTTTGGGCTCTCACTAAAAAAATTAATGGCAACAAAAATTTAAAGCAAGATTCTCTACCAAATGTGAACATCCTAAAAGAGCATTTTAGTAACCTTTTGAGTTCTTCGATGAAGGAGCAATTTACTCATAAATACGCCCGCCCATATTTGCGGAACAATTTTTTGGATAAAGATATAAAACTAGAGGAGCTGGAGGTGATATTGGATTCAATGAAGGATGGTAAAGCTGCTGGGACAAATAACATTCCAGTAGAATTTTTTAAATATAACTTACCTGGGTTTAAAGAAAAGTTAGCAGAAGCCTTAAATACTATCTTTAATTTCGGTATTCCTCCAGATCATTTTTACGAAGCCCTGATCTGGCCTATATTAAAAAAGGGTGATCCAACTGATCCCAAAAACTACCGAGGAATATCTTTTTTAAATGCTTCGCTAAAAATATATTCTTCACTCTTATGTAAAAGGCTCACCGACTGGGTTGAAACCAACCAAATTCTCAGTGAGTTCCAAGCTGGCTTTCGCAGAGGTTACTCTACAGTAGACAACATTTTCGTATTAAATGGTATGGCAAGTACGAAGCTAAGTAACAATAAAAAACTTTATGCATTTTTCGTTGACTTTAAGGCTGCCTTTGACACAATTGACCGAAATGCGTTGTTCTTCAAGTTGTACAACTTAGGAGTGTCAAGTAAATTTGTTAATGCCTTAGAGAAACTTTACCAACAGTCATTTGCGGAAGTGTTTGATGGAAAAAATAAATCCGAAAAATTGGAAATGAAACGAGGCCTTAAGCAAGGATGCAATCTTAGCCCGTTACTTTTTGCCCTGTATCTGGACGATTTGGTACACTGGTTACCGTGTGGAGTTAAAATTGGTGATAATAACAATTAAAGTTATTATGTATGCTGATGATATTGTCATATTAGCAGAGACGGCAACATCGCTACAACTGATGATAAATAGACTGGCAGAGTACTGTAGAATATGGAGTTTAGAAGTCAACATAGATAAGTCTAAAGTTATGATTTTCCAGAAGGGCAGTGGGAGACTTTCAAGTGATGAACAATGGAGGTTTGATCGAAGAGATTTGGAAGTAGTAAAAGAGAACACTTACCTTGGAATGGAGTTAACTTTTAATCTCAATATGGAAAAACACTTAAAAATGAAAGCTAATAAGGCAAGAACAGCTATTGTTGCAAATTGGACAAAAATATTTTACAATAAGAACATTGCTCTAAGTTCAAAGTACAGGGTTTTCAACGCAACTGCGCAATCTATTTTGTTTTACGGTGCACAAGTTTGGGGCACAAACAAAATCGATCATGTAGAAAGCATTCTTCGTTTCTTTCTTAGAAAAATTTTCTCACTCCCTATAAATACTCCAAAATATATGTTTTACTTGGAAAGCGGTCTAGCAACACTCTTTATTTCAACCCTTAAGCTGAACGCGGATTATCTGATCAGGATATCTAAAATGAAAAATTCAAGGCTGCCAAAAGTAATCTGGCGACATGCAATTCAATTTAAAAAAGGTGGGTATGAAGATTGGAGAAAGCTAGCAGCGGACTGTGGAATCACCTTCAATGAAATTGGGACGAATCACTGGGAACTGAAGAAATTACTCTATGAAATCATACAGCTTACTGATGAGAACGAAAGGTATGCTTTCAAAGAAAGTGCGAGAGCATCAACAGAAAGATCATTTTATTCAAAGCTGAAATACAATCTCAATGTACGGAATTACTTTGCACCGAATTTCGCACCGGAAGCCATCAGGACAATTTTTATTATAAGAGGAGAGATGTTGCGGCTTAATTTTATACCCCACCGAAACGATTTGGTAGTTATTTGCAGTCTTTGCAACTTAAATAAAAAGGAAGATGTTGGACACTTTCTGGGTGAATGTCCGATTCTAAAGGAAATAAGAAGGGCAGTTTTTGGAAAAAATGTTCTACAAGAAAATGAAATACTTCGACTCCTGAACGGTGAGAATTGGATGCAGCTTGTGGAGTACTGTAAGGAGGCGACCTCATACCGGGAGAGAATCATAAGTGAAAGTTTCTAAAATTTTGTTTTAACTAAACTAAAAGTCATAATTTATTAGTCAATTTATGCGTTACGCTCATTTTTATTTTCGTTTTAGCTAAACTAAAAGTCTTTCCAAAACAACATGTTTTATAATTTGAAACCTAAGTTCTCCAAACTGTAAATTTAAACAATACTTTGTTATTATAATCATATTTATATTTAGTAAGTTCAGTAATTTAAATACACGCCCTTAATTATTCATTAATTAGAAAAGTGTAAAAAGAAAATGTAAACAACTAAATATCTGTTGAATAAAATCTAATCTAATCTAATCTATCTAATTTAAAATACAGTATTGATACAAAGCGATTCAAATATAAGTCTTTAATTCGGTCATCGAGCACTTTCAAAGACTTCTGAATCAACAATATCGAATAACATTTTGAGTTCATTCTGAAATGTTGCTTCTTTCTTTTTTTGTGCTGGCGATTTTTTTACGCGTGCAGTTTTTTTTATCCTTAACGATTTGTTATGACATCGAAGAATTCTTTTCGCTACATTAACATTACTAAAATTCGGAATATCATTTTTTCCTCATAGCTCTATAACTTGATCTGCTACATTTTTAGCACTTTGTTTCACAGAATATTTAAGGATATTAAGTTGATGAAAAAATACACACATAACCTCTTTCACTGTTGGTAATTTCAGTTCAAGAATTTTCGACATCGGTATGCCAATTAAAGGGATTTCTTTATTCATATAAGATGATTAGCATCCGAATTGCAATAATCAATAATATATTAAAACTTCAGGTTTAGGTTTTTTTTCAGGTTCTTTAATCTTCGGCGCAGAAAACAGGTTGTTTTAAGGGCTATTTTTGTTAATTTATTAATTTGTTTTTTTTTCTCTATATATTTTGCTTCTTTCGATTCACGAAATTCTATTTTTTTTGTCTTTCATTCGATTTATCAGGTTTTTGGGGTTTCTTTCTTTTATTTAATGGATAAATATATAATCTATATAGGGAGGGAGGGTAATATAGGGGGTCGCACTAGCACAGCACTTTTTGATCGTTATAATTGTTTGGTTTTTTTGTGTTTATTTGTTTCTTTTTATTATTTAATTTTTTTTTCTTTTATAAATGTATTATCATTTAATAATTTCCTTTTCGGTTTCACTTTATAGTTTATAGTTTTTTCTTTTTTTTCGACGCTTGACTTGAACTATTTTTTTCTATCTTGCTCTTTTGGAAGCTTCGCGATCCGCACATTACCTTCTTTTACCACTGACTGATTATCACCACCCATGCAACAGGTGACGACACTTCTCTTTGGTAAGATCTCTTGCTATCAACAGCTATACCGGTGATTTTGTCATACGACACACCAGTTAGCAAAAAAAAAGAGACCATACCATCGATTAGCGGGCCCTGCTGCATGGGAAGTTCAAATGCAAGTCGATGATGTGTGTACATACATACATACATTTGGTGGTGGCTCGTGGGCGGCAGGACTTTTATTTTTTTCTTAAGTCTTCCTTATGTAATATTACCTATGTGCGTTTAGGTAATTGCCTTTTTTTTTGGATTAATTGAACTATATAGTCCGGGATGTTGGGTAATGTTTTTTTTTGTTCTGGTTTATGGTAGGTATTATTATTATTATTAATTGAATTAATTGAATTAAGTATTATTATTATTATTATTTGAATTAGGTATTATTATTATTATTTGAATTAGGTATTATTATTATTATTTGAATTATTATTATTAGTGTTATTAGATTATCAATTGGTAGATATTATATTGGTTTAATTTAATTTATAGGTAAGTATTTGAATATGAAGTTATGTATTATATTAGAATTATTTATTATTGGTAGGTATTATTTATTTAAGGTAAGTATTATAAAAACATGATTTTATTATAGGTAAGTATTATATTATTAAGGTAGGTATTATATAAGCTTTATTTTGTTATAGGTATTGGATTATAAAGGTAAGTATTATATTGGGATAGATATTATAGGTATTTGATTATTATTGTATGTATGTATTATATTTGTATTATTTGCTATAAATAGGTAGTATTTGATTATAAAAGTAAATATTATATTGAAATTATTCTTTTATAGGTAGGTTATTTTATTATCAAGGTAAGTTTTATATAAGCATTATTATTATAGAAATATTTATTTATAAATATGTATTTTATTATTATGTAAAGTATTATAATAACATTATTTAGTATTATATGTGCCTCAAATGTGCTGTTCCCCACAATTTGTACGTACAAGTACATACCTACAAGTTAAGGCACATAAAGTATTATCAGAACCCAGCAAACCGAAATGAAAGCTATTTTATTTTCTGCGATTATAAGAAAGGAGCCAAACTACGCATGTGTGAGGAATTTTTGATTTAAAGGTTACTTTTAGAGCAGCGAGTTTTTTAAAAGAAATAAGTTTTTTAGGGAAATTGTTTGTACTTTTTTTATTTTATATTTTTCGGCAGTATGTATAATAATAAAATAAAAAAAAAACACTATCCTAACATTTACACACAATTCATCACACCGAAAACCTTTTTGATTAATAATTAATTCGAAACTGGTTTTAATCTTTCCGATCTACTCGGTACTTCAGTTATTAGTGGGATATTAAATTTAACTCGTATTTTATCTGTAATACTATTCGATGCAAACGAAAATTCTTTAAATTTACATTTTGTCAATTAAGGTATATGAGCTATTTTAATCTTTCCATCAATGTTTGCAGAAAATACAACTCTCCTTATGTTTTTAGCAATAATTCCAGTATACTTGGGGATATAAATTATTTTGTTTCATTTTATAAAGATCTTTTCACCTTGAATTATGAATACTGGAGTTTTAGGCTTTCTTACTGTCTCAAAATTAGTATTTTATTAACAAATTCAAGGAGAATTTTTGTTTTGACTTAAAATATAAGGTCATTTGGACTTAGCATAGTTGAAGTTGATAGAATGGAACGAAATTTTATGAGACGATTCAAAAAAAGCCGTTCCAAAGGGGCATTTTCAAAGTTAGGTTTCATAGGCTGCGCAATATCACCTTGCGATTGCGGGTGTGGATGAAATTACTAAGGTTGGTAAAATTGCAGATTATTGTACTTTGTTCTTTGTGGTTTTTCTTATATGAAATTTGGGAATGCCAAAAAAAAATGACAATTCACCTTGCGATAAATTGTATGGCATCAGAGCATACTCTGATAATATAGTTGTGATGGGGTAGAGACCCCCATTGCGGTAGTGATAGAATGCTCTTGAATGCTCTACACGCGTTGAAGGGATTATGATTACCCTTTAAATGTTTTAACACAGCGAGGGCGTGAAGTTAAGGAAGAGAAAGAAGGATAGGAAAGATGTGTGGCACGATGTTCTGAGACTGAAGGTGGTTGTCTCAGATTTGTATCTCCAGGGATGGTGGCTGAACTAATGCGGATAAATGCCGTGTCTTATTTCTATGTCCCTTATAATTCGCATTATTTTTTATTCGTATTCATACTTGTTGGGCATACTAGTTTAACTCAATCACATTGATGACAATTTTTGGTTTTAATGCAATTAAAACGACATAGACGAAGGCAGAGATCGAACCTGTGATCATGAGGTTGACAGGCGAGCACACAACCATCGCGCCACGGCCACCCCGTGGATTCGAATCTCGTGAAATTACGCCTTACTCTGCACCCAATAATCCAAATAAACAATAGTATTTTTTGTCCCATAGATATAGTTATAATTGTTTGGTTTTTTTGTGTTTATTTGTTTCTTTTTATTATTTAATTTTTTTTTCTTTTATAAATGTATTATCATTTAATAATTTCCTTTTCGGTTTTACTTTATAGTTTATAGTTTTTTCTTTTTTTTCGACGCTTGACTTGAACTATTTTTTTCTATCTTGCTCTTTTGGAAGCTTCGCGATCCGCACATTACCTTCTTTTACCACTGACTGATTATCACCACCCATGCAACAGGTGACGACACTTCTCTTTGGTAAGATCTCTTGCTATCAAAAGCTATACCGGTGATTTTGTCATACGACACACCAGTTAGCAAAAAAAAAAGAGACCATACCATCGATTAGCGGGCCCTGCTGCATGGGAAGTTCAAATGCAAGTCGATGATGTGTGTACATACATACATACATTTGGTGGTGGCTCGTGGGCGGCAGGACTTTTATTTTTTTCTTAAGTCTTCCTTATGTAATATTACCTATGTGCGTTTAGGTAATTGCCTTTTTTTTGGATTAATTGAACTATATAGTCCGGGATGTTGGGTAATGTTTTTTTTTGTTCTGGTTTATGGTAGGTATTATTATTATTATTAATTGAATTAAGTATTATTATTATTATTATTTGAATTAGGTATTATTATTATTATTTGAATTAGGTATTATTATTATTATTTGAATTATTATTATTAGTGTTATTAGATTATCAATTGGTAGATATTATATTGGTTTAATTTAATTTATAGGTAAGTATTTGAATATGAAGTTATGTATTATATTAGAATTATTTATTATTGGTAGGTATTATTTATTTAAGGTAAGTATTATAAAAACATGATTTTATTATAGGTAAGTATTATATTATTAAGGTAGGTATTATATAAGCTTTATTTTGTTATAGGTATTGGATTATAAAGGTAAGTATTATATTGGGATAGATATTATAGGTATTTGATTATTATTGTATGTATGTATTATATTTGTATTATTTGCTATAAATAGGTAGTATTTGATTATAAAAGTAAATATTATATTGAAATTATTCTTTTATAGGTAGGTTATTTTATTATCAAGGTAAGTTTTATATAAGCATTATTATTATAGAAATATTTATTTATAAATATGTATTTTATTATTATGTAAAGTATTATAATAACATTATTTAGTATTATATGTGCCTCAAATGTGCTGTTCCCCACAATTTGTACGTACAAGTACATACCTACAAGTTAAGGCACATAAAGTATTATCAGAACCCAGCAAACCGAAATGAAAGCTATTTTATTTTCTGCGATTATAAGAAAGGAGCCAAACTACGCATGTGTGAGGAATTTTTGATTTAAAGGTTACTTTTAGAGCAGCGAGTTTTTTAAAAGAAATAAGTTTTTTAGGGAAATTGTTTGTACTTTTTTTATTTTATATTTTTCGGCAGTATGTATAATAATAAAATAAAAAAAAAAACACTATCCTAACATTTACACACAATTCATCACACCGAAAACCTTTTTGATTAATAATTAATTCGAAACTGGTTTTAATCTTTCCGATCTACTCGGTACTTCAGTTATTAGTGGGATATTAAATTTAACTCGTATTTTATCTGTAATACTATTCGATGCAAACGAAAATTCTTTAAATTTACATTTTGTCAATTAAGGTATATGAGCTATTTTAATCTTTCCATCAATGTTTGCAGAAAATACAACTCTCCTTATGTTTTTAGCAATAATTCCAGTATACTTGGGGATATAAATTATTTTGTTTCATTTTATAAAGATCTTTTCACCTTGAATTATGAATACTGGAGTTTTAGGCTTTCTTACTGTCTCAAAATTAGTATTTTATTAACAAATTCAAGGAGAATTTTTGTTTTGACTTAAAATATAAGGTCATTTGGACTTAGCATAGTTGAAGTTGATAGAATGGAACGAAATTTTATGAGACGATTCAAAAAAAGCCGTTCCAAAGGGGCATTTTCAAAGTTAGGTTTCATAGGCTGCGCAATATCACCTTGCGATTGCGGGTGTGGATGAAATTACTAAGGTTGGTAAAATTGCAGATTATTGTACTTTGTTCTTTGTGGTTTTTCTTATATGAAATTTGGGAATGCCAAAAAAAAATGACAATTCACCTTGCGATAAATTGTATGGCATCAGAGCATACTCTGATAATATAGTTGTGATGGGGTAGAGACCCCCATTGCGGTAGTGATAGAATGCTCTTGAATGCTCTACACGCGTTGAAGGGATTATGATTACCCTTTAAATGTTTTAACACAGCGAGGGCGTGAAGTTAAGGAAGAGAAAGAAGGATAGGAAAGATGTGTGGCACGATGTTCTGAGACTGAAGGTGGTTGTCTCAGATTTGTATCTCCAGGGATGGTGGCTGAACTAATGCGGATAAATGCCGTGTCTTATTTCTATGTCCCTTATAATTCGCATTATTTTTTATTCGTATTCATACTTGTTGGGCATACTAGTTTAACTCAATCACATTGATGACAATTTTTGGTTTTAATGCAATTAAAACGACATAGACGAAGGCAGAGATCGAACCTGTGATCATGAGGTTGACAGGCGAGCACACAACCATCGCGCCACGGCCACCCCGTGGATTCGAATCTCGTGAAATTACGCCTTACTCTGCACCCAATAATCCAAATAAACAATAGTATTTTTTGTCCCATAGATATACTCAATTGTTATTAAAAAAAAATCCAATCGCGCCGCGAAAGTAATAGTTTATTTGAATTAAGTGACAATGTCAGTGTGCGTATAGAAGAAAAATAGTGCACAAAATAACTAATTCTGTACCAAATAATCCAACATCAGAGTGAGTGACACATTTGCTTTGGTTTTGTCATTGTATACAATGTTTGGGTCATGCTATGCATTGTTTGCATTGATTAATTCAAAACAATATCGGATAAGTTACTGTTATTAGTTTTTTTTTTTTTTGAGTCCAGGAGTGGATCAATAATTTGATAAATATTTTTCAAATTTAAAGTTCCTTTATTGAACACAAAATTTATTAAATATTTTATTAAAAGACCAAAAATAAATAACTTTTAATACGAATTTTTTTTTTAATTTTATTCGTCAAATAACAAAAAAATTATATACCGAATGCATTTCGGCCAGAGAAGCTGCTCATCATCAGCGATTTACACGATATACTTACAAAAAAATAGATAAAATAAAATAAAGTAAGAAAATTACAAAAATGAGAAAGAAAAAGAAAGTAAGTAATAAATTTAAAGAGACAAAATTAAATAAGAGAAAATAGAGGAGACACAATATTTCCGTTGTCGGTGTCATGACATTTGTTGTTTTATGCATGTACAGCGATTCGTAGGCTTCTAATTTTCTTATTTGGTTTAGTAGTCTCCATGTTGTGTGTTTATTAGTAATAAATGTGAAATCGATACAAAAAATTTATAATTGTATATAATTTATTTTATTTATTTAGTTTCCGACAAAATTAATGTTGTGCTTAAAACTTTGTCGGAAACTAAATAAATAAAATAAATTATATACAATTATAAAATTTTTTTATCGATTTCACATTTATTACTTCTAATTTTCTTTCATTGTGTACTTGTGCGAACCTTTCTAGTGATCGGACGTGTACGGATTATCTTAAACCGAAATTTTAAAGTAATTAATAAAAGTGACCCTTAAAACGTGTTACCTGCAGTGTAAACACAAAAAGTAATTAACAACCGGATTACACAGGATCAAAGTGTTAAGTGAACAAAAAAAAAAAAAAAAAAAAACAGACAGGCAGGTAGACTTCTCTGTCTCAATGGGTCAACGTGAGAAGGTGAAAGCTGCCAGGGAGCAATTAATCAGCACCATAAAACGTGAAGTCGTGCACCTGCGAAGCCTCTACGGCCCAGATGTGTCAACTGACTTTGCCTTTGACCTTTAGTAAAAGTCTCTAAATGGCTTGTCGATGAAATGAAACAGTTTGGAAAGTTTGACAGCTCAAGTGTACTAAATACATATCTGTGGTGTTTTGTAGAAACATGATAACTCCATAAAATAATTTGCCTCCTTAAATTCACTTTATATCGCCCTCGAACCTAAACGGGTAACCGATTTACTTAAAATTTGGAACATAATTTTTCAAAAAATATTGTCAAAAGTTTTCCAAATTTAAAGATAATCGGTCAACTCGTTTCAACCTTAGGTTCATGTAAAGTGAACGTAAAATCGCAAATTATTTTTGGACTTATCATGTTTGTACCAAACACCACAGATATGATTTTGTGAAAAAAAACAAAAGATATTGTGTTAAAAGATGACGAAACAATCATATCCTTCGACGTTCTTTTTCCTAACATACCAATAGATGTAGCGATTGAATCATTAAAATTACACCTTAAAGCACATAAAGTACACATAGAAAAAATTAATGTATATTTGAAAACAGCCAAAATTTGTATGTCGCACAATTGTTTTGCTTTTCGCAACAAATTTTATTTTAGTGAATTTGGTTGCACTATGGGTAACCCATTATCACTTCTGATTGCAGAAGCTTTTATGTCATAGTTCGAAAAAGATTTAAAAGCAATAGAACTTCTGCCTCGTATATGACTCCGGTACGTAGACGACGTTTTCAGTGTGATAAAGAAAAATACAGCCGAGAATGTCATAAGCATAATAAATAGTCAATATGAAAGTATCAAGTTCACCTATGAAGAAGAAAACAAAAACAATTGCATCCCCTTCTCGATGTAATGTGCAAAAAGGTTAACAACAAAATCGAATTGGAGGTATACCGAAAATCCACTACCACAGAGCGCTACATAACAATAGACTCTTTTTGTTCACACCAACACAAGATTGCAGCTTTCCATTCCATGGCTTATCGGCTATGCAAGTTTCCCTTATCCCTCCGCAGCTTCAAAAAAGAGTTTGATAACATTGTACACCTAGCTAACATCAATGGGATTAAGAAGAAACTCGTTGAGAAAATAATCAAAAAACAATCAAACAAAATAAAACGAAATGAGAGCACCACATTATTTACACAGAATGAAACAAAAAAAAAACAAATAACACACATCGGGTTTCCTTTTCTTACATCCCAGCTATTACCAACCAACTAAGGAAAACAATGGAGAAAGAAAACATAAAAATAGTTTATAACAACAGCGGAAAACTAAAAAATCTTCTTGGTTCAACTAAAGATGAAACGACGAAAGCTTCGAAGAATGGAATTTACGAAGTAAGCTGCCTAGACTGCTCAGCTAAGTACGTAGGCCAGACGCGACGAGGGATTGAGACTCGTTTTAAAGAGCACATCAGCTGTGTTAAAAACAAACAAATGACTCGATCCGCAGTAGCAGCTCATGTATTTGCAGCGTGTGATGACAACAATCCTCCACACCAAATAGGAAACTTCGATCAAAGTGTTCGTCTTCTAAAACATGTACACAATGATATACAGGGTGATTTGCATAAGGTGTGACAAAAAGCTAGGGCGTGTAGGTTGGACTTAGACAAGAAAAAAATCGTACGGGAGGGGGGTCTATTTCCCCCCGTTTAGGCGGGAGGTGCAATATAAGAAAAAAATCACTTAAAACAGAAAAAAAATTATTAAAAAACAACGGTGATACCTACATAGTAATGCTGTAGCATTTTGAAAAGCCAGAAATACATTCTTTAATTTTGTTTTTAAATAAAGTACACACACACACAGACATCTCTCTAAAAATGATTGATATAGCCTCTAGGGACCTTGAAACGTCGAGAAATGTCAAAAATTCCAATTTGACAAATCGGACCGATTACAATAACTCCCTATGGGAAGTTAATAAATTTAAAAAAACTTATATTTTGTATCCTGTCGTCAACAAATTTCTAGACGACAGATTTCGGCGTTTTTACAGACGTTTTTTGTATGGAAACGACTAACGGAATACCAAAAACAATATAGAGAACACTTTCCACAAGAGAGAATCGACAAATTGACGTTTATTTGGCGTCGAACGCCTTACGTAATACCAAATTTATTTTGGCGTTCAACGCCTTACGGAATAAGGCTGATTGTTTACTTGAAATTTGAAGATATCAACTTCTTGGTTCGCATATTTGTAAAATTACGAAAAGTTTAGCTTAACTGACTTCATTAACTTAACTTTGCTGACTTCCCAATGACTAAATCGCGTTGCTTAAAAAACACTTCACAATGCTTTCTCCATACCTGGAACTATCAACGTTTTCAATGTGAACATAATATGACTCTAATTTTGTTTAAGTTGCGTAACGGTTGATTTTCCAACTACAAACTGACATGCTACAAAAGAGACACACTTCTTTTCGTCTAATTGGCTCAAAATTTCAAATTTCTACTTAAAATTAAAAAAAAATTAGATGCTGTTTTGGGTGGTTCATGTATATCTAAAAAAAAAACTTCATAAAAAGTAATTTAAAACCGGAATTTAGTAAAATATCCACATACATGATATAAAAATGCTAATTTTACCTACACTCTCAATGTATGTAATTGTTTTAAAAAATAAAATGCACGACTGGGTCGCACGAACTTGCTCCTATGTAATCGACTGGGAATTTTAAAAACGAATGTTATTAGAGAAAACTGTTCATAAGGATAAAATTAATTTTTAAATTCTTTTAGTAGTAACAGAATGCTATGCAAATATGAATTTATGCAAGAACAAAAATTATAAGTCCTTGTAGTGGTTTCTTTAAAAGAAGCTTTTATATACAAACTTTTTAAAAGCTTTTTAAGAAAAAATTTTGGTACGCTTATTTAAAGTTTTTATTATTGTTCGAATAAAAATTAAATTTAAGAAAAGAAATATTGACCCCTTTCGGAGATATCGAATTTTCAAAAAAAAAAAGAAAAAAAATAAATTTTTTTTCCAAAATTCAAAAAATATTTATTTTAAAGTTTTGGAATGCAAAGTGTTTTAGACTTTTTAGAAGCTTCTCTATAAAAATTTTCATTAAGATCCGTTAGGTGGATAATGAGAAATTCAAAATTCGAAAAAATGGTTCTATGGTAGGTACAAGCTGTAATATCTTAATTTCAAATTTTTTTTTATTAAATTAAAGATCGTAAAAATTAATCGAAAGAAAAAAAATTTTATCAAAATTCTAGGTGCCGTTTTCGAGAAGAATACAATTTTTGAAAACCATTTTTTTTAATTTCTTATTTATTTTATTTTTAGGTAAAATAAAAAAAAAATTTACATTTTGTAGATTATATTGAGAAACTTTTATTTATCAAGTTTAAAAAAAATCTAGCAAGGGGTTTTCGAAATATTGAGTTTTGAAAAAAAAATTTTGAAGTTTTTTTTAAAAATCCAGAAATTTTTTTTTTAAATTTGAGTACACAATTCTATTTATGTTTTTGGGGAGCTTTAGCAAAAAAAAAATGATCAAATTCGGTTGAACCGTTTTTGAGAAAATCAAAAACAAAAAAAATGGTTCCATGGGGGGTACCCTCAATAACCATTTTTCGGAAAATTTTTTTCAACCAATACCTAGATTTAATTAAATGAAATTTTTCTGTATCTTTATTTTTAAAATCTGTAACAGTTTTTGAGAAAAAAAAATGTTTATAAAATTTCGAAAAAAATTCGTATGGGGGGTACCGTTATTTTTGGTCTTAAAAAAAAAAAGAAAAAAACGTGTGGGGGGAAAAAATTAAAAATGATATCTACCAAGTTTAAAGAAAATCGGCCGAGTTGTTTAGCCTGTAGTCGAACAGACAGACAGACAGACAGACAGAATTGCGAGACCCACTTTTTTAGTCTTCGCTATCATCGTAATGTCAACTTTGATCAAAATCTCGAGTTCGATTTTTTTTACGAATGCATAACTTGCCTTATAGTACCTATAAGTCGCAATTAAAAATAAACTCACAGCCTACTGTACTAAAATCAACGAGTCTTTTTCGTAAAAATGTATATAATATTTCTATTTTTAAAATTACTTTTAATTCTGCATCTGTAAAAGCACTGAACAGAAACAACGACAATTTCGAATTTCCGAATTGAAATAAATTATTTTACCAACTGTTGTACCAATTCAGAACTGTTATCGTTATCGTATTCAACCTTTAAGTACTTGCTACTAGTCAATTTTCATCAAAATATCAAGGCCTAATATATAGGAAAACACTTTTTCTCTCTCATTATAACTTTCAAAAATAATGTCAGTTTCAAAGTTAAAAATTAACAAAATACGTCACCATTTCAGATTCCCTTTCTGATTTTTTAAATTTAGAAGTTGGTTTGCTTATTTGATTTTCCAAACAAAGACCCTTTATAGCATATGACTCCGCAAGAATTTTAAGACTTCTCCTGGAAATTTATAATACAAAATTAATTATTATTTAAAGAATTCATCAAACTTATTTAACAAACAATGTAAGTTCTTTTTCGGCAAGGGTGTTAAGTTCAGCTTTGACAAAGTTTTGTAAGCTTTTTTCGTACTCTCCACATGCGTAGCTTAACTTTGCCAGTAATAGGTGTGCATCAAGTGCTATCCCGGCTTTTTGGCCATTCTCACCAGTCACTAGGCATAAATATTTTTTTGCTTCGTGCAAACCATTTCTTGCTTTAGCAAAATTGCTTTCAGTAGGACAGGTGTCTTCGAGATAGAGTTCAAGGTGAGCCTCTCCTATCAAAAAATTTGCCAGATGTTCTGAAAGATACAAAAAGAAATTTTAAGTTATTCAATAGTTGAATCTCTAAGGCCCATTTGCTGATACGGAACATAAGTACTTATGTTCCACATAAACTCTTATGTGACAGTTTACGTAGAGGAAAAAGTAGAACGTAAAGCGCTTAAGTTGAACATAAATATTTAAGTTTCGTATCAGCAAATGGCCCTAAGATGGTCAAACTTCGAAAGTCAATAAATCATTATTACACTTATTTCCGAAGCCACAGTTGACCAGTTGGTTTCCGAGATATTAGAGGTATAGCAGTATTCTCGTAGTAAATTTTATACATTGGAAGTGGATTGATAGGTTAGTTTGATCAGGTTGACGCGGCTATTACCAGGAGAGACGACACACTTAGACCAGGAGGTGGGCCACTGTGATGCCACATTGAATCTTGGAAACTTTCTCCCTAATCATTAAACCAATTGGATTTAATGATTAAGCGAATCATATAATTATTTGCCAGATCACTAAGATCATTGTAGTAGAAATCTCGAAGATGGAGTCTTCGTCTTTGGGATAAAGCAAGACATGTACAGAGAAGATGAGGGATCGATTCCTCCTCTTCTTCGTACATGCTGCTTCTGAAGAAATCGTTAGAATAAATTCAAAGACGCGTTGCGTGTTTGACTATCAAACAGTGTCCTGTTATAAAACTTATTATGGAGGCTATGTGCGATCTGCTGGACAAATCTATTTTGTCGCCAAGCACGTGGTGATATTGTTCCACGTAAGGCTTGGTCTCTGTATAGCATCTACTTTTTTTTTTTTATTCATTTTTATTTTTATCAATCTTAAAGCTAGACAAAAATTCATAAAAAACTAGCCTACTTATCCAAGCAATAACTTAAAACTAACTTACTGGCCTTATGCGGGTGCTCTAAGCTAAACTATATTTTAAATCTAATACCTAAGAATTTATTACAGTTTTAGTTTTTCCACAGATTTTTTTTCTGCGGACAACCGTTTCTCCGCAATTTTGCATCAAACACAATATTTTCGTTTTTTAAGTAGTTTTTTCACTTTGATATCATTTTATTCAAAAAAACACGTTAATGAGTATTAATTTTTTTTACTTATTATTAAAGCCCAGTTCATTTCCTTAAAAAAATATATTTTGTTTCCTTAAAAAGAATACTACATAAATGTAATTAACAAAAAATAAACAAACTGAGTGAATTTAAAAAAAAAATAATTTTTAAATACAAAAGTAACTTTTTCTGAGCTATTGTGGTTAAGAAAAGGACAAATAGATAAAGTTAATCGTCCCATTTCAGCGTATATTAATAATAATAATATTTCCAGATATTCTTGATAAGTGTAATCCATTGTTCGCAAATAATTGAAAAAAAAAATACAATTTGAATAACAAATCCAAAATGGTGTATCAAGTGAAAGAACACGACGCGGACACTAGATCACGAGAGAAAGACATTTACAACCTTCAAATCATAATGCAAATCTTTACTGTTTACATTAGTTAACGGTCTTACTAATTAACTTTATCTATTTGTCCTTTTCTTAACCACAATAGCTCAGAAAAAGTTAATTTTGTATTTAAAAATTATTTTTTTTTTTAAATTCACTGTTTGTTTATTTTTTGTTAATTACATTTAGTATTCTTTTTTAAGGAAAAAAAATATTTTTTTTTCAGAAAATAAACTGGGCTTTAATAATTAACGAAACAAATTAATACTCATTAACGTGTTTTTTTGAAAAAAAATGATATCAAAGTGAAAAAAAAACAACTTAGAAAACGAAAAAAATTGGTTTGATGCAAAATTGCGGAGAAACGGTTGCCCGCAGAAAAAAAAGTTCTGAGACAAACTAAAACTGTAATAAATTCTTGATTGGTTATAAAAAAAGTCTTACGAATCGGACGTAGTTTAGCAAAGATAATGCCAATTAAGGGAAAAGAGAGCAAAAATCATAAAAACCGTTATTACTCGAAAACGGGACGAAAACGAGAAAATTACATCATAAGTTTTTCGACTTAAAATGACCTCAGGAATCCATGGTTTTCGTTTGGGGCGGTGACTGTGGGACACCCTGTATATTTTTTTTTTGTCTCGAGAAAATTAAGAAAAACTCGGATTCTGTAAATTTTTTTTAAATTTTTTATATAAAACTTACAAACTAAAGTAAAACTAATTAAAACTACCTACAACTACGTAAAATAAACTAAAACTACTTAAAAACTAGAACAGCCACAGCAGCAGTGGTTTCTTTTTTGTTATGTACATTGAAACATGTACCACCCTGACTGTCCCTACCTAACGAACTACACTTAAATCTATGTAAGTCGGCCAAGACATATATAAGTCCTCGTCAACTTTCTCTATCATCCAACAACCACCAGAACTGGTTCCCCTGTCCCTCCGGTCCCTATCGGACACAGTCCTACTGAACCGAAGGCGCTCTGCTCCATCTTGTGCGAGGACGTCTCGACCATAAAGGAGCCGCCTGTCAACAGCCTTACGGCTGACGTGGTAGATTAGCGGAATCGCCATTCTATCTTGGACCAGCCGTCGTCTGTCTAAGTAGAGAAATGCATCGGGCCGGATGAAGCCGCTAAGACGTACACTCTCATAGTAATCATCGTTTGGGTAGTAAGCCCCAAAAATTAGGTTGTTGGTCGAGGACATCGCTATTGCAATGTGACCCCGACTCAGCTTTATTAAAAAATTATCAATTCTGTTAATGTTGGTCCCGTTGTATAGAACCTCGTTTGAATAATAATGTTCGTACTCCGACTCTGGTGTTCTGTGCAATCCAAGGCAACGTCTAAGACACTGCCTCTCAAACACCCGAATCTTTTCCATTTGAGATGGGGCGACGTTGAACCACACCGGGCACCCATAGACGATCATCGGCCGGATGAGTGCCATGTAGCAAATCACCTTCACCCTGGTGTCAAGCCGGCTGCTGTAAAGCAACCGTTTCGTCAGGGCAAAGGCTCCCCTAGCCCTGTTCAGAGCAGCATTTATATGTCTATCGAAATACAAATACTGATCCAACCAGATGCCAAGGTACTTTACCACACTTTTACTCGTCAGTGGTTGCCGGTGCGGCCCTACGGTCATCAGCTTACGCCAGTTCTTTCTAGTATCCCTAGAGGCTCTAGCCAACGGAGTCCTGAACAGAATAGTTTCACATTTCTGAAAGTTTATTTTCAACTTCCAGTCATCACAATATCGCTGAATCTTTTTTGGAGCTGTTCTGTACGCTATTAGATCATCGGCATACGCAATTGCCTGAGTTAGACTACCTATCAGATCGCTGGTGTAAATGCTGAATAGAATCGGCGAGTTCACCGCTCCCTGCTGAAGACCATTCTTGATATCGAAGATTGCGGTAGAAGTTACATTGCCACTTTTGACAACAAACTTTCTACCATTGAGCATGTCATAAAGTATATACAATAGTGGTTTACTTATGCCGAGTCTAGTCAGTTTTATATAGAGACCCTCTAACCATAAGGTGTCGAAAGCCTTCTCCAAATCAACCAGACAAGCACCAGTACACTGCTTTTTAGTTTTGTTCCATTGGATATCAGAAACGAGTTTAGACGCGGCATGAATGGTGTCATGTCCCGCCTTAAAACCGAACTGATTATACGGTATGATATTATTGTCCTCCGCCCACTTGGACAGAGCTCTATTTATAACTTTCTCAAATACCTTGCTGATACTCGGTAGAAGACTTATCGACCGGAGATTCGCCGGAATGGAGTTGTCCTTTCCCTTTTTCGGGAGAGGATGAACCACAGCTGTCTTCCACCGCTCTGGATAATATGCATTATTCAGTGCGTTGTTAAACAGTGTGGCATAAATGTCAATCCCTTCCTTAGGTAGATTTCGAAGTACAATATTGGATATACCATCGACTCCTGTTGACTTTTTCTTCTTTAATGAATCGAAGATGAGCTGGAGCTCCATCCTCGTAACTAACAGGGAACTACACCCATCTTGCACGGCGATGATGGCATTCGCCAAGTTTTCTTCATTGAACCCGATGAAACCTAGGTTCTCTAATCGCCATTGCGTCATTTCATTACGAAGAAGGAAGTGATGGAGTAGAGCTCTGTTTTCCAGGTCGTGGTTGGGGTGGATGCTTGCATTCACCTTATACACTTGCTGAAAAGCAGCCCCCACAGCCTCCACTTTCTCCAACGGATCCTCGACAATAAAGAGGTCATCGTCCAAGACCGCGTCATCTGGATCTATCCCTGCTGTCAGAAGTACGTTTCTGTTTTCTGTCGTTCTCTGGAGCTTAAGACATGGAAGTTCGTTTTGATCATTTCGTCTAAATATCTTGTTAATTTGTGGAAACATACTCGGGTCGCTAGAGTTAACGGCACGAATTTTGTTGTTCCAGTTTAAATTAATAGACAATCTATAATTATCTTTGATCAATTGGTTGATTTTCTTAATTGACGACTTCAGTGTCCTAATCTCCAGATCGCGTGAGTCAGTAAACCGTCGGTACAAGCGTTTTAGTCTTGTCAGTAGTCCACTTTTTTGTCTGTGTAGTGCTTCAATAGTCGCGTTACGGTACATTTCGGTTACGTTACGTTCTCTGTATTTTGGTATATTTCTGTTCATAGTTTGTAGGATTGTTTCGTCCATTTGTTCTAAGTATTGGTCAATTTCGTTGTTTGTTAAATTCCTGTTATTTGGTGGGGATATATTATTGGCACGAATTTCGCTGGCTAAGGCGTTGGTAAAGCGAGGCCAGCGCATCTTACTGTAATTGTAAGAATGCGCAGGTACATACTCTGTACATAGTCTATTGTTTGTAAACAGTTTCTTGTCCGTTGACCCACAGTGTTAGTAATTGTCAGTCTTGATCCAGATAAGCACCGCTCCTCGGAAACGATGGTCTATCAGTAGCTAGAAGATCGAGCATATATTCAATACTGTATTGACCCATCCAATTGAATAGATGGTTACCTCTCGAATTTTGTACTTGATTTCCCCAATCTATATGTTTGGCATTTATATCACCGGCCATGAGATAGTAATTCCCTTCCGAGTTCAGTTGTAGCAATTGAAAAAGTTTTTCGAGCTCTGTCAAAAAGTCAGTTGGCTAAGGTGATTCCGGTGCGTAATTCGCGATCACATACATCCGCTTCCCCTGTTGGAGAGGAATGCATACAATGCACGCCTCAAGCACCTCCTTGAGTCGAGTTGGGTCGATCTCAACGCGCCTTTAACCTACAAGCGTTAAGCTCGGCAAAACAGAGTAGAGATGGTCTATCCTAGTCGCCTGCTCTCGTATCTGGTTTTGTAGGCCTGTTAACTGGCCTTGAATAGCCAGTAACATGCTTCTTATTTCAGCCTGTGCATCAGGAGCCTTTGGGGCTGCCTTTTGTACAGGTTGTACCGTGCTTCCCCTTCCTGCCGCCATTTGGGCGTAGGAAATTTGGGAGTTGACGGGCGTTACTGTGGGGAGCCGCGTTTGTGAGCGTTTCTCTTCCACTACTACTACTGTTTGCTTCGCTTTTTTCTGTTTTATTTCCTGAAACTTAGGACATTCCCTATAATTTGCAGGGTGTCCCTCGTTTCGGCAAAGTGCACATTTTAGCTGGTTTCTGTCTTCAACCCGTTCTTGCCCGAGTTTACATTCTCCTAGTTTGTGGTTCTCACCACACTTGACGCAGCGTGACTGCATTTCGCAGTTTGCTGCAGCGTGGCCAAACCTTTGGCAGCGCATGCATTGAAGAATGTCGCCGCGCCTCTTTAGTTTATCCCAAGTGACAACCTGGTAATCGAGGACGGAGATTTTCTTCAGACTATCCAGTTTGCTAGTGGGCGAAAGCTGGACCAAGAAAAACGGCAATTTTCGTGTCTCCCGTCTGGCCTTGACTGTCGTGAATGGTTTTACTCCCATAAACTCGAGATCATCGCCCGCTACTTGACGGAGCTCATTTAAGAGCGCCTGAGGTTCCGTGCAGGAATCTATGCCTTTCAGCAAAACCGTTTGGAACTTGTCCACTTTTGGGGTGAAACTGAAAAACTCTGTCGTCGATGCTTTTAAGAGATCTTTAATAATTTTGTGATCTTTTACTGTTGTGCAATGTATTGCATGCCAATCTGCGTTTAATCTTTTAATAATAAAATTATTGCCTATGGACGACTTACATAGATTTATCGTGTCCTTTAGATCTATCTTGTAGGTATTGATCGGTGGTAACTTCTCTTTCTTAGCTTGAGACGGCTGTGGCTGCTGCTGGTGTTCCTTCTGCTTCTTCTGAATCGGCTGCTGTTGCTTTTGTTGTTGTTGCTTTGTTTGCTGTGGTTTCTGTTGTTGACTTTGTATTGTTGTTGTTTGCTGCGGTATTGGTTTTGTTGCTTGTTGCATTTGCATTTGCTGTTGCTGTGGCTGTTGTTGTTGCTTGGTTTGCTGTATAATCGGTTGCGGTTGCGACTCTATAGTTTGTAGCTGCTGTTCCGCTGTTTTTTTCTGCTTTCGGGCTTTCTCTCGCCGCGATTCTTGTTTTTCTTTGAGAGCACGTAAAAGTGGCTCAAGTTTCGCTTTGAGGAGCAAGATTTCTTCCTCAAACGCACTTATTTTCTTTTCGAGTACTTGTTCCTCTTTTTCGTACTCTTCATCTTCTGATGACGACCCTGGTGAGGTGATGTCGACATACAGGTTGTTGTCGCCTGTTGTGAACATTCCCTCCCCACCCTCAGACATATATCCCAGTTCCTCGTCGTGGGGCAATGGATTCATGTTTATTTGTTGTTTTTCTGCTGCTGGTATCTTGGCTTTTCTCACCCCGGCTGGCAGCTTAGCTGGATTGGTCGTTGAGCGCCGTTTTACCAAGTTCGGCACATAAAGGTTCTTCTTTTTTCTTTTAATTGCCGTATCATAGAATGTTGGCATTCCTATTGTTCTTGTTGTTGTTGTTGATGGTTTTGCTGAGACACCTTTCAATGTCCCCGCTACTTGCACCCTCGCTGGCTTTGCTGTTGTTTTTGGTGCCGTTGCCGAGACACCTTTGGATGTCCCCGCTTCTGCTGCCTTTTTTGCTGTTGCATTTGGTTCCGTTGCTGATGCATCTAGCGATGTCCCAACTACTGGTGCCATTGCCTGCGTCATTGTTGTTGCTGGGGCACCTTTCGATGTCCCCGCATTGAGTTTCCTATCCATCACTTGGTTCTCCCAGTTAATGTAATTTTCCACCTCGTTATTGTTGAAAATAAAGCTTCGAAAAATTAAAAATGTTTGCCCGGCTGGGACTTGAACTTGTGACCTTCCGCACCGCGGTCAGCCACCACTTCTTTTTTTTTTTTAATTCATTTTTATTTCCATCAATTTTAAAACTATCTTAAAGCTAGACAAAAATTCATAAAAAACTAGCCTGATTATCCAATAACTTAAAACTAACTTACTGGCCCTATGCGGGCGCTCTAAGCTAAACTATATCTTAAATGTAATGCCTAAAAAAACTATTTTTAATTCAAAAACTATATCTATTTTTTTTTTGTTTTCTCGAGAAAATTTAAAAAACTCGGATTCTTTATCTTTTTATATTTTTTATACAAAACTTACAAACTAAAGTAAAACTAATTAAAAACTACCTAAACCAACTTTAACTACTTAAAATAAACTAAAACTAAACTAAAACTACTTAAAAACTAGAACAGCCACAGCAGCAGAGATTTTTTTTTTTTTTAAATACATACATTGAAAGAATGTACTCTAATTTTTGTTTGTGCCACCCTGACTGTCCTTACCTAAGAATACCCTTAAAACTATGTAAGTCGGCCAAGACAACTTGTCAACTATCGCTATCAACATTAGAAAACCACCAGAACTGGTTCCCCTGTCTTACCCTGTCTTTCAGGTCCCTATCGGACACAGTCCTACTGAACCGAAGTCGCTCAGCTCCGTCTTGTGCGAGGACGTCTCGACTATAAAGGGGCCGCCTACCCACAGTACTACGGCCGACGTGGTAGATTAGGCATAACACTAACAACATGTGATTGAGTTAAACTAGTGTGGCCGACAAGTATGGAAAACGAATAAAATAATGCGAATTATAAGGGACATAGAAATAAGACACGGCAATTCTCCGCTTTAGTTCAGCCGCCATCCTGCAGATAAAAAATCTGAGACAACCACCTTCAGTCTCAGAACATCGTGCCACACATCTTTCCTATCCTTCTTTCTCTTCCGTAACTTCACGCCCACGCTGTGTTGAAACATTTGAAGGGTATTCATATTCCCTTGAGCGTGAGTAAATTATAAAAAAAAAAAAAAAAAACCATCGACTCCTGTTGACTTTTTCTTCTTTAATGAATCGAAGATGAGCTGGAGCTCCATCCTCGTAACTAACAGGGAACTACTCCCATCTTGCACGGCGATAATGGCATTCGCCAAGTTTTCTTCATTGAACCCGATGAAACCTAGATTCTCTGATCGCCATTGCATCATTTCATTACGAAGATAGAAGTGATGGAGTAGAGCTCTGTTTTCCAGGTCGTGGTTGGGGTGGATGCTTGCATTCACCTTATACACTTGCTGAAAAGCAGCCCCCACAGCCTCCACTTTCTCCAACGGATCCTCGACAATAAAGAGGTCATCGTCCAAGACCGCGTCATCTGGATCTATCCCTGCTGTCAGAAGTACGTTTCTGTTTTCTGTCGTACTGGTGATATTTACGCCAAGACTATCGGATATACTGCAACCTCTAAACGAACTGCTCAAAAAAAAAAGCGTTCAAATGTGGCTTCACGCAAAAAATTGGCTAAGATTCGGCAACTATACTATGCAGTCAGAGATGACATCGCCAACGAGAACAGTTTGCTGCCGTCTGATTATACCTGCATACATACGAGAAGACAAGCTGGTGAGAAGTGAAAATAGAACCCAGTTTGAACCAGTTCACATATCAGAGCTCTCCAAATTTGCATTCATGAGAGAAAAACTCTAAGTATTCAGTGTTGACGGATGGAAGACTGTATGCATTTGAAAGCTTAATATGTCATCAATCTTTAAGCGTTTTAAGTTGCTGCGCATAGGTGCGACGCACATACATTTTTTTTTGTCAAAATGGCTTCAAACAAAAAAAAAAAAAAAAAAAAACAGTAAAAATTTTACTAAATTGTGTTCTGATTTTTTCTTAGTTTTTGTATACCTAAATTTTGTCTTTTGTGATACGTACAAATAGATGTTTCACTTGCACGTGCAGGTGTAGGCTTTTGATACATGATATTTGTGTAATTTTCAGAATATATATCAAATAATTTTTGAGGTTTGGATTTCCAAAATCAAAATAAAGCGTGTTGAAGCTGTACTTTTATTTGTTTTGAACTACATACTTTGACCAAATAGAGTTTTCGGAGGATGCAATCAAATCACTTAAGACATTTATTAGACTAGTTTGTTTCAAGATAAATGAGCTGTGACCGCTTATTCTTCCTCGTTAAGTGAAATAAAATTTACGACTGGATCGCACGAACTTGCTCTTATGTAAAAGTACTTTGGAATTTAAAAATTATACATAAATAAATTTAAAACATGGAATTAATGAGATACAAATGTTCAAATGCATGAAATTGCTGTCTGATTTTCAGAAAAGTATGATTTTATGCAAGCAAAGCAAAAAAATCCTTTTATTATTAAAGTAATTTTTTATATAAGAAATATTTTTTTTTAAATTTTTTAAGAACAAAATTTGGGATGGCAATTTTAAATATCAATTCTGGGAAATATTTTCAAAAATTTTTACACATTTTGAAGATATTGATTGAGATTTTTTTTTTTCAAAGAAACCAAAGAATATTTTTATATAGTACAAGTCGAAAATCAAAAAAACGGTTCTACGACAGGTACCAAAAATTGTTTTGACCAAAATGTAGTCCATGACTATAATAGTACACCTATTTTTTATGAAAATCGTTAGAGCCGTTTTCTAGATAAATGCATCTTATTACGGGTGTATGGGGGTACGATTAGTTTTGGAGCTAAACAAAATTTCAATTTCCTCCCTAGGGAATCACCGAAGACCCTTAAGTACCGAGTTTGAAGAAAATAGGGCCAGTAGTTTAGGCTGTAGATAGAGTTACAGACATACAGACATACAGCTGCGAGCAGTGAAATAGTAGTGCCTGCTGGTAAAATGAATTTCACTACATATTTTGCATCCTGTGTACCACTGGTCTCCATTACTTTTAAATTAATGAACTGTTATATACGACATCCTCGGCTATGCCTTTTCTATTGTCAAATCTAAACCGTTATTAATTACAGCTTATTTTATTCCGACATTTGATTTTACTTAGCGAGCAATAAAATAGTAGCAAAAAGTAAAATTATTGAAAAAACATTAATTTACAGTAAAATATTCGATTTTTTATAAAAAAAAAGTAAGTTTGTTTTATTTTTTATGTATTATTTATGTATTGAGTAAAAAAATACATGACTGCATAATTTAGTGGGACGAATCAAACATTGCAGCGAAAAAAAAAGATCTTGGATTCAAAATCTTATTAATCAAGACAAGACGTACAGGGAAGTGGAAAAACTCGTCGTATGTTCAGCCCCAATGATACGTAATGCAATCATTTACAAAAAAAAAGATGAAAAACGGGGCAAAAAGCGGATTCTTTCGGAGGCTACCGTACGACAAGTCACGAGGTGCCCCAAAAATCGACCAACAATGTCAGCTGTGGAAATCCGCGACGAGTTAAACCTAACTTGTGGTGTTCATACGATAAGAAGACGGCTACGAGAGCATAAATTTAATGCTCGCAGCCCACGCAAGGAACCACTTTTGAAAAAAACCCATGTAACCCGGCGTCTTCAGTTCGCCAAAGAACATCTCTCTTGGCCCATTGGGAAGTGGAGGAATGTATTGTGGACTGATGAATCCAAAATCATTCTATATGGAGGTAAAGGGCCTCGTCAGTATGTAAGGCGTCCCCCTAATACTCTGTATTGATCCCCGATACACCATAAAGACGGTAAAACATGGCGGATCAAGTATTATGGTTTGGGGCTGCTTCTCCTACAGAGGTGTGGGTCTAATCCATAAAATTAATAACATAATAGACAAGCATGCATACGTAGGAATACTGCAGAGCACTATGCTGCCCTTTGCTGAGGGGGATATGCCGCTAAAATGGACGTTCCAACAAGATAACGACCCGAAACATACTAGTAAGTTGGCAAAGGAATGGTTTCGGGCCAATGGAATTGAGGTTATGGATTGGTTAGCTGAATCTTCTGACCTCAAACCCATTGAAAACCTGTGGGCAGATATTAAGAAAGCCTTATGGGATGCTAGGCCGAAAAACAACAATGAACTTTGGGCTGTAGTTGAACACGCATGGAACACTATACCACTGAAGAGATGTGAAGCCCTCGTAGATTCTATGAAAAGGGGTTGTATATCTGTCATAAAAAATCGTGGTCATGCTACTAAATATTAAGTTTATTTATAAAAAAAAACTTTAAAATATAATTATTTTTCGAATAAAATACTTTTTACTATCATACTACTATTTTATTGCTCTTGAAAATTTTCTTGCATTATGTTTAAAAAAAAAATAAAAAATACTTGCGGCTTTATAAATTAGTTTGCATTTTTTTATGGACATAGTAGGGATATGTACTCCTCTTTCGCAATGCAGTTAATGCTAAAAAACTTTTGTATTTTCACCAACTCAAAGGTATATAAAATGCCAGTAGCCACTACTATTTCACTGCTCGCAGCTGTACATACAAACATACAGACATACAGACAGACCGACAGAATTGCCGGACCCACTTTTTTCGTCTTCCCTATCATCGTAATGTCAACTTTGATCAAAATCTTGAGTTCGATTTTTTTCCAAATGCAGAACTTGCCCTATAGTACCTATGTAGTATATCGCAAGTAAAAATCATAATATTATGGTTCTTCTCGCCTTGCCTTTACAATTCCATATGCAACCCCAAAGATGCATCGAGTGCGAAAATAAATATAAATATAAACCCAGTCGTTGAATACATAAACACGATATACCCAATTTTTTTTCTGTCCTTTCGTTCAATATTCTCTTCTCGGTCACGAATAGACACTCGATTGTTTAGTCCTCATTTCGCTTAGAGTATGTAGATGTGAGAAATGATTCGAATGATTTAAGTGAAAAATCGAGATATCTCGAGATGTTGTCTGAATCGATTATAAACGATTATTTCATTCGAATGCGCCCACCACTAAAAAAACGTCTACTTCTATGAAAATTCAAGAATTGACGTTAATGAAATATAACACTAATAATTTTAACCACAAAACAACGATTCTGCTGGTCAGATTATTAATAATTCAAAATCCATGGGGAGTTCTAATGATTCAACATCAGGGTTGCCGAGTCATTTAAAGCTCTTCAATGAAATATACAAGGCTCTATTAACAATTATGATGAGCTAGTTATTTTAATAGGGGATCAATTGACATGTCCTACATCTCTCCAAGAGACTTTCGAATCCTTTCTTATTATACCTGAAACATAAACAGGCTACTTCTATAACTACCCTCAAAACATAACCAAAAAAACAAGGTATCGCCCTTTTAATCAAGTACAATATAAGCAAATAAACATCATAAATATCAGCAAATAATCATCACTTCACAGATATTATACCTAAACGCAGAAATAAATTTGACTTTTAACGACCTCGAAGACATAATTAACCAAGTTAACACACCAATTCTTCTTGCAGGTGACGTTAATTCATGGGAATTCTTTTGGGATTCCACATCAACAGAGCTTCTATCATTGAACACTTTTTGTGGAAAACAGATCTCATGTTATTGAACGACGCACGGCTCGCCCACCCATTTCTCTACTCATGGCACGTTCACATTACATTACTCGCTGCTCATCCCCAATTTTCCCATACACATCATGGTCATTAGATGATTTACTTATTATCATTACCATGATAACAGGTCCAATAAATCAAGTCTCCTCCCCTTCTCCCAAGTTCAAAACAGATTGTTCTCATTCAGAACTTTCCTGACTTGTGACAGTAGGGTGAAATCCATGATAAACAGAAAACATTTGTCAAAACGGCAATCAATTAATTTAGTGATCACTTTACTCTTACACTGGCCCAGGTCTATAAATGGGCGTTTTTTTTAGTTGAGAGCGCCCAAGTTGTCAAAAAATTAAATTGTGTTTCTTTTTTAGTTCAGTCTTCAGAGCTACGAATATGTTTTTTTTCATTCTGAGCGTGATCAGAATGCGCTCTATGAGCACAGAATAAAATAACTGAGCGGACCGAATTAAATGCTTAACACAAGCATTTCACAGCTAGTGTTCAGACCATCATGTGTGTTTCAAAATCAATCAATGTTCGGAACATGCTCGACATGCTCGGACTCTGTTCAGAGCTCTATTCTGAGCTAAAAAAGAAAAACGCCTTATGAAAATATGTTAACATGTTATACCGGAAAAAATAATGACTTAAGGAGACAAAGAAGAAAAGAGAATATTTCAATTTAAACGAATTAATTCGCTGAGTATAAACATAAATTAAACAAAAATTGTTCAGTCGAAAATAAAGAGTAAGTTTTTAAAAACATCAACAATGGCATAGAACTTAAAAATGATCTGGGAATTACAATTCAGCAAACATTTCATAAATTTGCTTAACAGTAAAAAAATTGGGCCGACTGTTCCATGCTACCTTGCTTTTTTTTACAGTTAGCTAGTGCTCTTTATTAGAGATTTAAGTGAGGAAACACCGTTAAATCATAGTAAAAATGTTGTTAATTTTATACTTTCGCGGTCCCCTCGCTCTAGAAAATCAAAAAATCATCCGATTTCGAACGATTCTATTCAAAGAAGTGCGTTTATGACCAGATATGACTTTTATAAAACCATATGAAATCTTCAACTGAACTTTTTTTTACATAAACTGAAGATTTACTTAATAGTACTGCGGGTGGCCTGCTTCGCGGGTTCTCAAGATTTTAAGTCCTTTTTCGGGGGCCAATTCCGCCCACGCAACTTCGTTGCTCCGCTTAGGCCATGTAAAGTCGCAAGCTAGGCGCCTATGTCAACAGTTTTTTTTTAACTTAAAAGTGCAGTGGGTTCTAAAACTTCTCTTTAATCAACGAAAAAATATCCTTACAAAATCAACAAAAAAGAATCGTAGGTAATAGTTACACAAAAAAAAGTGTATTTTGTATTCAAATTGAGGAATTTAAAAAATTAAAAACAGTTATAAATGTTTCCTCACTTTAAAATTTTGATATTTCTTATTAAAAAATGCTAAATTTGCACAATAAAACTATCCGAGTGTAAAAATGCGTGCTACCTTAAAGGAAAGTTGAGCTAAAAACACCGAATTGTACGATTCATACTTTGATAATTGTATAACTAAATAAATGTTTTACTGTCAAATTTGGTTTTAGATGTATGTTAATATTGCTTAATTTTTTTTCTGAAATATGGGATCGCTAAATGGAATGAAGAGAAATGAATTATTTGTAATTATTCTTAATTTGTCAGTAAATGCAATATCTATTATTATTACCATTGACGGGTGAAGCAGCTTTCAATTCTTCTGTTAATTCCATTACCTTATGCCATTTCCCTTCACTACGACAATTTTCGATCAATGCTTCAACTTTTACCGTGTTACGGAGTCGTCCAGTCATTGTGATTCAAAATAATAATCTACTGATGTAAATATGTTAGCACTATAAATGTGAGTCCCTATTATAATTTTTATAATGATAAGTTATGTTTATTTAAAATCTTTATTTTTTGTATAATCACCAGAAAATGTAAACCAATATCAGAGATTATCAATTATAAGGATGCGAAGCAGTCAGCTATTAACTAATTGTCAAATACTTAATGGCCGCGTTCATGATTCACATGAATAATTTATCTAGTTAAGTGCTTTGCACATGAGACACGAACTGCGAATTGCGAATGGTCGCGAATTTTGACATTTCGTTCGCATGAGTATTTTTTTTGGTCGCCGAATAGTGCGAATTGTCAAAAACAAAGAAGTAAGTAAATTAAAGTAAAATGAGTGCTAAGCAAAATTATTTTAAGAAAAGGTGGCTTTTATGCAGTTTAATTTGTTACCAAAATTTAAAAAAGTGAGAAAACTTTTATTTGCATCTTCTAAATATGAATCGTCAAATATATATATATATTTCACTTTGATACCTCAACTAGAAAGAGGTTGAATTCGTACGAATTTTTTAGTCGCGGGTTTGTGGAATGCGTTCACTAGTTGTGGATTGCGCACTTACATTTGACAGTTCGCAGAAGATATGTTGTTGGTCGCGTAAAAAAATTTAAAATGCAAAATATTTAATTATTTTATGCAGTGTTTTCCTTTTAAATAGTTGATTCGATCATTAATTCACTTCGCATTCGCAGGTCGCAGCTCATGTGCAAAGCACTTTAAAGCCACTCTATACTACGTTTTCACCAAAAGATAATCTGAGATTTTTAGGCTGGTATTCACCGAGCGCTCATAACTTAAGAAGCTCATAAACCTTTTCACCAAGCAATATTAGTGAAGATCTACGAGCGCTCTTAAAAGTTAGGAGTGGTCACGAGCACTCTCTTCCAAAGTTTGTTCGCTTGTGCGTGTGCCACGCACGCATTTGACTCGAATCCATGTGAGCAATGCCAAGTAGAAGAGTATCCATTTGCTGTCAAGACCAACATTCCACAACATTTCACAGTTTGGGTATGCCTGAACAAGAGAGAGTGGCTCTCATTTTCGAACTTCGAAAAACACTTGTGAGTGGTTGGTGAATACCCCAAAGAAATTTCAAGTTAAGAGCCTCGCAAAGTTAAGATCCGTTTAAGAGCGCTCGGTGAATACCAGCCTTAAGGCAAGAGATTTATGTGGTGTTTTCACCGCACTGAAAGATTAATAAGAAGATTAACTTTGACAGCATCTATCAAAATGCTAATGTTGTTTCAATTTTTTTTATAAAGTAGAAGCGAGAGAAAGAAAGTTTTATTTGTGCCAAACAATAAAAAATCATCGAGATAGCTTAGCACCGTATGGATGTTAGGTCAGCTCGAACTTCGACCGATCGATCCTATGAAGATTTAGTAGAGATTTATTTCTAATCTACTAGATTTACAAACAACAAATTTGTATGGTAAATCTTCAAGATTTAAAGAAGAATTATGGTGAATCCACTTAAATCCCGGATTTACTCTTGGTGAAAACGTAGTATTACACGATTTTAAAATTCATAATATGCTTTCTCATATAACCTGTCAAAAAAAAAAAACATCAAATCGTTTGAACCATAGAGGAAATATATTACCTAGAGTCACGACTTCGGGGGGTTTGCTCTCTTTAACCCTACAAGCTGACTTGAGAGGAAAAAACCCACAGTCCAAAGATGTTTTAGTTGCCCCATGCAGTTTAAATGGTATTGACATACTAGATATGGACTGCTAGTTGTGTATAATTCCCATACAAAATTTGCAACCAAAATGGTCCAACGGATACAATCGAAACTAGCCCTCGTGCCGACACTAGTCGAAAAAATAAACAACATATTTAACGCCATCTCTTGTTCTACTAGTGCCAACAGAAATGTTTACTCATAGTCCCCTATTACACGTTGCCTCATGAGACATGTCTCATTTTTTACTTTCCTTTTAAATTTGTATCCCATGAGGCAAAAGCTATTACATGTTGACTCATGTCTCATGAGACTCATGTCTCAAATTTGACTGTTGTTCGTATTTTTTAATGCACAACACAACATAAAACGAATTTGAGAAAAAGAAACGTCAAAATGAGACTACTAAATATCAGCCCGGTACTCACCGGGAATATTTTTTTGCATCTCATTTCCTCATATCTGCTATCTTTTTCGCACTTACGTGAGCCTCGTCTCGTGAAACATCGTGTAATAGAGGACATAGAAACTAAGGACATCTATTGACATTGCTTTGAAGAAACGGTGCCCTCTATGGTTAGAGAGATAATCGGCTGAGAATAGTGCTAAGTCCCCTATTACACGTTGCCTCATGAGACATATCTCATTTTTAACTTTCCTTTTCAATTTGTATCCCGTGAGGCAAAAGCTATTACACGTTGACTCATGTCTCATGAGACTCATGTCTCAAATTTGACGTTGTTCGTATTTTTTAATGCACAACACAACATAAAACGAATTTGAGAAAAAGAAACGTCAAAATGAGACTACTAAATATCAGCCCGGTACTCACCGGGAATATTTTTTTGCATCTCATTTCCTTTTATCTGCTTTCTTTTTCGCATTTACGTGATCCTCGTCTCGTGAGACATCGTGTAATAGGGGACTAAGGGATCTCGAAAAAAAATCCCCTTTAAAATATTTCATAAATCATTTTGATTAACTTAATGATATTTTATTGTGTCTATTCTTTTTTGAGAAAATGTCGTCCATCAACGAAGAAATGCGACATGCAACCATGAAAAATTGACTAAGCTTATATTACACTAACTGAAAAGATCGGGCAAATCGAATCGTCGGTTGAAAAACGAAGTGACATTATTTAAAAGTTTAATTTTTTCAAATTAAATTCCAATAAGGAAAAAATAATGCTTATATTTATCAAGGCAATCATCATTGTTTTTAGAATCAACACTTTGAAAAATAAACATCAATAAAAATATATCATTAATTCTAGATTTAATTTTATAAAATGAAAAATTTATTTCAAATAAAAAAAATGGACTTATGTCACTTTGCAACGTTATCTTTTCCTTATTCCTCAACGCGACCGAACAACATATAATCTTCCTTGAGTTTTATGCATTCCTCTCAGACTGTTACAATTCTAGTTTAAGAAAGAAAGTTTTCTGTAAATTTGATACAAATTGTTGGATTGGTTTTACTCTAAAGTGAGTTGTTAATTTAAATCAAATTTTTTTATTGATTTAACGTGACCTTTTGTTCGAATTTAATATTAACTGGTTAAAGCGGGCTTTAGGTCAATAAAAGATGTTGATTTAATGTAACGTTTCGAACGTGTATACGTCCTTCATCAGGCCTTTTTATTATTAAACAAAATACAAAAAATAAAATAAAAACGCATTAATTTACCAAATAATGTGAAAAGTCAAACAAATAAACTTACAAAAATTATGTTAAAAATGTTCTTAAAAAACACAGTAAGAATCAAAATTTAATACAAAGCATTAAATGCATTGCAACTGAAAACACAAAAGTTATTTTATAAATAAAAGTTAGGTTGACAAGTAATTTATTTTTTATTATTTACTTATTAAAGTGCAAGCAAAACTAAATTATTCGAAAAAGAAAAATAAGAAGAAGAGTAATAACAATCATCACCCACGCACAAGCAGACCCATTTTAATCAACCAAACTTGTTTGGTCTCTTTATCAATTGGCTGTATGTGCTCGTGCTGCTTAGATTCTCACAATCCGATCATCGGTTCACTGCGTTGCCGGCGTTGATGATATGCAGCATCTTAAGAAGAAGTCTCTTCGCTTGGTTTTTCTCTGTCTGTAAGATTTTGACTTTTTCCAAATCTGGTTTATAGTTCTTTTTTATACAGTCAAGAGCTGTGTCAAGAGCTAAGCAATTAATTTGGTATATGACATTGGATCTTTCCATATCATCTAATTTTCCTTTGGCGTTAGTGAAAAATTTCGAGCGTGTTGGATTTGCAGATCTCAAAGCTATTTTTGTTTTTTTTTTATCTCTCATAGGTGCATGGAGCATGGCGTTGGAAAGAAGGGGGATGTATAGAGAACTTCTGTAAATTGTAAGTTGTTGAACATTTTCTGTGGGTACTTTTTTTTGTTATGATTGCGTATCAACTTGTCGACCAAGGGTAGTGGGAAAGAGTTGTGTAGTGTATCCACATGTGCACCGCCACTGCCATTTAAAATAAACAAAAGAGTAACAAAATAAAATATGTGAAATGCATTCGAGTGGGTTAGTCATAACATGCTTTTACCATTCCACTCGATTGCATTAATTGTCACTCAATAGTAATAAGATTCTAGTTTGTACATTGTAGCCAATAGAAAAATAGAAGAATATTTGATTAAGAATATTAGTTGTAGAAGTAAGATAGAAGATAAGTATAGCAGTTAAGAAAATAGTATTTAAGGAACGAATTAATGAAAAATAAAACAGAGTTTAGAATACATTGACTTAAGCAACATTGCTTTTATTTATTTTTACTCTCACTTTCCTTACGGCGAGTCATCGCCTTAACAATATAGCGTGGTACGCTGAAATACCAATATAATAGAGAAGTACGATAAACACCACATGGCGATCTTGCAAAATCCTTTTTAGCTCCATGTCAAATAACGACCAAATTGACAAAATTATATAGAGAAATGGGAAAAATATCTTCTCGACTTAAAACAAAAGAAGTCCGAGAGTTACATACCCGAGTCCCCAACGACAACCAAGGAAACGGAAATATACATACCGACTCCAATCAACGCCGGACCAAGTATTTATCTAGTAATTACGATAACCACAAAAAACAAACAAAAAGAAATCTAATTACGAAAATAAAAAAAATTAAAAAGGGTATATTATGGGAAAAACCCAAAGTAAACCATCAGCCACAGTAGTGAACAACAATAATAATATACAAGAACAAATGGCCATGCCAGCGCTTCCGGAATATGTCACAACAGCAGCAATAATCTTAACAATATTGTATATAGCTAATAAAGTAAATAAATATTTCAAAACTTATGTACACAAACACAAAAACCAGATAACAAATGTCTAAAATTAATAAATGTATTAAATAAATTCACTGTTTCTTTACTCAAATGGAAGAAATAAAATCCAATGTAGAAAACATCCTTACAAATATAAAAAAAAGTTCAGGGAAACCTTACAAAATAGACACAATAAAAGAAAAACTTAGAATATTAGAAAACCTTAAAGACCAATTCAATACTTTTGAAGATAGCCAAGAAAAAGAAATTGATTACAAATTGATTAATTAGAATTTGAAGGTATTTTTAACAACGCAAAAAAGTTATTAGGGGAACAACTAGAAGTACGTACACAAGCCTTAAAAACAAAAAAAGACATGGCAGATTTTGACCTAACTATGGCTATGAAGGCCATACCCATATTCACAGGCAATTACAAAGAACTAGATAGTTTCCTAAAAGTAGTTGAAATAATAAATAAGGGATTAAAACCCATTTGCACAGGCCAACTCTTAGAATTTGTATTCCACGTTAAATTAGGAACAAATGTTAAAACAGCGTTAGGTAGCGAAGAACCGAGTAGCTTTAATACATTAAAAACACTACTACAAGAAAGATATAATGTAGTTTAACAATACCACAGATTCAAAATACGTTAGCCAATTTTAATCAAAGAAATCTTTCTGTAACCTCATTTAAAGATAAACTACTAAACAACATAACCGAACTAAATAAACTACAAATCAAAGAACTAGGAGCCCAGGCTACAAAAGAACAAAAAGACGTAATAATAAAAATGAATGATATATATGCACTTAACATCTTTAAAAATGGTCTCAACGACAACATCAAACAGACAATATTCGCATCTCAACCAAAAACACTTACAGAAGCTTCAAATCTGGCCACAGAACTAGAAAAATCTAATACAAATATAATTATGCAATTTAGGCAAACTCCCCAAAACTCAGACACACAAAACTTCAATCGATATCAAGGAAATGACCGCAACAGATATAAAAGAAACATGAACCAGCAACATCACAACAACAGCCGAACCCAATACAATAATCAAAACAATAATTTCAACCGACAAAATAATTGGAACAATAACCGAAACCAAAATTATCAAAGAAATAACAGTGAAGGTCATCAACAAACCTCATTTAGAGACACGAGACACCGAATACGATTAGTAAACAACGAACAAGAGGGAAACGAAAGCGGCTTGGAACACGAGAATACGAACGTTCCAGACAGCCAAAATTAAAAGTATATAAAATATCGAATATAGATACAAACTTTATAATCACAAAGCATAAACATAGAACATTGACCTTCCTTATTGACACAGGTGCCGATATTTCAATTTGCAAAATATCCAACAAACTCACGAACATAGAATATTTTCCCGAAGAAAAATGCAAGTTGACGGGTATAACAAATTAAGAAATAAACTCCTTAGGTACCATAGATTTAAATCTTCAACTATGTGAATCAATATATTCTCACAAATTTCAACTTGTAGAAGAAAAATTTCCAATTGAAACAGATGGCATTTTAGGTAGGGATTTTTTCAACAAATTCCTTTGCAAAATAGACTACGAAACATTTACCATATCACTTTGTAATGACGAAAAAACAATAACATTACCCATGCAATCCAAACCCTTGCATACACTTACAATTAGAATACCTGCAAGAACAGAAATGATTCAACCTTTAAAATTGCAATTGACTGATGACACACTTATTACTAATAAAGAAATAGCTCCAGGTGTTTTTGTTAGCAACACAATAATACCAAAAAATGGAATGGCACACATCAAATTACTTAACACAAACGAATTTGATGTAACTTTAAACAAGGTTAGCTTAGATTCAGAACCCCTCAAGAACTATGATATACTGACATACAATACCATACAAAATGAAGATCGTTTTAAAGAGGTTATAAATAAATTAAAAATTGATTGCAACGATGAAAATGCAAAAGACTCACTAATAAAAATTTTTAGAAAATATCATCAAGTATTTAACTTGGACAATGAACCACTAACAACAAACAATTTCTACACCCAGAAAATTGAAACTTCCGATAAGACACCGACATACATAAAAAACTATAGACTTCCCCATGTACATTTAGATGTCATATCCGAACAAGTTGAACAAATGTTCAAAAACGACATAATAGAGCACTCAAAAAGCCCTTACAATGCACCTTTATTACTAGTGCCAAAGAAAAATGTAGCCGACAAAATGAAATGGAGAGTAGTAGTAGACTACAGAAAGTTAAATGACAAAAAAGTGAACGACAAATTCCCTTTAACAAGTTTAGAAGATGTACTTGACAAACTAGGAAGAGCTAAATGGTTTTCAACATTAGACATGACTAGTTCTTTTCACCAAATAGGACTTCACAAAGATTCAAGACCACTTACGGCATTTTCCACCAACAACGGACACTACCAATTTAAAAGACTCCCAATTGGACTTAAAATTTCGTCCAACAGTTTTCAAAGAATGCTTACTATCGCTCTAGCTGGACTAGAATCCGAAGCTTTCCTATACGTAGACGACATAATAATCTACGGTTGTAGTCTGAAGCACCACAACGAAAATCTAATACGTGTCTTTGAACGGCTCAAACATTATAACCTTAAGCTGAATCCAGAAAAATGCAATTTTCTGTGCCCTGAAGTAATATATTTAGGTCATATTATTACAAGCAACGGTATAAAACCAGATCCCGCAAAATACAAAACGATTGAAGAATATCCAATTCCAAGAAATGCAGATGACGTTAGACGATTCGTAGCCTTTTGCAATTATTATAGGAGATTCATACCAAACTTTGCCGATATTGCACAAAGCCTTAATAATCTCTTAAAGAAAAACACGAAATTCAATTGGGATACAAATTGTCAAATAGCTTTTGATACCCTAAAAAATAAACTCATTGAACCTCCCATATTACAATATCCAAATTTCGACAAACCGTTTATTCTGACAACTGACGCATCAAATTATGCACTAGGAGCAATCCTATCACAAGGCAAAATTGGTGAAGACCTTCCCATATCATACGCAAGCAAATCGTTACAAAAACATGACCTTAACAAACCTGTAATAGAAAAAGAACTACTCGCAATCCACTGGGGTATACAATTTTTTAGATCATATCTTTACGGAAGAAAATTTACAGTCGTCACCGACCATAGACCTTTAGTATCTCTATTCTCACACAAAAATCCATCCTCGAAAATGACTAGAATACGAGCAGACTTAAGTGATTATGATTTTAACATAATATACAAAAAAGGAAAAATGAACACAAACGCAGATGCTCTATCTAGAATAAAAATTGACTCAGACTTTTTAAAGCAAATGATACCGACAGAAATCGATGAAACCATTAAAAGAACATTAGTTATCACAAGGGGGATGTCCAACAAAATGAATATGGACAACAACAAGGAGAAATGCACCACTCAAGAGAAGCCTGTACAACCTCAAATCTCGGAATGCATATCCATTAACGACGTCAAAAATATAAAGAAATTAAAATTTAATATCGATAAAAATGCTAGGAATTGTGCACGTGCGATGTAGCGATAAATCGGCGAATCCAGATTCGATCCTGATGAAGCATGCATCAGATATAAACAATGATGATAAGTATACGTATACAGGATCTAACGATAATTCAGCGACACTAGAGTCGACTCTGAAGAAATTAGCATCCAGAATGAAAAAAGAAAATATAAACGAGCTAGCCCTTATGAACAATGATGAAATATTTAAGCATTTTGAAAAAGATGAATTCAAAGAAACATATGAAAAAATAAAAATAAATGGCCAGAATCCTAAGCTAAAAATAATAATATATAACGCCCCAAAACAAATACTTGATGATTTAACTAAATACAAACTAATCGATGAATTCCATAATTCTGCACACGGAGGACATTTAGGTATAAGGAAAACCCTAATAAAATTAAAACAAAGATACAAATGGCGAAAGATGGGTCAAATGGTAAAACATTTTATAACAAATTGTGATTCATGTGCGAAAAAACACAATAGAACCACAAACGATTACAGACACTCCCAGCAACAGTTTTGAAGTGGTGTCAATTGACACAGTCGGACCATTACCTATATCAAATGAAAAGAGATATATTTTAACCATGCAATGTGAACTGACTAAATTTGTCGTCGCATACCCTATGACATCAAAAGACGCAACAACAACAGCAAAGACTTTAGTGGAAGAATTTATCCTTAGATATGGACATTTCAAGATTCTTAAATCAGATAATGGTACAGAATTCAATAATGAACTGATGAACAACGTATGTTCACTTCTAAAAATAAAACAAACATTTTCTTCTCCATACCACCACCAAACTATAGGTGCACTTGAAAGAAATCATAGAGTATTAAATGAATTTTTATTATCAAATGTCAAAGATAATGAATGGGACAAATGGATTTCATATTTTACGTTTGCATACAACATCACACCACATATAGATATTGGGTATTCACCTTACGAACTCGTCTATGGCAAACTGCCCTGCTTACCGAAAGATACATTAAATAACAAAACAAAAATATATGACTATGACAATTATGCTCACGAGCTGAGAATCAAGTTACAATATGCACTCAGTAAAGCCAAGGAAATGACAATAAAAATTAAAGAAAAAAGAATAGCAACAGAAAATAAAAAATATAAGAATAGCCTAGATCTAGAAATAGGTGATTTAGTATTATTAAAATTAGGAAATAGAAAGAAAAATCAAGCACCATTCACTGGTCCATTTAGAATAATGGAAAGAGAAGGAGTTAATTCAATCATTGATCAGAATGGAATAAAAAAAAAAATACATAACAATCTACTTAAACCCTACAAACCAAGCTATCAATAAAATTTATATTATAATTGTAATCCATTAATGAATAACAAAATTTTAGCTCATAAATTACACACACACATAAACTTTGTAAATATACAAAACAAAAAAAAAATATTTATATGATACTACCTAAATCTTATTTTATTCCCTAAAATTTTTCTTAAGGGCAAGGGTGTAGTGTATCCACATGTGCACCGCCACTGCCATTTAAAATAAACAAAAGAGTAACAAAATAAAATATGTGAAATGCATTCGAGTGGGTTAGTCATAACATGCTTTTACCATTCCACTCGATTGCATTAATTGTCACTCAATAGTAATAAGATCCTAGTTTGTACATTGTAGCCAATAGAAAAATAGAAGAATATTTGATTAAGAATATTAGTTGTAGAAGTAAGAAAGAAGATAAGTATAACAGTTAAGAAAATAGTATTTAAGGAACGAATTAATGAAAAATAAAACAGAGTTTAGAATAAATTGACTTAAGCAACATTGCTTTTATTTATTTTTACTCTCACTTTCCTTACGGCGAGTCATCGCCTTCACAATATAGCGTGGTACGCTGAAATAGCAATATAATAGAGAAGTACGATAAACACCACAGTTGGAACATAGGGTGTTTGGTATGATATTAATATTTTTCTTATGAAAAATTTTGTTACTGGTATTAAGTACACGAATTATGAAATTCTGTGCTGTATTGATGATGACCCCTTTTGGCTGTTTCGAATTGAAATTGATGAGTCGACCAGATGAGGTGGGTTTCATGTACCAATCGAAAATTATGCGATCATTATTTCTTATCACTTTCACGTCTAGATACGGGAGTTCACATTCTTTCTCAATTTCTACTGTGAACTTTAGTTTGTTGTTGAAGAAGTTGAGTACTTCTAACGTTTCATCAAGTCTAGACGATTTTACTACAGCAAACAAGTCATCTACATATGTATTTCGTTAGAATTTTCGGTTTGATGCTAAGCTTGCCTAAAACTTCATCCAATAATGTCTCCATTACTATATCAGCAAGGACAGGTGATGCTGTGCTACCCATTGGGACACCTTGTTTTTGCTGATATATAAGGCCATCGAACTGCACATAATTGTTGTCAATGATGCAGAACCGCAACATCTCAATGAACATTGATTTTTTAATCATTGTATGCTCCTTTATACGGTTCCAACTTTTCTCAACTGTTGTCAAAACCAATTGGATCGGTATGTTGGTAAGCAATGGTACTACGTCAAACGATACCATAAGATCATCCTCTTCTAAGCAAATTGGAGAAACAATTTTAATAAAAAATTGTAGAGCATTGCTAAATATTGCTATGTCGCTCAAACAACTACAAATAACTGCACTCAAAAAATCGTTCAAGAAACTACATGAATACGAGTATATTGAGAGCAAACTAACAGAAACTGTTCAGGAAGAGTTTTTTAATAGTCGAGAGAGTAGGAAAAATAAAATTAACATTAAAACCAAAAAAAACACAAATAACTAAACTAGAACGGTTAAAAACTTACTTGAAGCAAAGCATGGGCGTAGACTCTCAAGAGAAATGGTTTGTTAACAAAACAAATGTGAAATTTCCCCCTGACGTCAAATGGTTACTCTCACTCGCTCCCAAATTTGCTTTACCCGTTAAGAAAATAGAATTTCCACTCTGTATGATTATCGCAGATGGGGAAGAGGTGATAAAAACGATGGCACAGGTTGACCAAGAAACAGCTCGCTCTTTTCACTAATCTGTTACAAATCTATATGAGAACAGCATTAACACCTTGCTCTGATAAGTTTATCAACAAAATCCATGATGATACTAGAAAATTCCTACGACAGCATAAAGACGTCTATATTGTTCCGCCGGACAAAGGAAACGTCACAGTTGCCATTTATAAGTCCGATTATACGAACAAAATGAAAGATTTGATGGCTGACAGAAGTGTTTACCGTGATTTGAGAAGCGACCCTACCACCACGTTGCAATTGACAAACAATGGTTTTGTGAAAAAACTCTTGCAGAAAGACATCATTTCTGAATTTGAAAAGAATCACATGATCACTTATACAGCGAATAGTCCCAAGATTTATGGCTTACCGAATATCCATAAAGCTGATATGCCGTTAAGGCCAATCTGTTCTTCTATCAATGTGCCGTGCTATGAATTGTCAAAATTTGTGGTCAGTGTTGTTCCATGTAGACAAAAAATGTAGACTACACGATTGTCTACGTGTAGACAATTCAACGTATACAATTCCTGATTGTCTACATGCCAATGTCAACAATGTAGACAACGTAGACATTCAATTTTTCTTATTATGTTTCGTCTAATAAATCAGAGCTCGAGCCAAAATAATTGTCATCAATCAAAACAATCATAGAGACATCGCCGGATTAAGATGTCGCAGGTGATTGGGATTGCTTACAGGCATTGCTTTCGTAAATGAATGTGAAGGCATTATTATTAGGATATGAATATGCTTTTTTTAACAAATTTTTATTTACCTGTGCAGTATTTTGTAGATTTTTGTTGCACACTGTACAATATGCTACAAATTTGTTATTGTTTTCCATAAAAAGAAAACCTAGGTGATCGAAACCTTTATTTTTTCGTCGACCAATATTTGAATAAAAACTCAAATTACCATAACACCTGAAATTTTCTTAAATGAAGTAAACAATGTGACAGAGAAATCAAGAATGACAGATTGGCTGGCATGCTTTGTCTACATTGTTGACACCATAGTCGACATTTCCGTGAATTTGACCTTGAAGCGGTGGGAAGGCTTACGTCCTGTTTCCCCAGCAATCCAGCTGCGGTAGCAGAGACAACAAACAAAATTCAAAAACCCAATTATGAACCATGAATAAAGCTAACGAAAAAGATAAAATTCGAACGGGGATATACGTTCAAATGTCGGCAGGAGTCGCGACTGCCGGCACGGGCTTGGCCTCTAACGAGGATAAGTCGCCAGCGACTATAATAGCTTTACAAGGCGAAGCGGCTATCAAGCCTGACACAGTTTGCGGAACAACTGTTAAGACAGGGTCCGCGGGCTGTAGCAGGACTGATAAGCTACGCTCCATTGGTAGTACTACCAACAAACCCAAACCCCACTTCAATGGTAAGGCGCCCTTGAGAAAAGGGTCTGCTGCAACCACTACGGCCAGTGACAGTACGTCCAGCAAGCCCCACTTCAGTGGTAAGGCGCCCTTAAGAAAAGGGTCTGCTGCAACCACTATGGTCAGTGGCAGTACTACCAGTAAACCCCATTTCAGTGGTAAGGCGCCCTTGAAAAAAGGGTCTGCTGTAACCACTACGAGACATCCCCTATCGCAAAGCGTTCGCGAATTGCGGAATGCTAAGAGGATCATCAAAAGACTAGGTGACAAACTAGAAACTAATGGTGACTCTAAGCAGGAAGCATCGCTAGCATGAGCCAAAAGCGTCATTGCTAAACAGCGAGATGCTGAGACAAGCGGTGACTCCACGTCAAAGCGACAAAGGTCCATTGAGGGAACCACTTCGGAACCCAAGCGCCACAAAGTGCAGAAGACCAGCACGGTATCAACTGCGTTAAGGAAGGATGATCTTTCTTTCAGCGATGCGCTAAAATCAAACTTAATAGTTGCAGTCATCGACAGAAGTGATATCGATGGCAAGATCTCAGTAGATCGCTGGGCAGTGGTAACAAGAGAGCTCTCGGTACGCTACCTGGACATCATGAAAGCCAATCCAGGACCACCCCCAGTTATTAGAGATAACGGCTGGCACCGAGGCCAAGTAAAGCTTATCTCTTGTGGAGATCAGAGATCTTGCGATCTATATAAGCTTGCTGTCAGCAAGTTAGGAGAGATCTGGACAGGCGCGAAGCTTGAGGTTGTTGCTAGAGAGCAAATCCCTACAAGGCCAAGGGCTCGCACCTGGATTCCAGAGGAACCTTCTCGACCGGACACAATCCTTAAAATTATACAAAGCAGTAATCCAGACCTGCCCACTCATAACTGGAAAGTTGCGAAAGTGGAGGAACCAAAAGGCGCTTCAAGATCTGCAATTATTGTAGTGAATAAAGAGTCCTTGGCTCCTCTACTGGCAACCAAAGGTGTGATTGGGTACGGATTTTCTTCGATTACTCTGAAGGTATATAAAAAAGATGAGGGTAACACCGTTCCTCCACAACAAATAGGTACTTCCACAGTCGAAGAATCTGCGGTAGACATCGACCCAGCAATGGAAATTGATGCTCCCAGCAGCTCTGAGACTGAAGTGAAGACCACAAACATCGCCGAAAAGGCTCCTGAAAATGTCGACAGTCTCTCCGAGAAGGAAGCTGAAGACTCCGTGAGGAAGGTTCTTCTGAGGGAAGACGAACCCATTGGCTCGGACTCTGAAGCCGAGCTACTGGATTCGTCCTCTGAATCGGAAGACCTGAATCTAACCATGTTGGGGGTTGGTCTGGATGAGTGTAGCCAAAATGCTGCAACTACTTCAGATTAACCTTCAACATTCCATCAAGGCTTCGGCCTCACTTCTTCTCCGTCTGCACAAGAACCGAGAGGATATAGTCCTGATCCAGGAACCATGGATTGCCAAATCTGGAATTCAGGGACTCAGGACTCCTGGTTACTACTTGCTGTATGCATCGGACAAAGGTGAACCCAGATACTGCATATTAGTTAAAAGTAGTTCTAATGTATATTTACTCCCTGATTTCAGCGATCGAGATATAACCGCCGCCAGAATGCACACCAATAATGGAACGTACTGAATAGTGTCGGCATATCTTGGCCACGACAACCCTGGCCCTCCTGGCGATACGCTCAAGAGGATCATCGCTGAGGCAAAAAGGCAAAATATCAGCCTCCTTATTGGGTGTGATGCTAATGCACATCACACTGTTTGGGGAAGTACGGACATAAACGATAGAGGTGAGTCTCTTTTTGATTATATTCTTAGTACTAACCTTGTAGTCAGTAACATCGGTAATGAACCTACCTTTGTTACCAGAAACCGACAAGAAGTGCTAGACATCACTCTTGTTGGTTCCCAAATCCCAACAACAATTTAAGCACTCGGTACCTTTATGCATGAGGATGAATTTGCATATAATCATATCGAATTATTTGTCGAAATGCGCAACAAAAGTATTGCAAAGTGCAAAAACGCATTGTTCGACAAATAATTCGATACATTTTGTTGCAATTATATTAAAAATGGGGACACGGGACACACTTTACACAGAAAATTTCACACGCGGCGAACTATTGGGACTACGAAAAACTAACTAAAGGAGAACAGCAAAACTTGAAGGCTCTGCATTATCTTACTCTCTCTAACCAGCGCAGCATTATCTATTGGTCTCATTTTTATTTAGTTAAAAATTAAAGTAAAAAGTAATGTTTAAAAGAAAGCAGACAAATATTCTTGAATTTATATGTGTCTCTCATTTTAACTCAAGAGTTTTAATATTATCTTTCATTTTTAGTACAAATGTAATTTATACATGTAATTGTAACTCCGAATTAAAGAATAACTCAATTCAAAGAAAATGTAAACTAACAAATACAGATAAAGTTGTATATAACAAATTTAAATTTAAAGTAAAAGGTCGTTGACATTATCCCATCAGCTGATTCAATAACATCGCATCCGAGATTTCTTCGTAGGCAAATTTAACATGTTTGGACACTAGCTATTTACCATTATATCGAGTTACATTCAATTCATTCCTTCTTTTTGATTTAAAATAAATTAATTATTATAACGTTTTTAAAGAAAGCATTTTTTTATTTTATTTTGAACTTGAAATAATTAACTCAATAAACCTTAAATTGAGTTTTGAATTTTTATACTCTTTTTTGATGAAAACTTATGTCAATTAAGAACATGGTCCTTCGAGCTCTTTTTAATTAAACACGGCCAGGAAGTCAATTTGAAATATATATATTTTTTTGGTCAAAGTGAACAAATTTGCAAATTGAATAAAGCAAATAAAATCAATCAAAGTCAAGAAGTCATCGTAGTTAGAGAAGGGATCTAACAACTCCAAGCGATCACAGCTATCAAAACGGTCAAAGCGGTCAAAGCGGTCATAGCGGTCAATGCATAGCGGACACAGCGGTCAAAGCAGCAATACCGGTCGAAACAGGAACAAGGACATTTTACATAGTGAATACTGTTTTTTTACAACAATCATACAGTAAGGTATCAATTTGGTAATTTTTTCAACATTTGCATTTGCATAAAATAAAAACATATCAATTTAACTAAATCACGATCAATTCGAAATAATATATTTATTAAACTTGATACATCACGTGCCTTATAAACAAAATTATAGATTATCTGAACTCTTTTTTTATAAAATAAAATGGCAAAAGTGATCAATAAACTAGTAGAATCACAAGAACAAGTTCTCAAAGAAATAATGCAAGACTATAGTGAATTTGAAAAGGATTTTGAATCGCGAAAATCAAGAGGTTACGTTCAGGCGTGTTTAGCAGACGTAGAAAATTTATACAAACGGGCAAGAAAAGATCACACTCTCATTATAGCACATGAAGCTGACCCCATTAAAGACAAATATTTTCATAATGAAATTTTTTCAAAAATTAAACGAATTTTTTTTACATTCTGCGGTTTACTAAACGATGAAATAGACAAACGTAATATAGAAAATCCATCAAGTGCAGATACGTCGCGTTTCAATGTTACAAAATCATCAACTTCCAATATTCGTCTAAATAGAATTCACATACCAACATTCTCAGGTGAATTTGAAAATTGGAGTGAATTTCATAATCTATTTGACAGTCTCATTCATCAAAATGTCGATCTATCTGATAAACAAAAGCTTCAGTATCTCAGAACTACCGTTACGGGAGCCGCAGCTGGTTTAATCCAACACTTTCCCATAGACGGATCAAACTATGAAGCTGCCTGGCAGATTTTAACCGATAGGTTTGAAAATAAAAGAAAGCTAGTGAACACGCAGTTAAGAGTTTTCATGGAGCAAAAGAAAATAACATTTGAATCAAGTTCCGGCTTGAAATCCTTACACGATGTTAGTTTGCAGTGTATTAATGCACTAACAAATTTAGGGGTAGGTGTCGAAACTTGTGACAGCATCCTCATTTATATCGTTTTTAACAAACTCCCTCCCCAAACTCAAAGGGACTGGGAAAATAAGTTAGGAACAACAAAGTCTCTACCTGAGTGGAAACAATTTTTATCCTTTATCGAGAGCCGTTTTAATTCTTTAGAGAATATTTCGGAAGTAAATGGATTTATGAAACATATACAGCCGCCGGGCGCAACCTCCTTCCGGAGATCTCATGCAACAACATTTCACGCAAATCCGCAGCAAAAAACATCGAAATTCCCTTGCCGCCTTTGCAAAGGAAATCACGGTGTTCGTCATTGTAAACAGTTTATATCCATGGAACCCAAAATTCGAGCTGAAACAGCTAAAAAACACACAATTTGTAGCAACTGTCTAGGGTACGATCACCACGCATCGCTTTGCAGCAGTGGTAATCGTTGTTTCAAATGTGGTCTTATGCATCACACTCTGCTTCATATTGACTCACAAAATACTTATAACCCTCAAAATTCAAATACATACCAACAAAGATCACAATTCCAGCAACAGCAACCCCGAGCACAGAACCGAAACTATAATAATGGCAACAACTCAACTCAAAATCATTTCGTTCAAAATCTAGAACCATCTCCTTCTTCAGATGGATCTTCAACTCAAGTATTCACTTCTCAATTCAATAATATGAAATTTAAAGCGCTCTTAGCCACAGCTCTGGTCAAGGTTATAGCTTCAAACGGAGTCCATCACGTTCTTAGAGCCTTAATCGATCCTGGCTCTGAAGCCACATTTATCACCGAAAATGCCACCCAACTCCTAAGCTTAAAAAGATCCAGTACAACTAAAACTATTCAAGGTTTAGGAAGAACTTCAACCGGAACTTGCACTAGCATAGCGAAAGTTACTCTTCTATCTCTTCTCAATGATTCTTTCCGCATCACCATTGATGCCTTGGTATATCCACATATACAACTCACTTCAATGTTGCCAACCCAAAATCTACCAGCGAAAATTTGGGATCACCTTTCCCATCTTCAATTAGCCGATCCAACTTACAACGTTCCTGGGAAGATAGATATTTTAATAGGTGCGGATGTTTATGGCTCAATCATTTTAGAAGGTCTTGTAAAAGGTCCAGAAGGAGCACCCGCTGCTCAACTCACTGAACTAGGCTGGATCTTAACAGGATCTACAAACTCTAGACCTGTATCTCAATGTCTCACAGTGCAAATCCATTTTAACTCGTTGGATAAACAACTAAAAGAATTCTGGGAAATTGAAGAAAATATAGATGTAAGAAAACTATCACCAGAAGAAGAGCAATGCCAACAACACTTCAAAAGAACCGTCACTCGCAGAAAAGATGGTCGATACGAAGTTCAATTCCCCTTTAAAAATGAAGTTCGTCCATTATTAGGTGACTCGAAAAAGGCAGCATTAGCTAGATTCTTTCAAATTGAAAGACGTCTGTCTACAAACGAAAATTTGCGTCAGGCATATGTAGCATGCATAAATGAATATGTTGAGCTAGGTCATATGACAGAAATTCATTCACCTATGACGGAAATACTCGAGGGTAGCCACTATTTCATCCCTCATCACTCAGTGGTAAAAAACTCAAGCACCACTACCAAAGTACGTGTGGTTTTCGATGCATCATGTAAGACATCGAATGGCTTATCATTGAATGACACCCTTATGGTAGGTCCGCGACTCCAACCCGACATTCTCGATCTTGTTTCTCAGTGGAGAAAATTTAAAGTAGCTATGGTGGCAGATATCAGTATGATGTATCGTCAAATATGGATGGCTCAAAGTGATGTGTCTTTTCAACTGATATTATGGAGGCCATCAACAAATCAGCAAATAAAAATGTTTAAGATCAATACGGTCACATTTGGCACAGCGTCTGCACCACACTCAGCAGTAGGGTGCCTACAAGAAATAGCAAACGAAGTGAAGGATCTGTATCCACATGTGCACTAAGCGATTTTAGAGGGATTTTATGTAGATGATTTTATTTATGGAAGCGAAGAGGAAGAGGATGCAATTAGACTTCAAACCGACCTTATCAATTCATTAAAATCTGCTGGATTCCCTCTTAGAAAGTGGGCTAGCAATTCTGATAGGGTATTAGAGCAAGTTTCAAAGGATGAGAGGGAAGTTATTATACCCTTTGATCTCAATCGTCAAGATGCTATAAAAACTCTAGGCATTCAGTGGCATCCAGTTCAAGATGTTCTGAAATTTAAATTTGAACTACCCAATATATCGAAATATACAAAACGCACTGTTCTTGCAGATATAGCTCGTATATTTGATCCAGTCGGATGGATTTCACCTTGTGTTGTAATAGCAAAACTAATTCTGCAACAACTTTGGTTAAAGGAAGTTTCATGGGATGCTCCAATTAATCCAGAAACGGAACGTTCTTGGACCAAATTACGACAAGAATTACCAAAACTTCATACCGTTGAAATACCACGTTGGATCAATCCACGGGTTCTGCGATGCATCAGAAAGGGCTTATGCAGCAGTTATCTATGTGAGGGTCATAACACATAAGGAAGAACACATTCACTTGCTTATGTCAAAAACAAGAGTGGCCCCACTCAAAAATATTTCATTACCACGCTTGGAACTCTGCGCTGCACTCTTACTAGCAAAACTCCTTCACAGAGCGATAAAAACTATGCGATTTGATCAGCCAGAAATATTTGCGTGGTCTGACTCAATGATTGTACTGGCCTGGATTAAGGGAAGCCCTACAATTCGAACAACATTTGTTGCCAATCGAGTTGCAGAGATTCAAACGCTTACTAATCCTAGTGTCTGGAGACACGTAGGAACTAAAAATAATCCAGCAGATATCTGCTCTAGAGGATTGTTACCACTGGAACTAATTTCAAACGAAACTTGGTGGAAAGGTCCATCGTTTCTTAAAGGATTCGTCACACCGATCCTTCCAGCAGCGATCCCATTTAGAACTGACATAGAATCGAAAAATAAAAAAAATAATATTGAAATGCAAAACCAATTTTATAAACAGAATCTGGCAAATTTTAACATAATTAGAAACTTGTCACAAATAGTATCAAACTGCGTTATACTAAATTCCAAATTATTTCATAGATATTCAACACTTAACCGTCTTATCCGAACAACTGCCATATGGAGACGATATATATTTAATAAATTTTTATCTAATCCACAAAATCCAAGAAACACATCTCCAATCTCAACAGAAGAACTAATTTCTGCAAATAAACAGCTCATTCGTATTGTCCAGAGGGAAACTTTTTTTGATGAAATAAAGTCTCTCAAGGAAAAAAGAGTAATAAGTAAAACAAGCCATATTCTGAACCTTAACCCGTTCCTAGATTCAGAAGGTATTTTACGGGTAGGTGGCCGCCTATCTCAAGCACCTCTTTCATTCAACCAAAAACACCCAATTATCTTAAGCGACAAACACAATTTCACAAAGCTACTAGTTAAAGACATTCATCAGCGAACCCTTCATGGGGGACAGCAGCTGATGATTGCAGAAGCTCGAAACTCCTATTGGATTACTAATGTGAAACGACTAAGTAAATTAACAGTTCATCAATGCATTCGTTGCCATCGGTATAATGCAAAAATGCAGGAGCAATTGATGGGAAACCTACCTACCGAACGCGCAACAATAACGAGGCCATTCACTAACACAGGTGTAGACTATGCTGGGCCAGTAGAGATTAAATTGTGGAAAGGGCGCTGCAATAAAATGACAAAGGGATACATTGCGGTATTTGTCTGTCTATCTACGAAAGCGATTCATATTGAACTTGTGAGTGATCTTAGCTCAGCAGCATTTATCGCTGCGTTTAGAAGATTTATTTCTCGTCGCGGAATTTGCACCAACATGTTCAGCGATTGCGGAACCAATTTTAAGGGTGCAAACACCGAACTTAAACATGACAGCAAGTTTATATCTGCAGAATGGTCAACCGAAGTTCAAGCCAAGCTAACTACCTTCAACACCACTTGGCATTTTAATCCACCTTCATCTCCTCATTTTGGAGGACTTTGGGAAGCTGGAGTAAAATCCATAAAACATCATCTAAAGAGAACGATCGGAACTGCAAGGCTCACATTCGAAGAATATGCAACGCTTTTATCTCAAATCGAGGCATGCCTCAACTCGAGACCACTCTGTCCAATCTCTAGCGACCCAGATGATCTATCCGTATTGACACCAGGACATTTTTTAATAGGATCTTCACTCATTTTACTTCCAGATAGGAATTATTCAAACAAAAACATCAACAACTTGGACAGGTGGAAATATCTTCAGCGGCTAGTCCAGAATTTTTGGAAACAGTGGAGCACATCGTACCTTCACCTCCTCCAACAGCGTCCAAAGTGGTTGCAAGTTCAACCGAACATAAAAATAGGAGACATCGTCCTTATAAAAGAGGATAATCTTCCTCCATCGTTATGGCTGCTAGCGCGGGTTCTAGAACTTCATGCAGGCGCAGATGGTCTTACTAGAGTTGTAACACTAAAAACAGAAAAATCCGTATTAAAGCGACCAATCGCGAAACTATCCTCACTGCCGATTTTTGGAACCGTCGGAGTCGACCATACTAAGAAATTAGATTTAACAAATAAAAACTTATCAATGCACATTATCAACTCATCATATAATGAAATTAGATATGTACATAATCAATTGCAAAAATCTCTAAATACCTAATCAACAATTTAACTCACTCAGTATGAAGCAAATCAAAACAAATAAACAACATTAAAAATGAACTCACCCCCTAATAGGATATTAAGAAAAATATCTATTAAGTTTGCATAAATGTACTTCTTAGCTTCAATCATGAGTTCACTGCATAATATTCACAACATTGAATTATTTTTTTAATGCTTCTTATTTTTTTCTTTTATGTTTGTAATTTCTGGCCAAGCTGACAAGTCAAAGGAACATACCGAGTAAAAACAACGCAAACCGCCAATATGATGTCATCAAACACGTCACAGGAAACAAACGAACAACCAAAATAATCGAGCACCGGTAGCTTTTGAATAACGGTCCCGAGACGCGGAGCATGTTGGTTCCCAAATCCCAACAACAATTTAAGCACTCGGTACCTTTATGCATGAGGATGAATTTGCATATAATCATATCGAATTATTTGTCGAAATGCGCAACAAAAGTATTACAAAGTGCAAAAACGCATTGTTCGACAAATAATTCGATACATTTTGTTGCAATTATATTAAAAATGGGGACACGGGACACACTTTACACATAAAATTTCACACGCGGCGAACTATTGGGACTACGAAAAACTAACTAAAGGAGAACAGCAAAACTTGAAGGCTCTGCATTATCTTACTCTCTCTAACCAGCGCAGCATTATCTATTGGTCTCATTTTTATTTAGTTAAAAATTAAAGTAAAATGTAATGTTTAAAAGAAAGCAGACAAATATTCTTGAATTTATATGTGCCTCTCATTTTAACTCAAGAGTTTTAATATTATCTTTCATTTTTAGTACAAATGTAATTTATACATGTAATTGTAACTCCGAATTAAAGAATAACTCAATTCAAAGAAAATGTAAACTAACAAATACAGATAAAGTTGTATATAACAAATTTAAATTTAAAGTAAAAGGTCGTTGACATTATCCCATCAGCTGATTCAATAACATCGCATCCGAGATTTCTTCGTAGGCAAATTTAACATGTTTGGACACTAGCTATTTACCATTATATCGAGTTACATTCAATTCATTCCTTCTTTTTGATTTAAAATAAATTAATTATTATAACGTTTTTAAAGAAAGCATTTTTTTATTTTATTTTGAACTTGAAATAATTAACTCAATAAACCTTAAATTGAGTTTTGAATTTTTATATTCTTTTTTGATGAAAACTTATGTCAATTAAGAACAACTCTTGTCTCTGACACTATATATCAAATGATAACGAATTGGAAAGTATCAGAGGAACACTCATTCTCAGACCATAGATACATCCAATTCAGTTTAAATGATGTACCCACCACACGACCAGTTTTTCGTAATTATAGGAAAACAAACTGGCAAACGTATAGAGATATTCTGAAAAGATCGCTTACAGCCGAATCTTTAGATATCCCCTACAACACCTCAGATCTAGATAACAAAGTCAAGGATCTGACACTAACCCTGAACAATGCAATGAATATTTCTTGTCCTCTTCTGCAAGTTAGAGGAAAAAAGAAACCTTATTGGTGGAATTCGGGATTAGAACCGCTCAGGAAAAGTTGCAGAAAACTCTTCAATCGAGCTAAATACACAAAAAAATCCTCAGATTGGGACTTATATAAAGAATCCTTAAAGATTTATAAGAAACAATTGAGGACAAGCAAAAGATCTTCATGGAGGAACTTCTGCAATAAAATAGAAGATACTTCTGAAGCATCCAGATTGAGGAAAATCCTCTCAACAAATCCAGTCATGCCAAGCTCTTTGAAAATGTCAAATGGCTCCTGGACAAATTCATGTGAAGAATCACACAATTTGCTACTTGACACTCATTTCCCAGGTAGCTCGCAAAACATTTGCAACATTGACTCACTAGAGTCGGATAACAAAGGTATAAAGATCCAAGGGTTAATAACAAGGGACAAACTAAAATGGGCAATTAACAGCTTCGATCCATACAAATCGGCAGGACCAGACGGCATAATACCAGCCGAACTGCAAGTTGCTTTAGACATTATCCTACCCACGTTAGAGATAATAATGAACAGTTGTCTAAACCTGGTTCATATTCCCCTTATATGGAGAGAAGTCAAAGTAGTCTTTATACCCAAAGCCGGTAAATGCTCCCACGTTACGCCCAAGGACCTAAGACCTATCAGTCTATCGTCATTTCTTCTCAAGACACTGGAACGATTGATTGACATTCATCTGCGTAGTGCTATAAAACCAAACCTTTTTTCTACAGCACAACACGCTTACTGCAAGGGAAAATCAGTAGAAACTGCGCTACATACCTTGGTACGCGCAATCGAATACTCCCTAGATCACAAAGAATACACTCTAGTTGCATTCCTAGATATAGAAGGCACCTTCAACAATGTCGACAGCGCCGCAATAGCGAAGACACTGCAGAATCTCAATGTGGATAGCTCACTTGGTAACCTTATAAAATTCATGCTGAAAAGCAGAATTATAAATGCGGAACTAGGTAGCTTTACTACAAGAAGGTCAGTCAGTAGAGGAACCCCACAAGGTGGAGTCCTATCCCCACTTCTATGGAACATGGTAGTTAATGATCTGCTAATAGACCTAGAAGAAGAGGGATTCAAAGTGATTGCATACGCTGACGATATTGCCATTGCCGTATCAGGAAAGCACCCTCAAGTTTTAACAGAACTTATACAAACCGCTCTCAACAAGCTACTAAAATGGACAGATCGATGTGGCTTAGGTGGTAACCCCCACAAGACTGAACTAGTCCTATTCACAAGGAAATACAAGATTCCTCAACTAGACCCTCCATCGATTAAAGGTGTTCCACTCACTTTCTCAGATCAAGCTAAATACCTGGGTCTTATTTTAGACAAAAAGTTAAGTTGGAAACCTAATATACAGGAAAGAGCAAGGAAAGCCACGGTAGCTCTCTTTTCTTGTAAAAAAGCCGTAGGGAACAAGTGGGGCTTGTCTCCACAAATTACTCACTGGATATACACTGCGGTCATCAGACCGATACTTACTTACGGGGTGACCGTATGGTGGACGGCCTTAGATAAAGCGATTAATCGCGATAAACTAAGCAGAGTTCAACGTTCAGCGTGTATGTGCATCAGCGGAGCTCTCCGCTCGACACCTTCCGCTGCACTAGACATACTACTCAACCTGACACCCCTAGATATTTACAGCAAACAAATGGCCGCGAGCACAGCCATACGTCTCAAAGCCATCTCTCAATGGACCAATAACTCTATTGGCCATACCACCATTCTGAATTTATTCGGAACTCTACCAAGTCACTCTGACTACATCACTCCCTTTTTGGTCTTCGATAAAAACTTTGAAGTCACAATTCCCTCAAGGTCAGCTTGGGAGGAAGGGGCTTTGACAGATAATAGATCAGTAAACTTTTTTACAGATGGATCGAAGACCGAAAACGGAGTGGGTGGTGGAGTGTACTCAGATGGACTAAACCTTAGTCTCTCCTGCCGCCTACCAAACCATTGTAGCGTATTCCAAGCGGAAATTCTGGCGATAAAGGAAGTATTGTCCTGGCTTAAAGAAAACGTGGTATCTAACACGGATATCCGTATCTTCTCAGACAGTCAGGCTGCTTTGAAATCCCTCGTAAACTTTGCTTTGAAATCGTCTCTGTAAACTCCATTACAGCCCAAGACTGTCGTTCGTCTCTAATGGAGATGGCAAAACAGTTTAACATTCACCTATTCTGGGTGCCGGGTCACAGGGACATTCCGGGGAATTGCAAAGCCGACGAACTCGCCAGAATTGGAACGGAAATGCCTATCTTACCCGAAAAGGCAAATATAGGTATGCCCATAGCTACAAGTAAACTTATGCTGAAACGAATCGCTCTGGAACAATCAAACACAAGATGGCTTAATACTACCACTTGTATGGCGACCAAACAAATCTGGCCTAAACTGGATCCGAAACGGTCAAAATGTCTTTTGTCCCTCAGTAGATCTCAGATCAGCTCCGTCATAGGTGTCATAACTGGACACTGTCTCATAGGTAGACACGCCGCACGACTCGGTGTGCTATCAAACGATTTTTGCAGGAGTTGCTTGGACGAGGAGGAAGAGGAGACAATCCTACACCTTCTTTGTACATGCCCTGCTCTCTCTTACAGACGCAAACTTCATCTAGGAGAATATTTCTATAATGAACCAAGCGATCTCATAAATAAAAACATTAAAAGTCTCCTTCGCTTCATCAGAAGCTCCAAATGGTTTTAACTAGTAGGAAACTTTTTAGTTCCCTATTAGATCGTGGTATCACAATGGACCTCTAATGGTCTAAGTGTGTCAGACGCTTTAATGACAGCCACTTTAACCTAACCTAACCTAACCTAGTCGACATTCTCTACATTGTCGACACCATAGTCGACATTGTCTACATTGTCGACACAATTGTCTACGCATTAATGTAGACAATCAAAGTCGACACGTAGAGGAACAACACTGTTTGTGTCAAATTATTGAAAACAATCACCGAAAACTCGTCTTATAATGTCAAGAACGCGAGCGAATTCATTGAAATTGTTCCTCCAATTTGTTTAGAAGAGGATGATATTATGGTATCGTTTGACGTAGTATCATTGTTTACCAACATACCAATCCAATTGGTTTTGACAACAGTTGAGAAAAGTTGGAACCGTATAAAGGAGCATACAGATTAAAAAATCAATGTTCATTGAGATGTTGCGGTTCTGCATCATTAACAACAATTATGTGCAGTTCGATGGCCTTATATATCAGCAAAAACAAGGTGTCCCAATGGGTAGCACAGCATCACCTGTCCTTGCTGATATAGTAATGGAGACATTATTGGATGAAGTTTTAGGCAAGCTTACCATTAAACCGAAAATTCTAACGAAATATGTAGATGACTTGTTTGCTGTAGTAAAATCGTCTAGACTTGATAAAACGTTAGAAGTTATCAACTCCTTCAACAACAAACTAAAGTTCACAGTAGAAATTGAGAAAGAAGGTGAACTCCCGTATCTAGACTTGAAAGTGATAAGAAATAATGATCGTATAATTTTCCTCTGTTTACGTTGGCACATCAAAGCAGAAATTAAAAAAGCGTCTCTCTGGCCACAGGTCAGATATCAATAGTGGGAGTGCGCAAAAAACAGCACTCGCTCTTGACTGTATAAAAGAGAACCATAAACCAGATTTGGAGAAAGTCAAAATCAGACCAAAAACATAAATGTTAAAAAAAGAGCCAAGTTCTCCTATACAAAAACCTTTGTGTAACAAGTCAGCCGTGAAAAGTACTGAGATCTAAAAGTACGCCAAGTTCTTACTTCATGAAGGTTTAATACCGAATATTTAAAGTAGGATAATATTGAAACAGCTACAATGTAATAGAGAAATTTTATTATTTAATGATTACTGACTAAAATTTTATGGGTTCACTCGCCAAGTTTTTAAAACCTTTCGAATTAGGCATACAAAAAACTTGCCAGAAATTTGGTGTGGCGTCTGTGCCTGACTAGTTTAGCAAATATTCCGAAGTTTAAGTTTCTAACTTCATTGGTACTGAAGATAAGGAGGGGTCAAAAACCGCCTGAGTGTTGAGAGCAAGGATAATTATACTGCTTAGGCAGCACTGCAATATCAAGTGATCATCCCTGGGCAATTGCCATCTGCTCTAATAGATATACATATATATATACTTGATTGCATTGTCTTTTCTACTCTTGCATTTGGCGGCTTAACCGAAGAAGTCTATTTTAAATTAATTATTAAATAAGTATTTTGTAAACTCGAAAAGTATTTTATTTTATTTTCTTGTATGACCCAAGGTCATAACACTGAGTTTGTTCCTGTAAAAAGGGTGTAGTGCCAGAACTTGGCTGGGCACTACCGTGCCCTTTAATCTTACAGAAAGAGAAAAACCAAGCGAAGAGATTTCTTCTTGAGATGTTGCATATCATCAACACCGACAACGCAGTGAACCGACGATCGGATTGTGAGAATCTTTAACGAGTTTGCTTTCGTTGGCTCGGCATAAATCCTCGTATCAAACCCTCCTAGTGGGTGCCGGGCGGTAATGATCACCACAGAAATCTTGTGCGTTGTCAAGATGGGGATCAGCTAAGGTCAGGTCGCAATGTTGTAATGTTCCTTTACTCCTCAATAGTTCAACCCTCAACAATGCGATTTTACCATAGATACAGGTCCCTAATTTTCAGTGGTGGTGTGAGCGATTATTCATAATCCGTGCCGAAGAAATGAAAGGCTGGGGGGAAAACCAGTCACTAACGAGCTCATTTAGATGCCCTCACCGGGTCCGTCTTAATACTTGCCTTACCCCGGTATTTCGGCTCTGCCGGGGCTGACCTCTCTTTTCCGACCTACTCGTGGGACCTAAATTTAAAAAAAAAATATCAAAATGAACAAACAAACGACAACTATGGACATTGCAAAGGATAAAGAAGACGAACTCTTTGGCCTCTAGCCAAGAGACATTGACGGGAAGCTCTCACGGCATAGAAACCTGTGCCGTTGAGATAACTTCCAAACCTTCAGGGAGCATAGCGAGTACCAGCCATAGTACTCCTGTGTTCCCTAAGCCGAACAATACTGCCAAGCCATCGTGTAGCAATGCCAGCCATAGCAATGCTGTCCGTGGTAAGAAGAAATCTTCTGGCGTTCTTCGAAAGCACCAGTTCCTACATGCCTCGTTTATTCTTAGTAAGATTGCCAAGAATGAGGCTGAGGGAACTGGTCACGAGAGGGACGCCGAGGATAAAATCAAGTACCAGAAGGCTATTGATGACTACAATAACCTTCTGACAAAAAAAGAAAAGGCCGTCAAGCGAAACAGGTCTCATGAAGATACTTTACCTTCCCAAAAGAAGAGTAAACTTGATGGCAATTTGAAGAAGAAGATAGCCACATCTTCTAGAGCGGCGCAACCACCTACTCTAAGCGAGGTCGTCAGGGATGACCTCCAGGTAGCGGTTGTAGATGAGCTCTCCACCAACAGCAAAGGTCTTCTGTCGGTGTGGAGCTCAATCGAAGCCAAGCTCTCTGAGATGGTGTTCACCTATACCCTGTCTACTACTGAAGGACCCTACCCCAGTTTCGACTCTGGGGAAATGCTTAGGTGATACAGGGTGATCAAATGCGAGGACGCGTTTTCAAGGGATTTCCTTAGAGACAGCATTGCTAAGGTCAGCAATGACTGGGAGGGTTTGAAGCTCAAGCTTATCCCAGCTAAGGAGATCCCTAGACAACCAAAGGCCCGCATTTGGTTGCCCCTCATGGGCATCAAACCGAGCGGACTGGAGCTGATCCGGGGTCTTCATAGGTTGAACCCGCTGGTCCCCATGCACGACTGGGTTGTCATCAAGGCGGAAGAACCGCAAAAGACCAGCACTCCATACCTTCTGAGGATCATGGAAGAAAGCAGAGGGGCTCTCGAGAAGGCTGAGTATAAACTCCGTTTTGGCGTCAGGCATGCTAAGATTAAAATCCTGCAGGGTCAGGGACCAGATACCGATAAAGTGGATGAGATCCTTCTCGGATCACAGATGGATCCTTTTCAACATAGGTTTGAAGGTAGAAACCCCTCCTCCATATAGAAATCCCAAAAGAACTGACTGGAAGAAATTCAGTCAGATCGCTAAATCTAAGCTAGGCAATTTACCATTAATTAGTGTAGAATCTGTGAAAGTTCTTGAATCTAAGGTAAAGACTTTCAAAGCAGCGATTAACACTGCCTTTAAGGTCTTCTGTCCAGTTAAATATAGCCGCAAAAAATTCCCTCCTTGGTGGAATGAAGATCTTTCTGCACTTAGAAAAATGACCAGAAAGATCTTCAACATCTGTCAGAAGGAGAAATTCTTTCAACCATATAAAGACTGTCTAAAAGTCTACAAGCGAGCCATAGCAGCATCTAAGAAGCTTGGCTCCACAGAAAATATTAAGGATTTTGCCAGACGTAGTAAAGTTCTGTCAAAGGAACATTGCAACCCTTCGTTTCTGAAAAAATCTGACGGTATCTGGACAGCCCCTCCAGCAGAGTCCTTGGAACTGCTGATGACAACACATTTCCCGGGTTGTAAGAACAGTTACCCCGAAACGCTTAGCACTATAAATACCGTTATAGCTCATAAGGAGCAAATCAATTCTGTTATAACAGGATATAGTATTTCATGTGCGATTAATACTTTCTCCCCTTACAAATCACCAGGCCCTGATTGCATAATCCCAATTATGCTGCAGAAACTGCAATACTTGGCAGTACCATGGCTTGAAATGATCTTCAAAGGCTGTCTCTATCTCAATCATGTACCCGAGTCATGGAGACATGTAAGAGTGGTCTTTATTCCGAAGGTCGGCAAACGAGGTCATGAATCCGCGAAGGACTTTAGACCAATTAGTCTGACATCTTTTGTACTAAAGACACTAGAGCGCATCCTTGATACTCACATCAGAGTTTTACTAGAGGGTCGTCCTCTTGATGAATCGCAACATGCATACCTAAAAGGCAAGTCTACTGAGACTACCGTGCATAAAGTAGTGCGTGCAATAGAGAAGATAATTCACTACAAAGAATATACCCTAGCAACCTTCCTAGACGTGGAGGGTGCTTTTAATAACGTCCTAACTGAATCCATTCGCGAATCACTTGCTCACTTTGGTGTAGAAAGCTTCATATCTAAATGGATTGTCTCTATGCTCAGTGACAGAAGGATCCAAGCAACGTTAGGAAACACAATTTCTACTAAGCATGTTAGTAGGGGAACTCCCCAGGGTGGTGTTCTCTTCCCTCTTCTATGGCTCTTAGTCATGGACAAAATTCTCGTCAAGCTCAGAAGTAGTGGTGTGAAAACAGTAGCGTATGCTGACGATCTGCTTTTATTGGTATCAGGAAAGTTTACCACAGTGATTAGTGAAATCACTGAATTGGCTCTGAAAAGAGTTAGTAGTGGACTAGGAGTTAATCAGAGTAAGACGGAACTGATGCTCTTTACTACCAGGACTAAAATACCTACATTCACCCTACCTCGACTTAAGGGTCAAACTCTTTCCTTATCTTCCGAAGCTAAATACCTTGGAGTTATTCTCGACCCCAAATTGAATTGGAAGGTAAATATTGAAGAACGGGTTAAGAAAACCTGTATAGCTTTCTATGCCTGCAGAAAAACTTTTGGTAAGAAGTGGGGCCTTCAGCCGAAGATGATTTTGTGGACGTACACTGCAATGGTACGGCCGATTTTGTCTTACGGATCGAGTGTATTTCAAGCTGAACTACTAGCAATAAAGGAGGCATGCAAGTTGCTCCAATCTAACCAAAACCAATTCAGAAATATAGCTATCTGCTCAGATAAACAGGCGCCCAAGCAACACAATTACCTCTTACAGATATCTTGAAAAGTTATTTTCCAAGTGTTTTCAACTCTTTGAACAATCTTAAAGAGGTCTGTAATACCCAAAAAGGCCTAAAGGGGAGGAGTCTATTGTATTGAACAAAGAGTTCTAAGTAAAGTATTTGTAAGACTTCATAAAGACCATTTTTTGATTAATCTATAAAGACTTTCAAGTGGTTTTCAAGATGTTTATATTTTTGAGTAGAAAGATTGAACTGCGAAGAAGAAAAATGTATAAAAAATGTCTTTCTCTTTCACGCAAATACAAATTTAATGCAATTCAAATAAAATGGATTGACTAATATAAATACACAAACATGGCGAATTATTTCCTTCAATAATTTATGACTGGATTTACGATATTCATTGTATACCCTTTTTATGATTGTGTGTTTTAATTTGCGAGAGAAGATTTAATTTGAAACCGCATACTCTACCCTACTTGAGATTAACGCGCCTTCAAATAGAACAGTATTTACAAAGAAATATTCAGAAAAATAATGTTATAATAATAAAATGCCCTCAGAATAAAAAAATAAATGACGTTTATGTATGCAATAGATATGGCCGATTCATGTATGTGTATGTATCGAAGGTATTCCTACCTTTGAGTATATATAATATGGAGGGCTCGTTCCTATCACTAATGCATTGTAGTACTTGCAGTTGTGATAGGGGTCGCTGTCTCACTTTCTGTAAGTTAAGGATACAGCTGTATGCTGTCAATTTGTGTTTACCTTCTCCTCGCACATCGTTCTCCGTCACATGTGATATGAAGCACTCGGTAAATTTTCAGTCTTGTTTGTTTGCAAAAAACCGCATATCAATAAGCTTTGTGACTGTTTTAATTTTTTACAAATTATACGTAAAAATAAGATCTAAATTTAAAGTTACTTTTAATTGCTATTTTGTTATCAAAATATTAAAGTTCCCTACTTGGAGGCGAATAGCTTCCCCACAATGTGACCAATACAATGGATTTACCAAGGATGGCGACTACAATCGGGAGATCTTTCAACATCTGGACTGCAGTAATTTAGCCTCGATTAAGAGAGATGAACAGCAGAATGATTTCTCTGACATCAGCGATCCATTCCCTGCAAGTGGTTTGTGTCACTTTTGTAATGAGGTAAAGATTAAGGAACTGGCAGAATTCCAACCGAAAAACGAGTCCAAATTCGCAGACGAACTCAAGGTGTAATGAGTTTTAGTTGGATTTAAAAAAATAAATTTGTAGAAATATTTAGCTTGAAAAAGTTTGGGGGCGACTTTCCTGGTAGCACGAGTATAGTGTTGATTTTTTTTTACAGTTAGGTATGGGTCTCAATAGAACAGGGGTCGAATCGCGTAAGGTGATAGTTGACTATCAATTTGTTGATTGTCGCTTTGACCATCGCTCTCTCTATAATTCTTAATTGATATGATAGAGACAGCTATGGTCAAAAACGACAATCAACGAATTGATAGTCAACTATCACCTTACGTGATTCCACCCCAGGGTTAAAATATTAGAGTGAGGAAACCCCCCTAAATCCTAAAAAAAAATATTTTCTTTTCGGTTTTAACCTCACTTTTTGTTTGACTCAATTTTTTTGACGAAATTGTAAATTAAAGTGCTTAATTGGTTTATGTATTCAATGTTACTATCTATTCTGAATCGAACACAAAAAACCGAATAATTTTATGTCTTTTAGTTCTTGAGAAAATTGAAAATTACTAAGACTACTTTTTGTTTTTTGCTTACATACTTACATAAATGCATCAGTGCCTTTGAGTATATATAATATGGAGAGCTCGTTCCTATCCCTAATGCATTGTAGTACTTGAAGTTGTGATAGGGGTCGCTGTCTCACTTTCTGTAAGTTAAGGATACAGGCGTATCCTCCGATTTGTGCTTACCTTCTCCTCGCATATAGTTCTCCGTCACATGTGATATGAAGCACTCGGCAATAACTTTGTCTTACACAAATTTGAGTAGCGCCCCCTATGATAGTCACGCATTTGGAATAGAAACGAGACCTCCATATTATATATACTCAAAGATCAGTGCTAGCATCCAGCATTATGGCGCATAAACAGTATAAAATCACTGAACCAAAGAAAGAGAGGAAAAACGTCAAAATAAAGCAAAAAAAAAGTTTTTCATGTGCATCGCAGCCATTATTGTGTTCAATTTGTATGAAAAAGTGAAACTTTAAAAATTAATTAAAAATAGTTATAAATGTTTCCTCACTTTAAAATTGTGATATTTGTTATTTAAAAGTGCTAATCTATTGAATAAAACTATCCGCGTGTGGAAATTCGTGCTACCTTAAAGGAAAGTTGAGCCAAAGTTTGTGTTTATTTGGTGGTTTAATGATACAGAAATATTGAATAATAAAATGTTTGTTTTGTTTGTTAATTTGTATGCTATTCTTTTGTTCTAACTTAGTATCTTCCCGCAAGGCAATCAATCCTACCAAAAACTTTTTTTTGGTTGCCGCTGTCAAAAAACTTTGTCTTACACAAATTTGAACAGCGGCCCCTATGATAGTCACGCATTTGGAATAGAAACGAGCCCTCCATATTATATATATTCAAAGTTGTTTATATAAACTCAAAGATAAACAAGGACTAATTGACAGAAAGGCCTTGGTATCTCTGCATTGGAGTATCTTTGATTAAGTGTTGCCGGGTGTAAGAACTAAGAAGCTCAGAATCAGATACAAAATAAAATTAGGCTTTCGTGTTGCATTAAAATGGTATTTTTCTTTAATAGTAATGTTGTGTCACCACCTCTTAGTTTGTTTATGGGTGCCGATAAATATGAAAGTAAATGGGCGTCAATTTTATTTTGTTTAAGAAGTAATAATTAATTTCAACAATTTTCAATTTTAGACGAAGAACTAATAAGGTGGGGGTGGCCCGAGGATATTTGGTTCCATGTACATAATTACTCTTCAGCTCATGTTTATTTACGGTTAAAAAATGTAAGTTGGCTTATTTGAATCGCATTCGCATCTACAATAAACTTTGTCTAAGAATTAGAATATGTTCAGAAACAATTATTTTTTTTTTAACCCTGCAGTCGTCGCGTGGATTACTATTGTAATCCACTAATGCAAAATTGAGAATGCCGAAACACTTGGTGGAGATTTGTTGTCTCTTTTAGTACTTAAGTTAAATAGTGAAGTAATAATTTATATTTTTTAACATTAAATAATGTATAATTGCATTTTCCAGCAAAATAAATTTGAAAAAATTAAAGCATACTGGTTTTATTCTAATTTTAAAATAGATATAATGTAATCCGCGCGACAACTGGTGAGACTTTTTGGTGCGTGACGACTGCAGGGTTAAAAGAAGGCTCAACTTTACTTTAAGGTAGCACGAATTTCCACACGCGGATAGTTTTATTCGGTAGATTAGCACTTTTAAATAACAAATATCACAATTTTAAAGTGAGGAAACAATTATAGGTAACTATTTTTAATTAATTTTTAAAGTTCTTCAATTTCCATACAAAATGCACTTTTTTTTTGTTTATTTTGACAATTCTCTTTATGAAAGTATTACCAGAGTTGGGTTATTTTTGGGATATTATTGGGATTTTTTTAATTTTTTGTCAATTTTGTAAGGGAATTATTTGTTGATTAAAAGGAAGTTTCTGAACCCACAGTACTTTTAGGCTAGCCGCGCACTAGCAATTTTTAGTTGCGAAACTGTTTGGTTACTTATAGAAAACAGATGAACTGTTTGGTTGAATGTCCGTGAATTTGCAGATAATTATATGTTCAATAAAATGGCGAACTTATTTTAGGCAATCGTTTAGTTTGTGTCAAAACACAAACTTTTTAGTTGCTCGAACCAAGCAGTTTCGCAACTAAAAGTTGCTAATGCGCGGCTAGCCTTAAGTTAAAACACTGTTGACATTGGCCCCTGCCTGGCGGCGACTTTACATGCCCTTCGGAGCGACGGAGTCGCGTGAGCGGTTGTGTCCCCGAAAAAGGGAGAACCCGCGAAGCGGGCCACCCACAGTACTGTTAAGCTAAAAAACTGTTGATATAATATCGAAATCTAGCCACTTTCAGTACACTTTAGTCAAGAAAACACTAAAAAAATAAACAAAAAGTGAGGTTAAAACTGAAAAATAAAACATTTTTTTTATGATTTAACGGTGTTTCCTCACTTTAATATTTTAAATCTCTTCTATTGAGACCACTAGCTCTCTGTAAAAATCAATACTATACTCGTGCTACCTTAAAGGAAAGTCGCCCCCGTTTTTATATAAACTAACAGTAAGATAAATTTTATAAAATAGTGTAAGTTTGTGAGTAGTTATAATGAAACAGAATTCCAATTAATATTGTACATTTTAAGTATCTTATTAAAGACAGTTTATAAGAACAGAAAAATAAATACATACATATATACCTAGAAGGAAAAAAATAGATAAAGAAATTGAAGATTAAGAAGAAGGAGATAGGAAAAAGGATTAGTCTAAACTGAAGGATGATGTTAGTTGCTTTGGTTGCTTAGAAATACTATTAGTTCACTGTGAAACTGTTTAATGCTGCTTATTTTTCTCAAAGAAGATGGAAGTGAGTTCCAGAGACGGATAGCGGCGATGAAGAACTGCCTTTCAGGTGTCAGACAATTAAATCTAGGGAGTATTAACAGATTGCACGGTTTGACTCTGCGAAGCCAAGAATTTCAAAGTGATACTTTGGTTCACGTATTTGAATTATATTAAAAAGCATTTTAAGGGTTCGAAATTGTAAAAAAATTTCAAATGACATATCGAGAAGCCTCATACTCAAGTGCGAAACATGATCATATTTTCTTAGTCCGTAGATATACCGAATGGTGCTGTTGAAGACGACCTTTAGTTTTTTTTTGCAAGACGAATCACAGTTTAGGAAAATTTCGCAGCCCTGTGTAAGTACGGGTAAGAATAAGGTTTTTGCAAGCATAAATAGTGTATCTATTGGGCTGAATTGGTGGCAAGTCCATAGAGTGCGCAGAACTCCATAAGTTTTTCCGACAATAGAATAAATATGATTGTTCCAGGTAAACGTTCTGTTAAAGGTAATTCTTAAGTTCTTAGCTGTGTTAACGAATTCTAGAGCAATATTATTTAATAAAATTGGTGGAAAGTATGTTAAATCCAAGGGTTTTTTCGAGATTACTAGGCATTTGCGTTTATTGGGATTGAGACCTAAACCATTTCTGAATGACCAGTCAGAAATCAAACCAAGTTCCTCATTAATTGTGTAGACACAATTCTCGATTAAGCCGAGTGGACAACTTTTATAGATTTGAATGTCGGCGTAAAAGTGCGTAGATGATTGTGAAATGATGGATGCAATTTCATTTATATATAATGAGAAGAGGAGTGGTGCCAAAATAGATCCTTGGGGAACACCCCGGGGAACAGGAACGAAACCTGAATAATTATTATCTAGACACACGGCCTGCATTCTGCCACTTAATAGGATGCAATTAGTTTGATTGCATCAGAAGAAAGATTGAAGGAAAACTGTAGTTTTTTTAGGAGAAGAGAATGGTTAACCATGTCAAAGGCTTTCGAAAAGTCTAGAAGGACCAAAAAAGTAACTTCATCGTTATCAAGACTTCCTGATATCCTCAACCACTTTTATTAGCGCGGTAGTGCAACTGTGTTTGGGTCGAAAACTCGAATGAATATCAACTAACAATTTATTTCTCATAATGTACTCGTTTAATTGCCTTTGCATTACTCTTTCACAAACTTTTAAAAGGAAGGGAAGGATTGAAATCGGTCTGAATTCATCACATGCTGCATTTTTAGGAATGGGTATAATCTTAGCCAATTTTCATTGACTTGGGGAAAATACCGGTTGTTGGACAGTGTTGAGGATGTATGTTATGAAAGACAGTAAAAAAGGCATTATGGCTTTAAGGAAGATGGGATTAATTTCATCAACTCCGTCTGCATTCGATTTCACTGAAAGAATGCTTTCCAAAACGTCAAGATCATTTACACCATAGAAACAAAAAAATGAACATATAGGACCTGCAGTGGAAACCTCCTTACTAATCAATAGTGGGGTGTTAAGGGATTATGATTACCCTTTAAATTTTTTCAACACAGCGCGGGCGTGAAGTTACGGAAGAGAAAGAAGGATAGGAAAGATGTGTGGCACGATGTTTTGAGACTGAGGGAGGGTGGTTGTCTCAGATTTTTTTATCTCCAGCGATGGCGGCTCAACTAAAGCGGATAAAATGCCGTGTCTTATTTTTATGTCAATTATAATTCGCATTATTTTATTCTTATTCATCCTTGTTGGGCATACTAGTTTAATTCAATCACATGTTGTTAGTATTATGCCTAAATAACATGTAATGAGTAAACCAGCAACCCATTTGATGACAATTTTTAGAAGGTATTAATGGGATTAAAGGCGACATAGACGACGGCAGGTATCGAACCTGTGATCGTGAGGTTTACAGGCGAGCACACAATCATCGCGCCACGGCCACCCTCAAATTATGAACTTTTTTTTAAGTTCATCACTATCAATATTATGATGAGATTGAAGTCTTTGTTTACCAAGTCCAAGTTCACGTAAGTTTTTCCAAAGCTTCCTACCATCCGTTTTAGTATTAAGGTGACTTGAGAAATAATGTTTTTTAGCTGTTCTTATTTCTATGACCACTCTATTACGCAATGTTTTATAGACTTGCTGGAACTCTAGAACCCGAAAACGAACCCACCGCCGATATGCTTCATCGCGTTTATTAATAAGAGCTTTAATTGTGTTTCTGAACCAGGGTTTTGAAGTGTTACGTGTTTTAATTTCTCTTAATGGGACGTGAGTGTTATAGAGATTTAAAATGTGTGTGTTTAGGAACTCAACTTGGTCGTTCGATGTTGGCATTAAATAAATATTCTCCCATGGTATGGAACGAATATCAAGTTCGAGAGAAGATTTATTAATATTTTTAAAATCTTGTTTAATAGATAAACGGTTCTTAGGGCTATAGACGGTTTCGAAATCGAATGTGAGGAATATGAGATCATGATGTGAGAAAGTTAGAGCATTTAGTTGGTTGTAGAACAATACTTGGTCACAATTGTTTACAATAAAGATATCTAGCAGGGTACTTGAGGTTTGAGTAAAGTGCGTAGGTACGGTAGAATTTACAAGATGCAGGTCAAAGGAGCTCATTTGTTCACAAAAGTTACCATCAGCTAGAATATTATTATTTAAGTCACCACAGATTATTAAATTTGGTGATATGGTATTAATTTCATCAATTATACTATAAAAGGGCTCAAGATCAACATACCTATTAGGTCTGTAGACAACCCCCAGAAGTAGACTACTCTACATCAAATATATGTAAAAATAGATATTAACAAGACGAATTCGTAGGAGAGTGACAAATCTTTCTACAAGTTAAACCTTCTTTTATAAAAATCGCAACCCCACCACCTCGACTACATCTATCAGACCGAAACAGCATGCAACCACTTAAATTATAAGATTTATTTTCAATGTCAGGAGAAAACCATGTTTCATAGATGCAAACTGCATCTATGTATATTTGATTTTTCAAACAAAAAACGAAATTCTTCAATTTTTGGAAGCAAACTCGATTGCTAAAAATACTGAGTATAATTTTTAATGAAACATACCCATCTCTGAAACTCAGATCATTTTTAATCAACTCTGTGATGGTAAACATTCATGAGAGAAAAAAGCAACATGCCTTTAATATTACACGAAAACACAAAGCAACTACTTTTACATAAATCAAAGGTGATACAAAAGTAAGAGAGTAATAAAGAGGAAAATAGAGAAAAGAAAGATAAAGTTAAAGACAGTAAATAAAAAAAAATATGTGTGTACTGACATACGCGCGCTTGAAGTAAAACTTCTTTTCCAAAAAGCAAATACTCTGTACGATTCCTGTGTTTTTCGGAAAAATAAAAAAAACCTAGTTTTAATATAGTCTTGCAAGATGTCAAGACCACTTCCAAATACATTTTTTTTAAATAGATATTTCTTCGAATTGAAAATGATAGGAGGTAAATTAGAACTCAAAACTGATTTAATTATAAAGGGTTTTTCAACAGGGACGCTACAAAAGTAGAGCGACAGGGACAGCAAACGACGCCATATTTCTTGCCGCTCTTTTGACATTTCTCTTCAGTAAGGTTTGCCATTTCATGATGGAAAGATATACGAGCCAACAACGAGTCGAAATTATTAAAATTTACTACCGAAATTCAGTCAGTGGCCTCAACGATAAGAGCGCTACGTCCAATTTATGGTCTTCATAATCGTCCTAGCATATCAACAATTGAGCGTCTAGTGGAAAAATTTGAATCCACAGGCACAGTACAAAATGTTCCCGTGCCAGTGAGACAAAGAAGTGCCCGTAGTGTCGAGAATATTGCTGCCGCTGAGGCTTCAGTTGCAGAAAACCCAAATGTGTCTCTCACACGTCGTTCTGAAGCGTTGGGCATCTCTATGACGTCGTTGTGGCGAATTTGAAAACCGTCGAAAATTGGGTTCAGCGTCTGGACTTCTGCAAGCGTGCCCGTGGTGGCCATGCAAAAGAAATCGAGTTCCATACATAATGGCATCGAACGTACTTTCACAGGAATAAAGAATTTCATTGATATCTAAAACCGTTTTTGTTTTATTTAAAAAAAAAACTTTTGTAGCGCTCTTATTGAAAAACCCGATACAAATGATGCAATTAGTTTTGAAATGACCACTTTGGTCTATCTGCCAATTTCTTGAATTTATTAAGAAAATCATGTATAACTTGCTTGTTACTAAAGTTGAGCAAAATGGGTGGCGCTCTTTTTGACGCACCAGATGCCGCTTTTTTGACGAACAGATGGCTCTTTTTATGACGCATAGATGGCGCTTTTTTTTAACGCACATGATTACTAAGCTGGGTGCACATCATTAAATCGTGAAAGGACACTAATACAATACTAGTCGTTTCTTAGTTCATTTTTATCTTCGCTTAAATTTGTCAGATTTGGGCTTAATACTCGTACAATTGAAAACGACAGACAAAAGTTTTTATAAGGCTCCAGTTATAGCTATGACTGAAATGCATTATTGAAAATTTTCATTACAATTTTTAAGGCGAATAAACAAACTGCAATGGCTTTAATTGATACCAAAATGAATAATGAATAGTAGAATTTTTTTACTCTATAAAATACAAAATTCTGATTTGAACTTTCTTTTAAATCCACTTTTATTATTTCACTGATAGAAACCAATTTCAATGAACAGCTGAATTTCGTTTCTTTAACTTTGTATATTAACTCTATAGTAGTCTCATGGAACTGAATTAAAAGTTTCCTATCTCTGCCACAGAAACGTTAGTATCGCCAGTGGGATGCGGTAGTGATATAAGATATACTACGTGGAAGGGAAAAATATAAGAAAATAAAAGAAGGGTAGTGATATATTTTTAAAAGAGGGTAAGGGAGAAAATCCTATCTGCGTTTCTTTTTGCTGTCAGAATCAATTGTAGGTAGGTATATAAAGTTGTATATGCCAGGTGCGAGATGAATACAAGCAAATTAATAGTATTGAAAGTGTATGAGAATTCTTGTGAATTTTGTTTCATTACTCATACAATCTGGTTTGCTTACATTTAAGAGCTTTAATTGTGTTTCTGAACCAGGGTTTTGAAGTGTTACGTGTTTTAATTTCTCTTAATGGGACGTGAGTGTTATAGAGATTTAAAATGTGTGTGTTTAGGAACTCAACTTGGTCGTTCGATGTTGGCATTAAATAAATATTCTCCCATGGTATGGAACGAATATCAAGTTCGAGAGAAGATTTATTAATATTTTTAAAATCTTGTTTAATAGATAAACGGTTCTTAGGGCTATAGACGGTTTCGAAATCGAATGTGAGGAATATGAGATCATGATGTGAGAAAGTTAGAGCATTTAGTTGGTTGTAGAACAATACTTGGTCACAATTGTTTACAATAAAGATATCTAGCAGGGTACTTGAGGTTTGAGTAAAGTGCGTAGGTACGGTAGAATTTACAAGATGCAGGTCAAAGGAGCTCATTTGTTCACAAAAGTTACCATCAGCTAGAATATTATTATTTAAGTCACCACAGATTATTAAATTTGGTGATATGGTATTAATTTCATCAATTATACTATAAAAGGGCTCAAGATCAACATACCTATTAGGTCTGTAGACAACCCCGAGAAGTAGACTACTCTACATCAAATATTATGTAAAAATAGATATTAACAAGACGAATTCGTAGGAGAGTGACAAATCTTTCTACAAGTTAAACCTTCTTTTATAAAAATCGCAACCCCACCACCTCGACTACATCTATCAGACCGAAACAGCATGCAACCACTTAAATTATAAGATTTATTTTCAATGTCAGGAGAAAACCATGTTTCATAGATGCAAACTGCATCTATGTATATTTGATTTTTCAAACAAAAAACGAAATTCTTCAATTTTTGGAAGCAAACTCGATTGCTAAAAATACTGAGTATAATTTTTAATGAAACATACCCATCTCTGAAACTCAGATCATTTTCAATCAACTCTGTGATGGTAAACATTCATGAGAGAAAAAAGCAACATGCCTTTAATATTACACGAAAACACAAAGCAACTACTTTTACATAAATCAAAGGTGATACAAAAGTAAGAGAGTAATAAAGAGGAAAATAGAGAAAAGAAAGATAAAGTTAAAGACAGTAAATAAAAAAAAATATGTGTGTACTGACATACGCGCGCTTGAAGTAAAACTTCTTTTCCAAAAAGCAAATACTCTGTACGATTCCTGTGTTTTTCGGAAAAATAAAAAAAAACCTAGTTTTAATATAGTCTTGCAAGATGTCAAGACCACTTCCAAATACATTTTTTTTAAATAGATATTTCTTCGAATTGAAAATGATAGGAGGTAAATTAGAACTCAAAACTGATTTAATTATAAAGGGTTTTTCAACAGGGACGCTACAAAAGTAGAGCGACAGGGACAGCAAACGACGCCATATTTCTTGCCGCTCTTTTGACATTTCTCTTCAGTAAGGTTTGCCATTTCATGATGGAAAGATATACGAGCCAACAACGAGTCGAAATTATTAAAATTTACTACCGAAATTCAGTCAGTGGCCTCAACGATAAGAGCGCTACGTCCAATTTATGGTCTTCATAATCGTCCTAGCATATCAACAATTGAGCGTCTAGTGGAAAAATTTGAATCCACAGGCACAGTACAAAATGTTCCCGTGCCAGTGAGACAAAGAAGTGCCCGTAGTGTCGAGAATATTGCTGCCGCTGAGGCTTCAGTTGCAGAAAACCCAAATGTGTCTCTCACACGTCGTTCTGAAGCGTTGGGCATCTCTATGACGTCGTTGTGGCGAATTTGAAAACCGTCGAAAATTGGGTTCAGCGTCTGGACTTCTGCAAGCGTGCCCGTGGTGGCCATGCAAAAGAAATCGAGTTCCATACATAATGGCATCGAACGTACTTTCACAGGAATAAAGAATTTCATTGATATCTAAAACCGTTTTTGTTTTATTTAAAAAAAAAACTTTTGTAGCGCTCTTATTGAAAAACCCGATACAAATGATGCAATTAGTTTTGAAATGACCACTTTGGTCTATCTGCCAATTTCTTGAATTTATTAAGAAAATCATGTATAACTTGCTTGTTACTAAAGTTGAGCAAAATGGGTGGCGCTCTTTTTGACGCACCAGATGCCGCTTTTTTGACGAACAGATGGCTCTTTTTATGACGCATAGATGGCGCTTTTTTTTAACGCACATGATTACTAAGCTGGGTGCACATCATTAAATCGTGAAAGGACACTAATACAATACTAGTCGTTTCTTAGTTCATTTTTATCTTCGCTTAAATTTGTCAGATTTGGGCTTAATACTCGTACAATTGAAAACGACAGACAAAAGTTTTTATAAGGCTCCAGTTATAGCTATGACTGAAATGCATTATTGAAAATTTTCATTACAATTTTTAAGGCGAATAAACAAACTGCAATGGCTTTAATTGATACCAAAATGAATAATGAATAGTAGAATTTTTTTACTCTATAAAATACAAAATTCTGATTTGAACTTTCTTTTAAATCCACTTTTATTATTTCACTGATAGAAACCAATTTCAATGAACAGCTGAATTTCGTTTCTTTAACTTTGTATATTAACTCTATAGTAGTCTCATGGAACTGAATTAAAAGTTTCCTATCTCTGCCACAGAAACGTTAGTATCGCCAGTGGGATGCGGTAGTGATATAAGATATACTACGTGGAAGGGAAAAATATAAGAAAATAAAAGAAGGGTAGTGATATATTTTTAAAAGAGGGTAAGGGAGAAAATCCTATCTGCGTTTCTTTTTGCTGTCAGAATCAATTGTAGGTAGGTATATAAAGTTGTATATGCCAGGTGCGAGATGAATACAAGCAAATTAATAGTATTGAAAGTGTATGAGAATTCTTGTGAATTTTGTTTCATTACTCATACAATCTGGTTTGCTTACATTTTGATACGATTAATCAGCGAGGCTGCCATTTTTCCGACTTTGTAATTAGATCTAGAGTCATTTGAACTTAATAAACTCAAATTCTAAATTTGGTTTTATTTCATTTTTGAAAACAAAATAATTTCAAATTGGCTTTATTTCCTTATGGTAACCGAAATAGTGCCAAACAGAATTTGGAAATAAATCGAATTCAGAATATTTTATTTTGATTTATTTTTTAACAAATGGAAAGAAATGTTAGAACTCCGAGGAGATAAACCTCCTCCATCTTCAGAGAGATAAGATGAATTTCAATGTTTTGGCCAATTATTTTTGGACATTTGACCAAAATATTTTTGAACTTTTGCCAAAAATATTTTTGGACATTTTATCAAAAATATTTTTTCAAAAAACTTTTTTCCAATAAAATTTTTTTTTCAACAATTTTTTTTAAGAAATTTTGATTTTTCATACATTTTTTTCAAAAATATTTCTTGACAAAAATTTGCCACCCAATGTACTTTTAAACGTGATTTCTGGCTAAACTAGGCATCTCAGCGAGTTAAAAATTACATATTCGTGATCTAGGGAGTGTCACCTTTCAATCCACGTATCGCATGTAACGAAAAACAAATATTTATCTTTAAATGCGATTTGCGGCTAAACAGAGCTCCGTAGACCCCCCAAAGTTGACATTTTCAAACGTGATTTTTAGCTAAACTTGACATCTTAGCGAGTTAAAAATTGCATATTCGTGATCTAGGGAGTGCCACCTTTCAATCCACGTATCGCATGTAACGAAAAACAAACTTTTATCTTAAAATACGATTTGCGGCTAAACGGAGCTCCGTATACCCCCCAAAGTTGACATTTTCAAACGTGATTTTTGGCTTAACTAGGCATCTTAGCGAGTTAAAAATTGCATATTCGTGCTCTAGGGAGTGCCACCTTTCAATCAACGTATCGCATGTAACGAAAAACAAATGTTTATCTTTAAATGCGATTACCATACAAAAATTAATATTTTATGAGCATACATAGCTATATACCAGGCACGAGGCGTGATTTTTTCGATAGCGGAAGCACTGAACATAAAACAAAAAATGAAAGACCTTTGAGATCCAACCTTTTAAATTCCACTTTATGGTAATACACATAAAATAATATACATAAATAATATATTACAGTAAAGTCTTATTAAAAAAAAAAAAGCTTGATGCCTTGCGCAAAGATTTATCCTTTTTCTTTTAAGGCAAAATTATCTAAGTACGATTTGATGAGAACTAAGCTACGAGTAGATAACCTTTCTTGTCCACATTTATTTCTAAAAAAATATTTAATTCTCTTAAAACATGAATATGATCTCTCTACAGATGCCATTATTAAGGGATATTAAAAATCTTAAGATTCCTTGAAGTTTTTTTTGATTTAAAATTCTCATAATTGAAAATAACCTTTAGTTATATTTCTGCTGGAATGTCAAGAAACCTCAGATATGAATATAAGAAATACTATTTTTGACCACTTTTTTTATAATAACAAAAAATAAACAGAAAACAGGTGGATTGTATTTATCGCCACGAAAATAATTAAAAAACTACCACCTTAAAAATTCATATTATTTGTTTGTTTTCTGATAGGAATGAATTGCACCTAAATTTGCACACACATTATGTTAAAATAAAACTCTTCTACCCCTTTTGTTCACGAAATTAAACTCATTATCAGTTTGAGACAATAACCCCCAGTTTCACAGTGAGAGTTTAAACTCAAGTTCTGCTGAACCTGGACCCATGTTCTGTAACTCTCACATAGAGTGAGTTTTCGCATAAACGGTGCGAATCAGAACAAAAACACTGCGGAATGACACAAAATTCTGTTTCTCACACGCAACTGTTTCTGTAACTTTTTTTCACTCGATCAAGAACAAAATGGAAAAAATTAATGGATGTATTGGAAAAATGTGAAAAAAACTGTATCTGTAAGTCTGAAGTCGATACAATCTTTCGATTTTTCTGTCAAAATCATTCGACCACTCTGATACAAGTGAGAAGTGAGAACAAGACAATATAATAATAAAAATCAAATATGACGGAAAATAAACAAAAAGTAAATAACTTGTTTTGTATGTTTTTTTGATCAGGAAAATTATTATTTTTATCCGTAGAAAATTCAAAGGATCTCAAAAGATCAAAAAGAAAAATTGGTAGATTACATGGCAACACATTCAGAGTTCGCGAGAGGCCAATTCGGCGGACCAAATTCAAATATTACGTCTGTGAATGCACATCATATTTCTATTGTCACTTTTTTCACTAATTACAAGCACACTTTACATTTTACATTTTACTTGTTTTAAAAATTTTAATTACTGCAAAATAAAAAACTTGAACATTTCAACCTTTTCAATATAAAAGAAAAAATAATTTTTAGTTAAATGTGAAATAAATTGAAGCTGTCAGTTTAAGGGAAATGTAAACATTTCTTCCATTGGAAACTGGAAACTATGGTTTTCTCACAGGGGTGTTTTCGCATCATGTTATAGACACAGTTCATTTTCCAATATAGAGAAACGATGAAATTTTTCGTTCCACCTCTAATCGACTGCGAAAATACTCGACCGAGTTACAGAACATGGGCCCTGAACTGGAGTTTAAATTTGAAGTTCAACTCGTCCGGTTTCACAGTCTAATCTGAACTTCAGTTGATTGAACGTAGTTTAAGTAAATTGTTTTCTCTTTCTATCTGAATCAAAGTAAAAACAGTCAACGAAAGTTTGCTTTGTTTTAGTTGTGACAGGAAAACAAATTAAAATATGAAAATAAATTTTATTTTGAAATGTTCGAAGGGATTGTTGATCTGAGGTTTAAACGGCAGAATAGTATCGTTTAACTTAAACTACAGAATGAACTCTGTTCAAGGATTAAACGAAACTGTAAAACCATATTTGTTGTTGAAAACTCTCACTGTGAAACTGGGGGTAAGCAACTCAATAGATACATTTTTGTTTTTCTATCTCTCTTGTAGGAAATTCTCGTAATGCATTCACTCAACTCATTCTTCACACATTGTGCAAAAGGCAAGAAACGAGACAAAATTATTTTGACTTTGGGTTGAGATCTAAGTTAAGTATGCGAAATAATGGAATGCCCAGCTGTTGTGCATTCTATATTGTTTGAGAATCATTTTTGTTTGAGCATTTTGTGAATATTGGTGAGTGATGTTGTAGGTATATTTTCAGTTGACTTGGAGTGGAAGGGTATTTTGAAATTGTGTTATGGAGGCGATAATAAGGAATGCATAGCTGTTAAGCATTTTAGCAAGAACTTTCATGAGATTGAGCATTATAAATAATGGAGTGATGTTGAGCATTCTCAGTTGGTTTGCAGTGTGGCATTTTAAGTTGTAATAACCAGAGAGATCTTGATTTCCTTTAGTAATTTTAGTAAAAGATGATAATGTTGTCATAATGATGTTGGAATGTAATTTACAGAGTAAATGAAGATTCATTAATAGATACAAATAAAATAATAAAAATATTAATACAATTTGGAATTTTGAATTTAATTCCTTGCTAGGTACGATTTTTTCAAATGGTTTAACGGAAGCACTCATTCCACTCAATCTATGGACGCTTCGTCCCTGCTATATACATCCCTATAATGTTAAATTTCTTAAATTATAATTCATTATTAATATATTTTCTGTTTTAATACGCTTTATCAAACAAATATTTGATTAAATTTGATTTAAACTCTATATAAAAAAAAAAATTCCAATGATTTTGCTCTACATTCGGCGGATGTTGCGAAAACGCAACGTGAATTTTTACGGGAAACTGAAAGCTTTTCCAATTTTTTTTTTCAGATTTTCTCTGATTAGACCAAAAATAAATAGTGTGTGAAATTTCAAGTTCCTACCACACCTGGAACTGGTAGCCGCCTGAAATGGGTTAATATTAAAAAACAGCTTGAACAACCTAAAATAAACTATAACAAAAGAAAGACAAAAAAATGTAGTATACCAATTTTAGAAATTTATTGATATACACATTACTAATATTTAGAAAATAAAATCAGATAACTTCAAATTTTGCGACATTAGAACAATAGGGTTCTAACTACACTCAAGTCACTTTTGAGAAAAGAGAGATTGAATTTTGTTTGTCAATAACTTATATTTTTGTTCGGATCTACATAATTTTTTGAAAACACAAATTTTGAATTTAGAAATCTACAACATATTTAATTCATAATTTTGCAGTATGAATGAATGAATGAATTGTATTGGGGGTTATTGCACTGCGACCTGTAGATCTATTGTGCCCCCTCTTATAAAAATGATGAGCTGGCTCATCCTACAGTTCCTCCTACAAACCTATTGCTTTTAAGAATTTTAGTATTTGGAGCACTTTGAGAGAGGATAGGTTGCTCTCTTCCACCTGGTACTGTCCCAGATGTGTTTTCCTCTGGTGCATGATTGGATAACACTTTCCCAGTATGTGTTCCGGCGTTTTCTCATGCATGTTGCAGAATCTGCAAGTGGCACTGCTTACCACACCCAGTAGGTTAAGGTGTCTTCTAAGTTTGCAGTGTCCTGTTAGAATACATGTTATTACTCTTAGGTTATTCCTACTAAGGTTGATACAGTTTTCGAAGCGTTGCCGGTTGTAGTTGCCCAGTAGCAGTTTCGCCTGTCTCAGCCTAGGGAGTTCATTCCAGTTTTTAGATCTGTTTGCCTCCTCTTCTTCTTTAATTTTGGTCTTGATGACATTTTCACCTATTCCGCAATAGGGTTCAGGCCCTGTTAGGGGGGTTGAAGCGCCTATTTTTGCTAGGGAATCTGCCTTTTCGTTTCCAAGAACACCAACATGCCCAGGTACCCAGTAAAGTGTGACTCTGTTCTGTTTACCTAGTTCATTTAGTCTGCTTATGCACTCCCACACTAGCTTAGAGCTGATGGTGTATGAGTTTAGCGCCTTGAGTGCTGCTTGACTATCTGACATGATGGCAATGTTCTTGTTACGATAATTCTTTTCGAGATTGCTATCTACGCATTTCCCTATGGCGTTTACCTCCGCTTGGAAGATGCTGGTGGACTGCCCCATCGGTATAGAAAGTTTGGTTTTTGGCCCAAAGATTCCTGCACCAGTCCCTTCGCTTGTTCTCGATCCATCAGTGTACCACTTGATGGTATTTGTTTCGAGTGTGTAGTTTGTATCCTCTCCTACCCAGTCTTTCTTGTTACTGAGCTGTGTAAGAAAGTTTTTCTCGAAATTATGTTTTTTGATCATTCCATCTCTTGGGATGTCAATAAGGTTTGTTATTGTGGACCTGTCAATTAGGTCCCTTTCTCTGAGACCAATAATTTTGCCGGTCCCAGTTCCTTCCTTTGAGAACCTGATGATACCTCCCACTCCAGCACTTCTAATAACCTCGTGTAGAGGGGATAAATGGAGGATAACCTCCATAGCTGCGGTAGGGCAGGTTCTCATTGCTCCCGTAATACAGATACATGCGAGCCTTTGGACTTTTTCTAGGGTTTTCCTAGTTGTTGTTAATTCGGTTTTCTTGTGCCATGCAACCGCACCATAGGTAATGATGGGTTTTACCATCATAGTGTACATCCACCTGAGGATGCTCGGTTTGCATCCCCATGACTTACCTGCAATTCTTTTGCAAATCATTAGGGCTTTTGTGGCTTTTCCGACTATATAATTTATGTGTTTGTTCCAGAGGAGTTTACTATCTAGTATAATTCCTAGATATTTTACCTCCCTCTGCGTTTCAATTACTTCACCATTCAAACGGATAGATTTTATATGTGGTAGAAGTCTTTTCCTAGTAAATGGTATGATTGTTGTCTTGGATGGGTTTATTGAAAGCCCTACAGACATACACCATTTACTTGTAATTGTTAGTCCTCTTTGGATAATATCGCAAAGAGTTTCTTCAAACTTACCTACTGCAATGATAGCGATGTCATCGGCAAAGCCAATGCAGTATATACCTTGGGAGGTAAGATTTTCTAACAATTCATCTACAACAAGACTCCACAACAAGGGTGATAGTACACCACCCTGAGGACATCCCCTCGTTGTGATTACTTTTTTTACGTTTTGTCCTGCTTGTGCCTCTGCATTTCTAGTGCCTAACATTTCTTTTATCCATCTGGTTATTGTGATGGGTACGCCATTCCTAACAAGAGCTTTGCCTACCGCCTCAAGGGACGTGTTATCGAATGCTCCTTCTATGTCTAAGAAAGCAGCTAATGCTGTTTCCTTAACATCTAAGGCTCTTTGGATCTTATTTGTTAGTTCGAACAGGGCGGTCTCGGTTGATCTGCCCGCCCTGTATGCGTGTTGTCGCTGATTGAGAGGCCTACTTATTAATACTTCTGATCTTATGAAGTTGTCAATTACCTTTTCCAAAGCTTTCAGTATAAAGGATGTTAAGCTTATTGGCCTGAAAGACTTTGGATGGGTTGTGTCTTTTTTCCCTATTTTAGGGATGAAGATTACCTTAGCTGTTCTCCAAAGACTTGGTATATACCCAAGAGCAATGCTACTCCGAAGAATATTAATGAGATAAGGCATAAGGTATTCTTTTCCCTTCTGCAAAAGAGCTGGGAAGATACCATCTGCACCTGGTGATTTGTAGGATTGAAAGGTATTAATTGCCCAATCAATCCTTTTACCTGTGCAAATGGTCGTGGCAATTTTCCAGTCCTGTCTGTTTGGTTTGAGAGGTGTTCTCTCTACCAAGTTACCACTTAATGGTACACTGCCTGCAGTAACTGGTGGTTGAAAAAATGGATAGAACCTTGTTTCTCAACGCTAAGTCATTTGAGCATAGAACAATAAGGTTCTAATTACCTGATACTAAGTGTCATGATAAGAAATTTAATTGTTCAGATAGAACCCTGTTATATGAAAGAAATAAGAATTTTTGTTGAACGAAGTTTTTATTCCTTTTTTTTTTGAATTTCTTATAAAGGAAAACAAATAAACATTATTAAAGAAAAGTTAATTAATAGTAAAGCTCACACTGCCCATAATATCGTGAAGGCCCTAACTACATTTTCATACATACTTCGAGTTATAAAGGAAAATACTAAATCTCTTACAGCAACCCGAATATAGAAATTAATTATATTTAAAAAGCCCTATGTACATTATACACCGATTTGCAAACTATTTCTATTAAAATTCCTTCTTTTTTAACTGAACTGTAAATAAAAAAAGAAAACATAAATTTATGTTAACAAAACTTAATCATTTATTAAGAAAAAATTGTTTTTGCACCATTTTTAAGCTCGATCACAGGAAGATTGATGAATTGTTTTCTATTTTCAGGAAACAGTTGGAAGAGATTTTTTTTAATAACATTTATTCTGTCGATTGATATTTCTATTGGCTGGGAGCGAACAAATGATGATGGTTCAACAAAAGTTGACTTTATATATTGATTTTTCTAAAAGTTAAGTACTATGAACTCAGTGTCGACTTGAAGTACCCTCATGCCAAATTGTAGTAAAAGGTATTTCTTTGCTTTTCGTTCCAAGATGCGCAAAACTTTCATTGAAAGTTATAATACTTGTACGTTTGGCAAAGATAACATCCTTGAATCCTTCTTAACGAGGTGGCATTATAACAACTAGAGTATCTGGCACAATTTCATTGGAATCTAGCTTGCTTATCTTTTGATATTCCGTTCTAGTAAGCCCTACACGGGCTTTGATGCATCCAAGCCTGGCAAACATGGCAAGTTTTTTCACCTTTACATGATATAATAAAATCTTTTTTAAGTTTAAGTGGACCTCATGTTTCTTCGTAAATTTTTTACTTAATGTATCAAACACATTTATCAAACTTGGGATGGTGAAAATCAAGGTTAAAGTTCGTACTGAAAACATTCCTGTAAAAGCTATCTTTAACATATTTAATACAGTACATCTTTTGATTTCCTATTTTCTTTTGAAATAGAAATACTCACCTTTACTTATTAAAATTTATGCATATTTAGAAGAAACATTTTGAAAATCACGCAGTACAAATTTTTAAAATGCATTTCAGATAAAATTCAACTTTAACAAAAAATTCATAGCCTTTTGAAGCAACAAAGTTCAATCTACATCCTGTTATGTAACAAAGTTCTATGTGCATTTTTTTAAATTTTGCTAACTACACTAGGTTCTATTTACCAATTAGAACTTTGTGAACTTAGTTTTTTATTAAATTGATGTACATAGAACTCTGCTTCCTGTATTTTTATTGACTTAATAGGAAACTAAAGGAGATAGACAAATATGGATGTAACAGATCGAAAGAGCATACTCGATTTGCTAAGACCACATGTATAACACAGTTTTGAAAAATAATCAGTAAGACCCTATTGTTCTAAGGTAATACAAACTTCATAATAGTCCGTCGTTCTTAACTTTGTTGGGAGCATGCACTGACAAACTTTCAGCTTTTATAAAATAAGGAAGGTTTGGGGTTTACGGGCTCTTGCTCTATAAGTATACTTTTAACCCTCTTCATGATTGCACAGTATAAAAAATTACGTAAAAACTATCAATTTTTGGAAAACCACTTCGATTGCCAGTGCTGCAATAAAAGTAGGTAAAAAACCCAAAATTTTTACCTGTTTAAGATTTCTCCATGTATCAAAAGATGTATGGGTGTTTGGGTGCACTTAATGAGTTTTTTTTTACTATTGTTTTCTTCACCAGGTAAAAATAAGAAAACTTTATGTTTATGCCGCATTTAAAAAAAAATTTGACCTCAAAGTCAAAATTTTGCTCGGGCAAGAAAAATTGAACACCATTTAAAATTGAATATCTGGCAACCCTAAAAACATATCAGCTCAATTTAAACGTAGTCCTAAAGGTTAGTATTATACTAAAAAAAGTGCAGAATGAGGTCCCTACTGTGAGTAGGAACTGACAGAGAAATTGACCTTAACATGGGTCGGGGTACAGCAAAGTTACCCTTTTTTTAAATCGTCAAAAAGTGATGTCAAAGTTGAAAATCAGACTTTATTGTTTATTATCAGGAAGTGTTGCTAGCATTCTTGTTCGTAAACAGCTTCATAGCTTTTCCTTTCCTTGATATTTAAACTTTTATTTAAAACTTTTTAGAAGCATCTCTATAAAAAATTTCATTAAAATTCCTTATGCCGATATGTGAGAAATTGAAAATTAGACAAAATAGTTCTATGGTAAGTACAAGCTGTAATATCTTAATTTTAATTTTTTTTTTTATTAAATCAAAGATCATAAAAATTAATTGAAAGAAAAAAAATATCAAAATTCTATTATTTTTATTATTTTTGAAAACAATATTTTAACATTTTTTAACATTTGTATGGTGGGTACCGTTATTTTTAGGTAAAATAAAAAAAAATCTCACATCTTGTAGATTATATTGAGAAACTCTCATTTATCAAGTTTAAAAAAAATAGCATTGGGTTTTCGAAATACCTATTGAGTTTTGAAAAAAAAAATTTGAAGTTTTTTTTAAAAATCCAAAAAAATTTTTTTTGAAAACTTGAATTCACAATTCTATTAAAGTTTTTGGGGAGCTTTAGCAAAAAAAATTATCAAAATCGGTTGTACCGTTTTTGAGAAAATCAAAAACGAAAAAAAGGTTCCATGGGGGGTACCCTCAATAACCATTTTTCGCAAATTTTTTTCAACTACTATCTAGCTTTAACTAAATGAAATTTTTTTGTATTTTTATTCTTAAAATCTGTCGAACAGTTTTTGAGAAAAAAAATATTTATAAAATTTCGAACAAAAATCGTATGGCAGGTACCGTCATTTTTTTTCTAAAAAAAAAGAAAAAAACGTGGGGGAAAATATTCAAAGAGATATCCACTAATTTTAAAGAAAATCGGCCGAGCCGTTTTGGCTGTAGGTAGTCGAACAGACAGACAGGCAGACAAAATTGCGAAACCCACTTTTTTAGTCTTCGCTATCATCGTTATATCAACTTTGATCAAAATCTCGAGTTCGATTGTTTTTACGAATGCATATGTCTTTCCCTATATAAGTACATGTAGTATATGCAAAAACTAAATACAATGGACCGCCATCAATCGCAAACCCCTCTCGGGCAATATATTGCTACCTTATTCGCTCATTCATATACCTAATGCATATTCTCATTTCTCATAGAGGTATCCAAAAAACAAAACAACGTCGTAAAAAAACTTATACACAAAATTTCATTCGTAAAGTGCCGTTGCCACCGCCGCGCCGCGCGCCGCCGCCGTCAATCGTACGTAGGCTGTCCTTCTCAGTAGGTTTTCTGCATATAAATATAATGTATGCATGCTTGTGTGCGCCTGCGCTGACTGGCTGGTGCAAGTCAGTGTGCTCTGAATAGCTATAGCAATATAGCATGTTTGTTGTTTATGTCTCTCTCTGCCGAGAAAAGGATAGCATATGAGAAAATGTTAAATTAATTTGCTTAGAGAAGAAAATCTACGATTTGGGTATTGGGTTTGGTTGTTTTCTCTGCCGATTGGTAAATTACGTGGCGTTCCTCGTCATGAGACTACTATAAGAATTTATATACAATGTCTTTAATATGGAACACAAACGTTCCACTGAATGTGTTCGATTCTCTTTCTGTTCTCAAATGTCAGTTTTCCTTTCAATGATCAACTCTAATCTCAAATGCATAGAATTGATTGTAATCAGCCATTGAAAGGATCTTTTACTGAAACCAATCTTTCAATGATTGCTATAACTGGTTTGTCAAAAAAATTAAGTCAGTGATTTGTTCATTTGTGCATTTCAATGAAAGCTATAACTGCGGCATAATTATTTCCGATTCGTAACGTGAAGAGAACACGAAACGAGAGCGAGACATGGTTCACTGTCACCTTTTCGTTGTTATAAAATCGTTCCGCAATTCCTTAGGCCTGAAGCGTAAATTCAATTTTTATTTTCGCAACTGTTTGGTTGATAAATGAAATATAATAAATATATAGTAAAATAAAACATAAGCCCATATGTTTCATCTCAGCAACCAACAGATGTGAAACTAAAAATTGAATGTGTGCGACTGTTCTTACTTCATTAATTAATTTAATTTAAAGTGACGACAAGAAATGCTTAATTACGTATATCCTCGTCTGCTTTCATAGTTTGAAACTGATTTACAATAACAACGATGTTTCATCACGCTACATCTCTTTTTTCTTATCTCATTCATTGTGTTGGAGCCCAAGGATTTTAAAATTGTAGGCAATGCTATTTAATTTTGACACAGAATTTAAAATTTTCGCATTTGGCAGTGCTAGTTTATATTTGACAACAGAAAGCACTAAAGCAGATAGTTTATTTACAAGTGTTTTTTTTATATTTCGCTTTAAGTATTTTGTAAATAATAGTGCTTATTTTTCAATTTAAATAATAATTATTCAGTATTCCTGAGGTTAAAGTGTTTTATGTTTTAAATAAATAAAACTATACAAAATATTTATTTGTTTGTGTTTTGTGTACAAAAGAAAGTAGTTTTCGATCGAGAAATTGTTCGAACACATAATTCATTGAAAAAATGCTTTTATTATCTAATTTTTTAATGAAATTATTTTTTTAATTGTTGTGTAGGTTAGTTGTTGTGGTTGTGCCATTAAAAGAACATTCTCTTTGGACAATAAAGGGTGATTTTAAAGTGTTTTAAATAACCTCTAACAAAGTTCGAACAATAATTGTAAGAACCATGTCGCTTTAGCGTGTCGTTTTGACATGTCACTGACAGCTCCATAGAAAATTTTTTACCCCCAACGCCGGAAAAGAAGTTTTACTTCAAAAATAACTAACGATAACGCTGTTTTGGTGCGCTTAACTTTAATCTTAGTGTTGGGCTTCTTCATCATGATCAGTCGTCGTCGCTTTGGCGGCAAGTGCATTCATAATCGCATTGTTGTTTATGAGTAGACTGTCGGAATTGAGCCGGAGCGTGTAAAAACGCTGAAGAGTAGCCCATTCTCTTTTAATCGCATTGCCTGTTTAAAATAAGAGCGGTTTCTAGGTGTCAAACTCGCATGCAAGTAAATATTGTTTTTCTGTTTTTTTTTCGTTTTTTTTCCTTGCACTTTGAAACCAATGTCTTCCAATTTGAGTTGTCTTTGTTTGTTTTTGTGGAAGTTAGCAATACATTATAAAACCATGTTTCATTCATTTGGAGAGCCGAATTTGAGAACGATGGGGGCATTATGCAAAGAGTTGTTGCTTCTCATCTTGATTCTGAAAGCAGCGTTTAAAGGAGGGGGATTGCACTCAATGTAATTGCATATGTTATTGAAGATCGATGTGATGTTTTCATTTTGAAGTTCTGGTATGCCAAGGAGAACGGCGTCAGCGGAGACTTCTCTTCGTTCATATACATCAGATCTCTTTATAAGTCCGCTACTTAATCATTAACGACAGTAAGAGATGCCAATTCAAGGCATGATTCTAATTTTTTTACTCGTTCTTTGAGGGCATCCATAGATGTGTTGGCTTCGGTAATAAGAGCAGATAAGTTGTTTTCGATGGTTGTGAGTTGTTGGTGGAAATCGGTTCGAAGATCTTGGAGTTCTTTTGTCAAGCGATTTAATATTTCATCGATTTTACTCTGAACCAAATTGCCCATGTCTAAGTCGATGCCTTTGAGTGTGGATGCGGGTGTTGAAGCTTATTTTTTAGAGTGTGTTGTGTTTGTTGGGTGTTTAGGAGTACCAGATGACGAGGTTGAGGGAGTAGTTGTTTTCTGTTTTCCCACTTTTTTTTGTATGTCTACCTCGTTGGCTTTCTCTTTTAGATAATCCATACCCGATCGTAAGCGGTCCCGGCTCATTATAAAAAAAAAACTGGCACAAAGAGCGCTATATTAGAATTTAAAGAGAGTGAATACCAATGACAGGTTCCAAAAATCTTTTGTATGGAAAAAAAAAACTTGATTTTAATTTTACTTTATGATAATTATTAAACTTTAATTATTTCAAGCGATTTTTGGTTTTTTAAAAAGACAGGTTCAGGGTGTATCACTCTTTCACGCTTTAAGTCTTGTAGTGTGTTTATAAAAATGCAAATAAAATGTTTTACCGGACGAACTTTTTTTTTGACGTCTATACGCACTTAAACATACTTAAAATTAAAAAAAAAAAAAATATTCGTACAAACGGTTTTAGCTACATATTCTACACATATGTATGTTACTAAAAAAAATGGAAAAAATGCTGTTTTGGTCGCCGAAAAAGGAGAACCTCCACTAAATAGTACGCTATTATCAGTTAGAGATTGTAAAGATTATACAGTTTTTCAAAGTCACCAATCCAGTGGTTGCAATTCACGTAAAATGGTACGATACTCATCTTCTTCTCCTTCAGGCATTTTACAATTATTGACCATTCGCAGTTAGCAAACATGAATGTATTTAGTAGGGATGTTCTCGTACGCATTCCATACAGAATGCCACCACTTGCATGTCCTTTAAGAAAAGATTTAGGGTGTGTTTTTTTCATTGCTGCATAGCCACCGCAGCATTCAAGTGCGAATAAAACGATCAAACTCACTCCATATGTCAATTTTGGCCATTATTATAGAAAATATCAAAATCTGATGTCAAAACATGTACATACATATGTACATATGTTTAATTCTAAAATTTAATGCATAGCGCCATTTTCATTTCAATAATTTAAAGTTATATCACCAGCAAAACTGCCTTTTTTTTACTGGGTTTTTTTTTCGCCAGTAATCAAATTGTTGTTTTGCTTCAACCCACGCAAGTTTAAACCCACTAAATTATTTCTCAAATTTAGCAAAATTTTCTTTGGTTACATGAGTTTCAAACAAGAAAATTATTTCGAAATATTTTACATAATCAAAGAATAAGAATTTACTACTAAGATCTAAGGCCTGATACATTATATGATAAAATTTGTAAACTAATTATAAAATTATTTTGCCTGACGGCTTCTAAATTTCAGTTTGTTGGTAATCTGTTACAATTCATTTGTTTCGATGTATGTGCCACCCCTGGTGAGTTCTGTTGGTTTGGTACAATTATTTCTTGTTGACGTGTGTTTGACAGCACATTTTCCTTGACCGATGTGACATTTGTAAAGTTGATCGGTCCGAAAATGGGCGCAATTGCCGCGTTCGCCTACGTATCCAAGGGTGTCTGGATATGTTTGTTTTGTTGTAATCCCATAGGAAAAATCAGCTGATGAACGAAACAGCTGATGTCAAGCAGAAATCTAAAGTTATCCAAAAATGTTTGGTATACTAAACTATCCAAGGGGAATTTTGAAGAACAGCTGATCTATTTTCTTTTGTGTCTAGTACATTGTTGGCCGAACTTTTTAACATTTTTTACGTTTAGTACTAATTTACTAATTTAGAAAAGTAAAGTTTGTGAGTAGTTGTGCTCGCACTGCAAATCTTTTATTCTTTGAACTTCATATTATTTCTTGATATAGGAGATAATGAACTCAAATTCTTTTAGGGCTTTCATAGAAATATGAAATGACCTTAACTATTAAACATGACTTGTTATGGGACTATATGGAGATATTTAGAGCTGAGTTTTCAGAAAAGGATTCTTATAAGTTATCTATAAGATTTAAGTAGTTTTAAGCTGCAAAAGTGTTCACCTCTTAAAATAAAAATGTTATGAAACCCAGTTCAGTTTCATAACAAGATATTAGTACTTAGGTATAGTAATGGGATATAAGAGAGTTGTATGGGAGTATTTGTTTCAGATTTCAAGAGCTTAGCTTAGAGGGTATGTTAGTTGGACTTATTCGAAGTGAAAATGGCTGGTCGAAAGCTGCATAATTATTGGGATGAAGGTGGATTTACTCCAATTAAAATGGAAAATGATCGTATTGGAGCTCTCTTCGACACGTGTGCTGCGCTTCTTAAAAATAAAGAGTTTCAAGTTTCAATATAACTAAAAGTTCTTAGTTTTTTATTATTTTTAAAAAGTTTTTCGGTAATATTTATATGCATGTACCTTATACAATAAATTCAGAATTAAAAAATATCTTTAAATCATGTGTTAATAATCCAAATCCTTCGATTATGTTAAAGAAAATTGTTTGTCTCCAAAAATAAACTACCAATCTATCATGTATAATTCCTACAATTCTTCATCCTTATGGTAAATGAAACATTTTCAGTTTTTTTTACAAACCTTCATAAGATCATAAACGTGCAAAATTGTTTGGTGTCAATTATTCTATTTTTTTTTTATTAATTAACTACTTATGTAGCAGACATAACAAATTGTAGTAAATTAGGCATGTAGTTGATTCGGCCAAATCTGGTCGAGTCACGTCGTTTTTTTTTACTTTGACAATAAATGTTACCTATCCAGTTTTGGTCGTTCGACAACGTATCGGATACTAAAGTATCTTAGTGCGGTATTACACAGCGCATGTACTTAATGCGCAGTTTTCGGTTATTTTGTTTTCCACTGTCATTCGGTGATGCGCGCATTATCACACGAAGACTTTTCTGATTTATCATGAATGAATGAATATTTTATTGAGTCTTCAGGTATCTTTTACAAAGTTGTTTCATCTTATTCTATCTTTAACAAAAGTACAAAAGTGGCTGTAGCGTATGGCCTTCTCTAACAATCTTACTTTATTTAGAGTTAAGCCTGGTGGCATGTCAATTTTTATATAATAGGTAATATAGTTTTGTTCTGCTCGTGCTCATGAGCGTTATACATTTGCGTGAAACAAAAGTTTCGTCAACTATATACATATTTATATATTTACAGCGTTATTTATTAGAATTCGCTGAACGAGGGCAAGAAATCTTGTTCTAAACTGTTCCAAACTGTTCCAGACAGACTCATTGAACAGCAAATCAGAACAGTTTAGAACAGAAAATTTTTCATTGAACAGCAAAAAGTTGTACTTTTCTGTTCGAAACTGCTCCAAACTGTTCGAAACAGCGTCACTGAACAAAACTATTATCTCTAGCACATTCTGCAAATCAAATTGTTGTTCCTTTTATCCTAGCTGGAATACTCAGACAAGTTATTGAGGATACAATTCAATAATGCAAAATAAAAATTGCAACACTAACACACCGGATGAAGAAGGATACGTGGAGAGAGATCACAAACAAGTATATTTATCTATTTAATTCTAAACAATTTTCAATTCAATTTGTTTTTAATATATTAGTATAACATTTTAGTTTCAATAAATAAAAAGAACAAAGCTTTAGTTTCAATATCAAGTAAAGGTTATTTTATTTTGTTGATAATCTTTATAATTCAATGTGATGTCAAAGTGAATGTGACAGATCAATACTAAAATGTCCTTATGTAGGCACTATTCAACCTCCAAACGCGTTTAGCTTATAATGCCACTATTCAACGTCACATAAGTTTTATAAATAACGATTTTGCGTTTAGAGGCATTATAAGGGTTGTATAGCCTTATGTAGTCACTATAATGAGTTTATAAATATGGCTGTTACAATTTAATAAGCACTAAATATAGCGCACAGCGCTTTTGTATCTTTTCTTTTTTGCATTGAGTGTTGATATTTCTTGTCATTTTTTTTTTTTTCGAAAATGAGAGCCAGAACGCTCTATATATTTGAATATACAGTTAGTTCACTAGAGGAGTGAGAGAGTGAAGAAGATAGTCAGTTATGAGCGATGGCTCTATACTGCTTACTTATGTACATTTAGGATGTATGAGAAAGAATACGATTTCACTAATATCACTTGAAAAAAGAGATTATAAGTTAAGAACGATGGCTCTATACTTATACAAATATAAATATACATTTAGGACGTATGAAAGAAAATACTTTTACAGTTATATCAAGTGTATATACTAATACATATGTGTTTAAAATATAGGTTATATACAGTTGCGGTCAAAATAATAGCAGTGTAATCTTACCATTGACATATTTTAGTACAAACTAAGATATAGGCTTTGAGTATATATAATATGGAGGGCTCGTTTCTATTCCAAATGCGTGACTATCATAGGGGGCGCTACTCAAATTTGTGTAAGACAAAGTTATTTGACAGCGGCAACCAAAAAAAAGTTTTTGGCAGGATTGATTGCCTTTCGGGAAGATGCTAACACCCTTATTACGGTTGTCAAAGATCAATACGATATTTGATATTTATCAAAAAAATTAATGAATCGGTATTATCGTTGTCAAAAATCAAAATTTTTGATGAATTGTGAACGCTGTTCAGATTTAAGATCTATTGTGAATCGTTCAATTGACAAAATTGGTATTATCGTTGTCAAAATATTATTTTGTTATCACATTCTTAGCCAACCAGAAACTCGTTGTTGATAAAATAATTTTTTTTCGGATTGTGTAAGTTGATTAATTGTGTAATGTCTTCGATAGAACTTTTTTTCGATGAATATGATGTTGAAGAAGAGTCCGCTAGACTTAGAAGAACACATGTATGGAGATAAATGGGTCTTTTTTAATTTTATTCAGATGATAACTAATTTCGAACGGTTTTAGATTCGTAAAAAACTTTAGACTTTCGAAAGAAGCCTTCCTCAATATGTTTATGGATATAAACAACAAATTAAAGCCGCTTAAAAGACAACAATCAATCCCGAACATAATTAAACTTGCTGCTACCTTAAAATTCCTTGCACAAGGAAGCCGCAATATCATTGAGCGAACGATTCTCTTGTTGAAAAGCAGATTTAGGTGCACATTACAAACACGAGAACTGCTTTACATTCCCGAAAAGGCAACACAAATCATCAACGTATGTGCAGCTCTTCACAATATTTGTATTAAATATAGAGTGGAAAACGCTGAGTTCGTAGAAGAATCAGTTAATATCGTCGAAAGCATTGACTTTACTACAGATTCCGCAGGCACATCATTCAATGAAGGCAGCCGAATAAGGGACTCGATTGCAAGTTTCATGTAAAAGATATAAATTTATGTTCGTTGCTAACAGTAATATATGCCTGTATATTTCTTGGATTCAAAGAATACTTACCAAAATCTTAATTTACTTACATACAAAAAGAAAAAAAATCATACAAAATAATTCATAAACACATTAATAAACAAATAATAAGCTAACAATTCATAAATACATTAAAAACTACATAAAAAAATCAATGCAAAAAAATATAAAAATGTAAAAACGTGTCAAAGAGCACACAACAAGTTATATACAAAATGTGTGTACGAGGGTTTACAAATATGTATGTTCGTCGTGACATCGAAAACAAAAGTCTAAATGTATAGTACATACATACATATCTATAAACATCCATACTCGCATTTTGATAACATGTACATCCACCTCTAAAATTTGCTGTCTGCTCTTGGTCTAAAATTGAAATTATTGAATTAGCATCATGTCCTCTTCTTTTTTCTATTTCAAGAATTTGTAGTTTTAATTTTAGTTTTGCTTTCCGGTCATCTCCTGTGTTCTTGATGTATTGTTTCTTAAGTTCTAGTTTTTGTTTTTGAATGGACAGTTTTTCTTTTTTGATTTTAAGTATTTCACTTTTGTTCTCTTTTTTTAAATAATAACATTATTTAGCATAGTATTCTAATCCGCTGACACTCTTTTCGATATTCGAAATGTTTTGTTGCACACAAGTCATTATATTTGTCAAGGATCTGTAAAATAAATCCTGTGCCGTAGTCTGTTTTTTTAAAAGTTCAAGGCGGTGGACATTGTTGTTTTCTTATTACCGAGTCATAATGGCAACAAGATCCGAAAAGCGCCAAATTTACTCCAACCGTTTAAATCCTTCATTAAGCGGACGACAGTTGTAGAAAAATCTTCGACAAATAGGTGTTGCCAAAAGCAAAAATTGTTGTGTCGATGATAAAGATTACAATGAACTCAACAGAGAATTTGTATCGCTTTCAGCTCCTTCCAGAATTAATGCTACCTACCCTACTGAAGATCCTATAAATGAGGACTCTAATTTTACTTTTAGATCAGTTGATAGTTCTGAAGTAGTTGCTAGTATTTTTATCAATTAAATCAAATTCTGTTGGACTTGATGAGAAGCATCCAAAGTTTCTCAAGTTGATACTACCCATTCTCTTACCTTTCATAACATACATATTTAACACTATTTTAAGCAGAACATCGCAACAACAGCAGATATCAGCCCTATGGAAAACTGCAACATCTCTGCTGATGACTTTCATACAGTTCTTAAGAGACTGCACAATTGGAAGGCTGCTGGTACAGACGGGTTACATAATTATTGGCTAAAGGCATTAGTTGCACTTCATGAGGTTATGAGACATTAAATTAACAGCTTCATACAGGACCCAACGAAGATGCCAGGATACTTATGTGAGGGAGTTACATATCTTATCCCTAAAGAGGCCAATACCCAAATTCAGACCTATAACTTGTCTCAACACCCTATATAAGTTGTCAACATCCTGCGTAGCTGAATTAATTACTAAACACTGCAATGACAATAATATTCTTGCCGAACAACAAAAAGGTTGCAGGAAGAGCTCGTTAGGATGCAAAGAACAACTGACTATAGACGCAGTAGTCACCAATCAAGCAATCACCAAGCAAAGAAATTTATATGCAGCGTATATCTACTACAAAAAAGCATTTGACATGGTCCCACACAGCTGCTTGTTAAGTATCTTAAAGATATACAAAATAAACGAGCATTTAGTACGCTTCTGCGAGACTATAATGCCAAATTGGAGCACAAAACTACGCATAGGTACGATAACATCTCCTAATATAACAATCGCCAGAGGAATATTTCAAGGTGACAGTCTGACCCCACTAGGGTTTTGTCTTGCGTTAAACCCATTATCCTCGTTGCTTAACAAAAGTAAACATGGATTTGAAGTAAGGAATAATGTACAAAATGAGAGATTAACTCACCTAATGTACATGGATGACATCAAACTCTATGCCAGTACGTCTAGTAGTCTAGAACAGTTACTTCAAATAGTTGAAAAATTCTCCATCAACATTCGAATGGAGTTTAGAATAGACAAATGTAAGACAGTCAACATCGTTAGAGGCCAGATGTCCAAAGGTCTCGAATATACCACCTCCAATAATGAGACTATTCATTCCATGGAAGAAGGCGATGTTTATAAATATCTTGGTATGTAGAAATCTAAGATAACTAAACACACGGATATCAAAAACAAATCTTCAGGACAGCTTTGAATTCCAGAAATGTTACGTTGGCCATCAACTCATATGCTATTCCCCTTGTAACGTACTCCGCAGGCATAGTCAAATGGAGTAAAACAGACTTAGAAGACTTCGAGAGGAAAATAAGTACGCTCATGACAAAATACCGCTATCATCATCCTAAGGCCTCGATTGAAAGACTTACACTCCCAAGATCCCGTGGAGGAAGAGGAATTATAAATATTAGAGATATGGTTGAAAAGCAAAATAAACACCTCTTTGAATATTTCTTTAGAAAAGCTGAATCATCTTCGCTTCATAAAGCAATTCTAAATTCTGATCAGAACTTCACACCAGCAAATATGCAGAGCAGAAGTCAACGGGATGAATCAGCAAATACCATCGAAAACTTATACCTCAACTGGAAGAGTAAACCTTTGCACGGAAGACGCCCAAATGAAATTGATGAACCTAATGTTGGCACCGAAATCTCGAATTCTTGGCTTCGATTTGGAAACTTGTATCCAGAAACGGAAGGCTTCATGATTGCAATTCAGGATCAAGTGATACCTACAAGAAACTACCTGAAATACATTGTCAATGACCAAGCCATCCAAACTGACAACTGTCGACGATGTCGAGCTGTTCATGAGACAATACAACATATTCTTGCAGGTTTTCTTTTGGAGGAATGGGTTAGACACCATAAGGAGGTATCCATACCTTTAGTCCAATCAAATTAGTATTTTATATCTACAAAAAATACTGCGTCGAATTTTTTTTTTGTTTCTTAAAGAGTACCTATTGGAGAGTGTAAATCCAAAAAGTTCCAACAAAAAACGCCCATGCGTTGTCCGCCATTTTGAAAAAGACTGGAAAGCTTGAACTCGATTTTCTCGGCTCCTATCATACGAGTATATAGAGCTGTATTTTTTTTTTAGGTTTGTACGTTAAAATATCCTCTTTGACTTTTGTTGAGAAAAAAATTTGAAACCTCTTTCCAAAAAAAAGTTATCGACGAAAAACTGTCGAGATTTTGAAGTAAAAAATGGTTTTTAACGTTTATCTCGCCTCATGTTCATCTGATCAAAAAAATACTGAAGTTGTTTTTTATAGATCACTTTATTTCCTACATTTTTGTATATTTAAATTTTATGTGCGACAAAAACTGTAGGAAATATAACCTGTCAAAATGGCCAATAGCCTGCGAAAATTAAAAAAAAAAAATTTACTCACGTTTGAAAATTTTCAAATTTGATTATGTATGTTCATTATGAAATTTAAAAGAAACAGTTCAAACTCTTTTCCACACCACCACCGAGGTAGAGTTACGGCGCATTTTTTTTAATGTGGTGTCCCCAGGAGGTATAATCCACGATTCAATCGTTTTTATTTCTATTTCAGCCTATCGATAGCTCAATGTGGCATAGTTTTTTCATGTCGTTCTCCTTTTTTTTTTTTTGGGCTAGGCGTGCGAACATCAATGATCATATTAACGTTGTTAGTACTGCTGGGATCGTCATTGGTAGTTTCTTCAATGTTTTCAGCTGAGGAAAAGTCTTCACATGCGTCTTCATCTTCCAGTAAATTTTGCAAGGAAGGAAAATTCTCTCATGTTTTTCCACTGCAGTAGAAACATATTAAGGAACAATTCAGACCAGATTTCCGACAGCCACAAGCTCGACCACACTGGCCCTTGCATTTGCAGGGTATAGTTTGCAATATGCTTTGTGGAGCTGGATCCTGAGTGGTTGTAACTGGCTCTAATCCTCTCGGAGTTCTTTTCAAACCCCATTTTAGTGGGTCATGGTGAACCATCGATCCAAGTCTGTACTTGATGGTAGGTACGGAATGTGTGTTGCCGAGCAGCTGTTGCACTAGGAGGTAATGAAGATATATTAACAGCCCGATTCTCCCCCTTGTGAGGAGTAACAAGTCACAAGCTCTTGTGACTATTCCTTGTGAGGATTGTTGTGATTCGATAACATTTTGGTATTCTCCCCCTAATCGTCACAAGAAAACTCACAACGAAACTCACCACCGCATGGTGAGATTTTTAAGTGTCATTATTTGAACAGCTGATTATTCAAAAGGAAGAAAATACAAAACGCAAGTTAACATTATTATATTTTATTATTATTATTATTAAATAAACTGACTATCGTGAGGCTTCAAGCTCTGATATCCCAGCATAAAGTTTTCCGAAGGCGACAAAACTTTATAAATGTATGTATTGTTTTGGAGAACGAATGGTTCATTTGTATCTCTCAAAGTTTTCAAAAGCCGTCGGTGCTGCAAACTTCTTGATACGATTAGTTTCTTTAAAAAAATTTGTTTATTTAAAAATGTTACTTTTCATTTTCGTGGGAAAGATCAGCAATAATATTCACTAGAACACTTCCATTTTTGTGTACTCATAATTATTCACAAATCTAGAAAATTTTCTTACAAAATATGCTGAATGACAATCCAAGAAATATTAAACATTTATGAGTTGTGACCTGTTCTGAAGGAGGTCACAGTTTCGATTGTTTTTGTGACTCTCAGAAGTTGTGACTGAGCGGCAGAATTCGAAAAAGTCACAAAATCAATTTCACCTCTTCTTGTGACTTGTGAGGCATCACTGACTTTGGGGAGAATCGGGCTGTTAATCTCAGTTACGTACTGAAGTACTACAAATTGGATCAGATGACATCCCTGGTACAGAATTAGTTAATCTAGTACGATCGTTTTAACGTCCATAATTAGTTGTTGACAGCATGGGTTTTTTGACAGCTTCAAAGTTTATTTTACCAAACAATCGCTGTAGTTCTTCTTCTTCATGGTTTTGATTTATTTTAAGAATATTATCATAGTTTAAATAAAATAATTTATTTCCTACCACAAGATTGTTGTTTTTTATTTGTACCTTTTTATTTGGTTTATGTGATATGATTACTCGGCGGTAACCTAGCAAAATTCGGCGTTTTAATTGCATCTGTTTTGTCAGATCCCGCTGGACGTAAACACCTGTGCCTTTCAGTTTTGAACAATTAATTTTCAATTTAATAACATTGTTATTTTCGCTCAGTTTAATTGCTTCTGGAATATCGTGTGTACCCGAACTGTCAAGAAGGAGTTGAGTCACGCTACGCACTCTTTCCTGGGGATCAGTTTCGTCATTTGGAATAGATACTATAAGATTTTTGCCTTTAAGTTCTCTACTCTGAAATTCAATTTCATCCTCTAAAACATTGCAACGTTCTTCAAACCGCTGGACTTTAATCGAGAGTTCTTCGTTTTGTTTACGTAAAGAACTAATTTCGGCATTTAGCATAGTGACGTCATCCTTTGTGGCTAACTTAGCGGTCGCCTTCGTCAGCTCTGAATGGATTGATTCGTCAATAATAGCCTTAATTTTCTGTAAGTCGGCTGACGAAAGTGACATGATTGAATGCGGCTTATAAATTTTGGTTGCTCTGACGATATCTCGTTCTGAATCAGAAAGCTCCTCGGTGGTAATTTGGTGGTTCTTCCTTTTGTTCTCCGTCATGTGACTTGGTTACAGACGAGGTTGTTTTTTGCCAGTATAATTTAGATGCGTTACCTGCTATATTTTTGTTGGTTTTTTAATGCAATTATCAATTTCTTACGTAAAAATGAATTGTTAACAATTTAAAGTTAACAATAGCGAGTTTAACTGATTTTATTTTTAAAAAATTCAAGAGCAAATCAAAAACACTTGTTCACTTGCAAACCATAGTTGCCAACCCATTCTATATGGACTTGCGAAAAAAAACACACCTGGTATGTGCGTGGACACATTGGCCCTTAGTAATAGACATTCATAGAATCGGTTTTAAAGTCACTTTTTGTTAGATGTAGAAAAGTTGCTTTTAAAATTTCGTAGTAACAGATCAAATTTACAAAAGTCTTATTTATACCAATAATTGTGACTCATTTTCATAATTTCGTTATTGTGAACTGATACACAAACAGATTTCTATTAACCAGATTCGTAAAGTTCTATTGTGATTCTATCATTTTAAATTTAACTTAGTTACAGGAAAGCCGCTTTTAAGTATTTATACTTGAAATTTGTTTTATTTCTACGAATGTTTGGTTAAAATCGAACTTAGGCTAGATTCGGATCTATTACTCAGGGCCATTAAAATTATAATGGGTGATTTTTTTGCTATTTTCTTTTTGGCAACACTGGTTTTGACAGCTCACGCACGTTTTGTGTTTTGTGTCACTGTCAAACATCTTTAGTTTGGTCTATAATTTAACCATGAATCGTCTTCAGTTTAATCGACCTACTGAGGCTATTCGAGCTATTTTGACTAAATTTGGTACCAAATTTACATTGTTAGACATTAAACCACCAACACGCTTACGTAAGGTGCGAACTGAGGAATATATCGCAGCTGTATTGGCCAGTGTTAGTGATGCCCGTGAATTATCAATTCGGCGCCTTTCGCAGCAATTGGGCCTCTGTTACTCCACTACGTGGCAATTTTGCGGAAGGAGTTAGGTGTAAAGCCTTTCAAAGTACAGATGGTGCAAGAATTGATGCCGAACGACCTACCACAAGCACGGGTAACAATGGACCAATTGAGAGACGAGTTCGGTGAACAGTTTATTTCACGTTTGGGCCGGTCAATTGGCTGGCTAGTTCGTGCGATTTAACGCCTCTAGCCTATTTTTGGTGGGGCTATGTTAAGGCTCATGTCTATAGCGATTTTTAGTTTCTGATAGCTCTTAAAAAATTACTCGTTATTAACAGCAGATCAACAACTGGAAAGTTATCACTTTGAAGTAAGGTTCCGTCGAGAATTTTACTTTAGAGAGTTTTATATATTTTCTATTTAAAAAAGCAAATCTTTCTGAATATATTTTGAAAGATTTTTTTTAATGAGTAACAGTAAAAACAAATTTCTAGCAGCATCAAGATTTAAGTATTCAAAAGCTGCCGTTGTGTCAAAAAAAAAATTTTCATGAAAGGCAGTGGCTTAAATTCTGGAGATTATGAAGAAAAAAACTGTTCTTCTTTTTCCAACAAAACAACCGAATTTTAAACACGAAATACTGACGAAGCTAGAAACTTACGAAACTTACTAGCTCAGCAATAAAAAGAAATTGTAATTATATGTGAAATGTAAAACAATATTAGAACAAAAATTAAATTACTACACTAAGTTTATGTAATTATTGGCTATTATTTTAAACTTGATTAACCCATCTCTTTGCCTCTTATCATCATTCTTCATGTTGGTTATATGATAACTTACGTCAATGTGTTCAGGCCAGTGTTGCGAATTTTTTAATTAAAAAAACCATAAGTCGTAAGTCTGTAGATGATTTGTGAATTAAAAAAAAATTAATTCATAAGTTACTCGTAGTTAGTGACTTACGAGCATGATTAAAAAAAATTATTCATAACTACTAAGTGACTTACGAATTAAAAAAATTCAAGTCATGAGCAAGTTAGTGACTTAAGAATTAAAAAAACATTTAATTCACTACCTACTAAGTGACTTATGAATTAAAAAAAAAAATAATTCACAACCTATTAAGTGACATGAATTAAAAAAAAATTAATTCATAAGCTAGTTGGTACATTGGAAATGTTTAAGCTTGTTTTGGCTACATAATTATTTAATTATTAACGAAAGTAGATTTCAAGCTTTTGTGTGTCATAAAATTATCATGTTAGCTTATAAATTTTCCAATTAATAATTTTAATCATATTTCCATTAACTTATGAATTAATTTTTTTTAATTCATTAGTCACTAGGTAACTTTTGAATTAATTTTTTTTAATTCTTAAGTCACTTACTTGCTCATGACTTAATTTTTTTTTAAATTCATAAGTCACTTATACTCTGTTCAATTTATATTTGCAGTACAGGCCTTATGGGATAGCTTTTTCAGAAACACTGGTGCCTGCTGCTGTTTGCACGGCACCTTTACTTATGAAATTGCCACTGAAATAAGAAAGAGAATTACTGAGTTACATTAAAATTGTTTGTGTAATCTTCTTTGAGCTGACGTAGAACCCACCATGACATATCTGCTCCATGGGTGAAAGGACACTGATCGCCAATTTGCAAGCAACCCTTATTGTGTTTATTAAAAAAAAACACTGACTCAGAGTTACCATTGCCAAGTTGGTGGAAATTCATATGGCATTTTCTTTGGTTTGTGCTATGTAACTTTCAGGATTTAAGCTTTTTCGGGCTTTCGGTAGCAAATATTTTTCTGAGATTTGTGGCAATTTTTAATGCTCACTATGGCAATCCTGCAAGAGCTTTAAATTAAAGATACTCGTAGCTTATTAAAATCCATAATGGTCAGACAGAAAGGCAAATATCCTATCTTCCCTGAACTGCAAATATAAATTGAACACAGTATAGTAGGTTGTGAATTTTTTTTTTTTTTAATTCAAAAGTCACTTACTTGCTCATGACTTAGATATTTTTAATTCATAATTCACTTAGTAGGTTCTGAATTATTTTTTTTAATTCATAAGTTACTAAGAACCTTATGATTTAATTTTTTTTAATTCACAAGTCACCAACTGACTTATGAATTAATTTTTTTTTAATTCATAAGTCAATAACTAGCTGCTGAATTACATTTTTTTTAATTCATAAGTCACCCACAAGCTTGTGAATTAAAGCCAAGCATAAGCTAAAAAGTGCCAGGCTTTTGCAACCCTGGCTCAAGCACCATTACAATACTCATAATCATAAGCACGTACATACATATATAGTCTTCTGACAAGAGGTTTCATTTTAAAACACACGATTGCTTATATGTCAACATTAAACTGATCGCAATCACTTATGATAAGTAACAATTTGCGATTGTTAATTATTGATCGATAAACACTCCACAAATTTATTTAAATAGCTAAAATTCAAATTAAATGTACATAAGCTAATTCAAAATAAATGTAGGCTAAACATTAATGACGAGTTCATAATTTTTGTCTAGGTACTTTACCAAAAAAAAACTTTCGTATCTGGCTGCAAAAGTTATAATAGTGGAAAATTTTGGCGCGGTTTTTGGGCTTGGGTGTCTCCCACCACATTTAAAGAAAACATTAGAGCTGTTCGTTAATACTGCTACTGTTAATTTCAAAAACAGAAAAAATCAAAAGAAATTTTATTTCAGAATTATTTACAGTAATTTCCGTATGGCTAGGAACAAATTTGCAAGCGTGCCAAATTACTTAAAGCGTGAGAACAAACTTTTTATGATTTGAATTATTGGAACTCGAGAAGCGTGAACCTTGAAACATTGGTTTGTTCTCATACTTTAAGACTAGTGTGTACAATAAAATAATGATGATTTGAATTATTGGAACTCGAGAAGCGTGAACCTAGAAACATTGGTTTGTTCGAATACTTAAAATTTAGTGTGTACAATAATATAATAATCATATATTTAACAGCTACAATAATGCGAAAAAATTATGCCAAATTTCATCAAAGAAATCACCTATGCAAAGCCGAGGCTCTGCTATGTGTGCTAAAAAAGAAAACGGCCTATTGTATTTCATTATTAACCGCAGAGAACTTTAGATATAAATAAAAATATCGCCAAATTAAAAAATATGTTTTTTTCGATACTTTAAAATAAAACCTCTTGTTGGCTGATCCTCTACATTATGTATTTATATATGCGAATCAAGCTAATAAATTAATTTGCATACTTTGCAGGGCCAAACAATAGATGACATTCCTTCAGCTGTTTTGGAAGATGCCGCACAGCTATGCAAAGCTAACAGCATTCAAGGTAACAAAGTAAACAACATCGATGTTGTTTACACAATGTGGGAAAATTTAAAAAAGACCCAAGGAATGGAACCTGGTCAAGTAGCTTATCACAATGAAAATCAGGTCAGGAAAATTCGCATTGAGAAGCGAGTAAACGAAATCGTCAACCGTCTTAACAAAACTAAAACTGAAGAACATCCAGACTTTCGAGCACAAAGAGAAGCTCGCGACGCTGAGGAGCGAGAAGATAAAAAACGTCTGTTACGAAAACAAAAAGAAATGATGAAAGAGGAAGAGAAAAAGAAACTTGAAAAAACTGAATTGAGGAATTATAAAAGCTTAATGACAGCCGAAAAAATGACTTCAAACTACGATGATGGTAACGATTCAGATGATTTTATGTAATATTTGCATAGTGAAAATAAAATCTTGAAAACAATAAGTTATGATGACAATGAAGAAAAAAATTGATTATACTCTTACTCGTGAAATATTAAATTGTTGATTAAAACAAAAAAACGTGATATTGTTGTCATATTTGTTGTTTTGGTTTTGCAAACTACATCATCATTTGGGGGTAGCTCATACAGTTTAACAGTTTGCGGTTGTATATTTTTTCTTAACTCGGTTTCGTCTATAGAAAATATATTTTTCAAAAGGAATATCTTTGAATGAAAAAGTCAAAAATAACGATGAAGAGTGTCTAACCACAATTGATATTGCTTTGGTTTACTTTATTTCAATGCAATGAGTTCTGATAAATAGTGATTATGACTATACGTAACTCTGCCAACTATAATCTTCTTCTTCTTCTTCTTCTTCTTCTTCTTCTTCTTCTTCTTCTTCTTCTTCTTCTTCTTCTTCTTCTTCTTCTTCTTCTTCTTCTTCTTCTTCTTCTTCTTCTTCTTCTTCTTCTTCTTCTTCTTCTTCTTCTTCTTCTTCTTCTTCTTCTTCTTCTTCTTCTTCTTCTTCTTCTTCTTCTTCTTCTTCTTCTTCTTCTTCACGGCAAGCAGTTTTTCATTATTTTCATGCATTCATTCTCGTCTACGCATCCACGGATTTAGGGCACTGTTAGACTCTTCGGAACAGAAACAGCTGAAACGGCATAGTCAAAGAGAAGTGCATGTAAATACTAGATAGATAATGTGGAATTTTTGGTGGAAGATTTTTTATTGGCAATTTTGTTTATGAGAGAAGAGAGTGGTAGAAGCAATGAAATGTGAGTACTTTTATTTTGTGGGTCCGGCAATTCCGTATGTCTGTCTGTATGTCTGTACCTCGAACTACGAAGCTAAACTACCGGAGGTATTTTTTTTTCAAACTCGGTGATTCACTAAAGAAGAAATTGAAATTTTTTTTAAGCTCCAAAACTAACGGTACCCCCCATACACTCGTAATGAAAAATCTTATTTATCTCCAAAACGGCTCTTACGATTTTGAAAAAAAAATTGAGTGATATTATGGACATGGACATGGGTACCTGTCATAGAACGTTTTTTTTTGATTTTTAAATGTCTCACCAACGGCTCTAACGATTTTAACCAACATTTTTATTTCGAAAAAATAGTTTTCGGATTTAAAAAAAAAATTGTTTAATTTTTTTTTTGAAAATTCAAAATCTTCAAAACCGATACAAGATTAAATTTTTAAATTACGTTTTAAAATGTATTTTATTAAATACTAACAATTTGCATATACATTTTTTTTTATAAAAATTTTAAGGAAAATTTAGTACACAAAAAACATGTTTCAGTGTGTCAGTATGTCTGTACCTCTCACTACAGCCTAAACTACTGGACCTATTTTTTTCAATCTCGGTAGTTAAGGGTCTTCGGTAAAAATCTTATTTATCTCGAAAACGGCTCTAACGATTTTGATAAAAAAAATTAGGTGTGATATTATGGACATGGACTACATTTTGGTCGAAAAAAATTTGGTTGGAAATGTTATTAACGGTACCTGTCACAGAACCGTTTTTTTGATTTTCGACTTTCTTATTAACGGCTCTAAGGATTTTAATTAAAAATTTTCACCAGGAGTCCCCTTAAGTTTAAAATAATGTTTATAAAAATATTTGTTGGGTTTTTTTGAAATACATTTTTTTTTGAAAAATCAATATCTTATTTTTTGAAATTATTTCCTAAAGTCAATGGCGCAAAATTTTAATTGAATTAGTACGATGCTAAGCTGTATTAGTATGGTACTAGGTTAAAACAACGAATTTGCAAATTTTAATCGAATATAGCATCATACTTTCTCTACCCTTTTGTTAAAGTTAAAATCATCGAATACCTACTTTATTTTTTAGTATCATGCTAGCTTCATATGACTCTTTGATATTTGCAAACATAAAAAAGGTTCGTGTACTTACTTTTTTACACGAAATGAAATGAAAGAAAATCCTTTTAGTACGATACTAGTTAGAAAATGTTTAAAATTAAGAATGATTTAGTAAACTACTTAAAAGTTAGCTAATTGTTAAGTAGTATCGTACTAATACCTTAAGAATAGGCTGTTTAAATTTTTTCGCCAATATTATTAAATACTTAAAATTCGCATCCCACATTTTTTTCTTGAAAAATTTTAAAGAAATTTCTTATATAAAAAATGTATTTAATAATAAAACGATTTTTTAAAGATTGTTTGGATAAATTCATACTTTTCTAGAAACCAGACGGCAATTTTATGCTTTTGAACATTTTTATCTCATTAAATCCATGTTTTATATTTACAAAATATATCTTAAATTCCACTCTACTTTTACATAAGAGTAAGTTCGTGCGATCCAGTCGTACATTTTATTTATTAATGTAATTATTATTATTAATGTAATTATTATTATTAATGTAATTATTATTATTAATGTAATTATTATTATTAATGTAATTATTATTATTAATGTAATTATTATTATTAATGTAATTATTATTATTAATGTAATTATTATTATTAATTTTATTAATAATAATAAATAACTACGCGAACTCGAATTAGAAGAAAAACAAAACGTAACCCGACTCGATTCATCATCATCATCATCGGCTCGACAACCGGGTTCCGGTCCTGGCCTCTTTCAACAAGTCTCTCCACCTATCCCGGTCTCTAGCCGACGCCATCCAGTTGCGCACCCCAAGGCTTCGGGCGTCCTGGTCTACGCCATCTCTCCAGCGCAAGATTGGTCTACCACGCTGTCGTCTACCATAGAATGTACCACAAAGAACTTTCCGAGCAGGTTCCTCTTCGCTCATGCGAGCTAGGTGCCCTGCCCACCGGAGTCTACCGAGCTTAATTTTTGTCACGATATCTGCTTCTAGGTAGATTGCGTACAGTTCATGATTGTACCGTCTCCGGAATCGTCCTTCCTCACATATGGGGCCAACAATTCTCCTTAAGACTTTTCTCTCGAACGCAGCTAAGAGGTCGGAGTGCCTTTTGCTAAGCACCCAAGTCTCGGATCCATATGTGAGTACTGGCAGGACCATGGTCCTGTACAGCAGTAGTTTTGAAGTTATGGTGAGTTTTCTGGATTTGAAGAGCTTTGACAGACTATAGTAGGCTCTGTTGGATTTGAGAAGCCGCCCGCGTATTTCTTCTTCTATATTGTTATCGGCTGCTACTATTGACCCAAGGTATTTAAAGGATTGCACCACTTCAAATTCGTGCTCCGCTACCTTGATTGTTTGACCAACTGTTCCTCTCGTATTCGACGCCACCATGTACTTTGTTTTACCTTCACTAATATGCAGCCCCAGATTTTGTGCCGCCTCCTGCTCGATCTGGTTGAAGGAAACGTGTACAGCTTGTTCGGTTCTTCCGATGATGTCAATGTCGTCTGCGTAAGCCAGTAACTGGCTGGACCTGTTGACGATGGTCCCTCTTGTTGCCGTGCCAGAGTCAGATTGCTTTCTCCAACGCCAGGTTGAAGAGGAGGCAGGCCAAACCGTCCCCTTGTCGGAGTCCATTAAAGATGTTGATTGGTCTGGATAGCAATCCGGCTGTTTTTACTTGGCTTGTTACGTTGGTCATGGTCAACCTACATAGTCGTGTCAATTTATTTGGGATGCCGAATTCTCTCATGGCTTTGTAAAGTTCTACCCTGGCTATGCTATCATAGGCGGGCTTAAAGTCTATAAACAGATGGTATGTTGGGATGTTAAATTCTAGACATTTTTCCATCGCCTGCCTAAGGGTGAAGATCTGATCAGTTGTTGATTTCCCTGGAATGAAACCACACTGATATTGTCCGATGACGGTTTTAGCGTATGGGGTTATCCGGTCTTGTAGGATAGAGGAGAGTATCTTATAGGCGGTACTCAACAACGTGATACCTCTATAATTGCTGCACGTTGTGACATCTCCCTTCTTATGTATTGGAGCATATTAAACCTTTTCGCCAGTCTTCTGGCATTTCTTCCTGCTCCCATACCTGTACTATAATATCATGAATTGCTTGACGTAAGGCTGGCCCGCCGCACAGTGGGGCACCTTGTATGGGAGAATGGAAAAAAACTATAAAAACTAAACCATTGAACCGATGTGTTTGAAATTTTCAGACATGATTATCAATAGCAAAAGAAATATACACCTTTAATTTCCGCCCACTGCCACACCTACTTTAAAAAATACTTAAAATATTTGTTATATTTTGAGTAAGCATTAAATACACTGGTCAACAAAATAAAGCTATTTTACGTTGCTTGAGAAAAAACATACTTTCTCTTAGGATTTAGGGTGGTGAACTCGAATCCAAACTCAGAATTTCTCAATTACCCCTAATTTTTTTTAAATATTCTGTTTGAAAACAAAAATAAAATAGTTTTTAAGCATTTTTTTTTTCTTTTTTTTTGTTTACAAAATTTATAACTGAAAGTACAATTTGTTCTCCTTCAAAATACATTTGAAACCTTCCCGATGTGTATTTTCCTCTCGAAGAAATGCTTAGTTAATGTTTAGACTTCACCTATAACTTCTTACTACATAATATAGATATAGAAAAATGATTCCTCTGAATAATAGGTTGTTGTTGCTAGGAAAGAAATATACTTTCCCTCAGACTTTTGGAGGGCCGAATTTGAATTCGAATTTTTAGAATGCTTCCATAAGCTTGAAAGTTATCTGAGACAATAGGTAGGTATCTGTTTTCATAAAAAAATTGTTCTATTACAAAATACCTTAAAAAAATTCTTTTTGCCCTAAATAAAAAAAAAATTGTGGAGGTAAAAAATAAATTCAGTTATAGACATTAAAAAAAGCATACAACAATTATTGATTTAATTCGTTTAAATTTATTATAAAATAATAAATAATAAATTAATAAACAGTTCATTTCAGCTCGTAATGTTGTTGTTTTCTTTTTTTTCGTTAAATTATTCTGTTATTTTTAACAATTGTTTTGCCTCCTCACTGATCAAAAAGTTTTTCAACTTTGGTTCGGGTCTTAAATAAGATGTAAAGGGGTCTGACGATACTGAAAGCATATGGAAAACATCTCCGTTTGAAGCCGTTCTTGAAGATTTTCGGCTATTATGTGACCGGAAAAATCTAAAATCTTTATTACTGCTCTCTTGAGCCTCTTCAGATAAAGAGCCAATTGGTAAAGCATAACATTCAATTATCTCCTTACCAAGTACCAAGGATACAGTTCAACAGCCATTTTTGCGGTTTGAAGGGCATAATCATTAAATTTATCCGGATCGATACAAAAATTGCAACATATAACTTCCAAAATAGTCGCCAATCTTTTTATAAGTGTTTCATCTACTTTTGTTATTTCGGCAATTACGGAATAATTTTCAAAGAAACGTCTTGATGTATTACCAGTGTTCGTTGTCCCAGTTCCTTGCTTTACTATATCAACTAGTAGTCCCAATTTTTCTCGAAACTGATCTTGAATATAGGTTTTAGTTTCCTTTTTTATTTCTGCAGTAAGTGGTAAGTTAAATTATAAGCCACGTGTAAGACGTACTCCATAAAGCGTATTCTTGCGTGCAAGGTTGATATTCTTAATTTGAGCGAATCGACATTTGGTTGTTTAAGTTGTAGTTTTCCTAGCTCATTCGTTCCTAAGACCGTACAATTGCTACTGGAAGCGGTTTTTGTAACAATTTGCGCAGTTTTGCCATCCATTCCACTCGATTTCAGTCTCTCGAAGATCTCGTATTTCACTGTCTACGGGACCCCGTTCTCCCCTTACTATATACTTCCTGTTTGGACTAACTAATAAACGCTGAATGACACGTCAAGCTGACCTTCGAGATTATAATTGTCATTAAGAGTAACGGTAACACAATTGCTAAGCAAAACACGTAGCAGGTTTTTATGTTAAATGTTACACTACACTCAAAATTATTGCAGTTTAAATTAAAATTAGTGCATCATGGTAAAATATAAAATAACATAGATACTTTATATACGTATGTATAACATAGATGCATGTCAAGTCCCAAAAAACGATGTCAATATTGTAAATTATACTTATGTATTTTTTAGGTGTATGACTAACGCACTTCAAATTGCTCTAGAAGTCGAATCCGGACAGTTCCGGACGCGGTGTTTTCTGGAAATTCTAGCTTGTAACCTAAACTATTCGACGAAATCAACGGGTTGACAGCGCCGAATGGCGCTAGTACTTAAAACCTTATGAGACTAAAAAAAAATTTAATTTGAGTGTTTCTTCTTTAAAACAATACTTATTTCATATTTTCTGAGCAATTAATGTAATGATACTACTTACAGGTATATCTTAACACCACATAGAAAGCACTATTTAAAAAAGTTCAAAATTGACTGTGAACGAGTTGTGCAAAAAATGACATATTTTTATCCATTTCTACTAATCTCCAACTTCGGGCTATAAAATCAAGGTTTACATATTTCTTATTTGACAAATGTTTATCCTTTCCTAATATTACAACAAATTAACTATAAGAAACGAAAAAGGAATTATTAAAATTAACAGTTCGGAAAATTGAATTTTTTCCACGTTTTCCCCACTGTGCGCCGTGATGGAATAATTCGGTGGTATGCCATCGGCTCCCGGGGCTTTGTTCTGTTTAAGCCGGCCTATAGCCTTCTCAACCTCTTCTATGCTTGGTGGCGGCAACATAGGGTATTGTTCTTGAAGTAGTGGAGCCTCCACTGCTGCAGTGAGCTGACCATTTAGCAATTCATTAAAGTGCACTTCCCATCGCTCCAGTATGCTTTCAGGATCGGTGATCAGATTTCCCTCTCCGTCCTTGCAGTTTGAGACTCGGCGATTAGAATGTTAATCGAACAAATCGAAAGTTCACCCAATCCATAGAAAGTTCATTCATTTGCGAAAGCTAATTCAATTTTGACATTCGAAAGAATAGAATTAAATGTCATTTTTGTGTCGTTTGAATTTTTCTGTCGAGTAAGCAAAAAAACATGTAAGTTTTTCATTATTTTATGGAAAATAAATTACTTTTATTAATTTTGTTGTTGTTTTATGTTTAAAGGTCGCATTCCAACTAGACAAACCGCCAACAAAAGGAAAAGTTTAATCAAAATAGTGGAAGAAAACCCGGAGGTAGCAAAGGGTTTTTTTACCACCCGCGTTGATACGGAAAGCATCCACTATCCTTCTCCTCTGCACTTCTTTAACACCATCTTCATTTATAAACAACACAAATGCCATATTTTTATTTTTTATTTATTATTTTATGTTTTTATCAAAGAAATTTAAATTATTAAACAATAAACAAAACAATTACAACTAAACAAAGATTTCACTTTTTGGTTTTGACATTTCACAAACACTTCTCTTTTGTTTTTGATATTTTAGTATGACCAAGTGTATACGAAAAAAAATAAAAATTTAGAACGCGTCATGAACATTTTATTTTTTTAAGAATGGTTTCAAAACGGCTGAGTTGACACAAAAAATGTAATGAATATGTAATTCTTTAAACTTTACTTTAAAATGAAAAAGTGTATTATTTATTTTGTTTCTTGATTCTTTATCCAACATCTATAAAATGTTTAGAAACAAAAAAAATGTAAAATGGTCATACTAATTCAAATAGAAATATAATAAATTTTAAACAGCTGATAATGAAAATGAATCTTTTTTGAAGTTCATTTTAAGCTATCTTTCGCAAATGAATGTTATTCGTTCGAATCTCAAAATTAAGAAAGTTCATCGAAGGAATAGAATCATTCTAACGAATAGACTATTCATGAGAATGTCAAAATAAGCATGACTATTAAATACTCCCGAGTGTTTCAAGGAGCGAAGCTATCTTTGCCAACTAAATAATAATGAGACGAAAGAGGAAAACATATTTTAAAACACGAACCATATTCAAAGCGGACGTTTTTGAAAAAGACGAATTAAAGAAAAGAATCTAACAGTTACTCTAATCGTTAGGGACCCGTACGCTTACAAACAAAATTTAGGTTATTTAATAGCTTAAGAAAAATTTAGAACGTTGTGTTGGTTTGAGGATAGGTAAGAGTCCGCTTGACTTGTTACCTCTTCAGCTCATCCGCTGGCATTCGTTTTGTTTCATGAGACCGCCCGTCTACATGTAAGAGTAATAATTGAATTTCGGGAACCATTCGACTTGAAACCTGTATTTGTCACTTTTGCAAAATGCCGACTTAGTACACCAATGGTTGATGGTACCATGGTTGCCCTCAACGTTGCCAGAATTTTTGCAGCCGCAACCAAACAAAAGAAGGAAATGAAGGAAACGAAGGCCAGTCATTGTTGCTGTAAATTTTACCGTAACAAATCCCGCCCTAACCTCCCAAGAAATGCGTTAACCTTTCGATGAAAAGTAAAGTATGTAAGTATGTCCAAGGTGACACACGCTTACTCATCCTAAATGGGCCTACATATTTGGTAGCTAATACGGCTGCAAAATAAGATGCTGTTTCGGACAGCGCAAAGTTGTCTCTTCTCCTAAAATTGTAAGATTTTGCGGCCTTTCTACCCGCCGCCTCTAACTTCCTATGTCGCTATATCCTCACGAAGCTTCTTAAACTGCCTACTAATTTCCTCACTACTTTCATCCCTGTCACTATCCCTAAGTCCTTAATCATGGCCATTGGTAACCGTGTTCCTACCGAAATTCGCAAAATATGGCGAAACCCCTAACACCTCATGTTGCGAAGTTCGGATCGTATAGGCTACCTTTGCCAGTTGCGAATCCCAACTCCGTTGATTTTCAGAGACATAAGCACGGAGAGTCGTTTTAATAATTTGATAAATGCGCTCCGCAGGATTCGCCTGCGGATGGTAATGCACAGTATACTGAAGTTGTGACCAGTAAGCTTCGCGAAGCCTTTGCAGTTCCTTGCTGCGGAACTGGAGATCGTTTTCACAGACGATCCACTTTGGAACATCGAATAGAAGAAAAGCGTTTTCTTCCGACTCCTGCTTTGGCAGTTGCAGAACGCAACGCAAACAAAAGTGGAAACTTCGTGAAGTAGTCTACCACTGTCAAAATATAAATAAGTCCCCTTGATGACTTCGGCAGTGAACCCACTAAGTCCACGCACACGGTTTCGAATTCCCTACTCTTTCTGTCATAAGACCAGCTGGTTTCTCGTTAATCGGTTTCACTTTTTGGCAAACCTTACAATTCCTAACGTACATATTTAGTAATATCCTCTCTCATTTTGGGCCAGTAAAACTTTTCTGTTACCCTAGCAAAGATTCTCGACCTATCCTCTTTTCCTATCATTAACTTCCACCCCTCACTCTCCTCATGAACCACAACATGATTCACCCTAACATGCTTTGCTTATACAGCCGCCCATCTTCAACTCCAAGATGCATATGCTAATGGGTTCTACTACTGATTTCATCTTCATCATGCATGGGTCCGAATCCGTTACTGAAACTCCAGCAAACTCTGGAACTTCGCGCGGTAATATATCAGGAACGACATGTTCTTTATCCTTTCTGTGGACGATTTTGAATTGTTGGAACCGAATGGCCCAACGAGCTAGGATACCTTGCGGATCCTTAAGGTTAATTAGCCAAACCAATGAGTGATGGTCAGTCACGACAGTAAATCGAACCCCTTCGACATGGTCGCAACTTCTGAATCGCCGAAAGAACAGCTAAACATTCGTTTTCGGCCGTAGAGTAGTTCCTTTGATTCCTATTCAATGACCGACTAATATAACAAATATCCTTTTCCACATCTTCAAAATCTTACGAAAAAACGGCGCCGATACAATAATTGAACGCATCTGTTTGAACAACGAACGGACAAGAAAAATCAGGACACGTCAGTATCGGTGCAGTAACCGAACACTCTTTGGCTTTCCTAAAACTCTCCTCACACTCCTTTGTCTACTCATATTTTTTTACCTTCCTTTGAGAGATCGGTAAGAGGCAAAGAAATAGTCCCTACAAAACTCATAATTTCCTTCACGTTTTTCGGTGCAGGAATCCTCAACATGCTTTCCACTTTTTCAGGGTCCACGTGAAGTCCATTCCTATCAACTACATAACCTAGAAATTTCAAAGAAGGCCTACAGAAGTTACATTTTTCCCTACCTACTTTAAGACCTGCTTTCCTTAATCTTTTAAAAACTTCTTTGATAATTTCTACTTGTTTTTCGAATGAATCGGTGACGATGATAATGTCATCCAACTACACAAAGACAAATAGTTCTAGATCGGGTCCTAAAACATTGTCAATGAACCTCTGCCATGTTGCCGGGGAATTGTGTAACCCAAAGGGGATTCTCAAAAATTGGAAGAGCCCCCTTCCCAGTACAGTAAAGGCTGTGTACTTGCGCGATTCCTTCTCCATGGGTATCTGCCAGTATGCAGATTAATTGTCAAGCGATGACAAAAAATTCACGTTTCGAAGCTTGTCTAAGATTGACGAAATCAAGGGGAGTGGATAAGCATCCTCATCTGTTACTTCATTTAACTTTCTATAGTCTAGGCAGAACCGAAAACCACCATCTTGCTTCTTTACCAGAAGAAAAGGAGATGCCCGAGGACTTTTGGATTTTTCGATCACTCCAGATTCTAACATCTCTTGGAGTTCCTGATCGATGTGTTTTTGGATCGCAGGTGACACTGGGTAGTATCGCTGCTTTATCGGTTCTGCGGACGTCCTAATTTTGTGTTCAACTAAGTTGGTATACCCTAAACCCTCGGTCATTGATTTAAAAAGTTCTTCTATTACTAACTCTAATTTTTTTCTCTCAATATCGTTAAGATCTGAATCAAGCAATCCTAAAAACTTGATTCCATAAATCCGCACATCTAAATATGGCCTACTATCCCTACCATTTGCAGCTAAAGTGAAACTCAAACTATATCGATCATCCAGTTGGTCGCCTGCAGACGACATAACTAACGCCGAAGGGTCTCTCGCACTGCTGGCACAAGAGCACGTTCCGCATTTCCCGAACACCGCCTTAAATCCCTACGAAAAACGCCTACCGCTCCACACCCAAAACATCGTTTCTGAACTGAACAGGTATGTATGGGCGAAATTCCCTTCTCTGTTGCAGTTGTAACACCCAACTACCTGCCTAAATGGATTATTCGGAGCTGAACTGACAACTGCCACTCGGTTTTGCCCCGACGTACTCGGCCTCTAACCGCACTCCGCTTCTAATAAATTTTTGCCTCTACTAGGCGGAGAGAACGACTCTACATACCTTCAACGTATCTAATTAAAATCGAAAGCATCCTTCCCTCTGACAAAGGTTCCGACAATCTTCGAAACAATGTCCTCATCGTGGCCAAGTATGCTCCAAAGGTTTCAACCTTGCCCTGCGAACGACGATTAATTTCCTCCAATAAAATATCATTAGAATTTGCAGGTAAGAAATCCGCCTTCAGTTCCTTAACAAACTCTTGCCAATTCAAAATATCTTCCCTTACCAATTTAAACCACATAAGCGCCCTACCAGACAGAAGCTCCGAAGCGGATTTAAAAAGATAGGTTTCTGGAACATCGTTAGCCAACCGAAGTTCCTCCACCCTCTCCAAGAAAGAATTTACTGATACTCCGTCCGAGTCACCAGTAAATCTTACCCCCCACCTTCCTATTCTTTCAGGCCACCTTTGTTGAACCATAAACTGTTCAGGATATGCCTCGACACGTTCTAACCTACGCTCTTGACCCCTAAGAAATACCTCTCCTGCTATAGGAATGCTGTCATCCCGACGTTGTCCAGCTGCAGTTCCTAAAGCGGGACCTAAAAATTCCCTAGCCGTACCAGAACCTGATGGAGACCGCGGACCTTAAGTTTCTGTCCGACCAACTTGTACTTTAATGCATATCGTGCACTTCGTGATTTTTTCGGTCAATTTAATCGTCCAAATGTGCATACAATCAGAAAAATCGTGCAAAAATTTGAGCAAACCGAGTCTGTAGGAGATGTGAAAACACCAGTGCATGCTCGTACAGCTCATACTGCAGGAAATATTACTGCTGTTCGCGGTAGTGTGGCTGAAGAGCCGTCCACCTCAACTCGTCGTCGTGCCCAACAATTGCACCACTCACGCTCGTCTTTGATGAACATTATGCATAAAGACTTGCATTTACACGCTTACAAGGTGCAATTGACTCAAGAACTAATGCCTCTTGACACTCAATCAAAATCAAAAAGCCTAACCCACTCAAAAAAACTCAAAACGACTCGCACAAGAGATTATCAAATTAATGTCACACAAAAACAAAATAAAATGCCGGTACAGAAAGATTAATAATTGAAAATGAAAATAAATTGAATGAAATAAAAAATAACACGCAACGAAACAATGAATAATGAAAAGGAAAACTAATGATAAGAAAAACCTATAATTTAAAGAAATAAACACAAAAAAAATACTTGCGGAAAATCCTCCAAAGATATATGACAAATGTTGGTATCTACTCCTTGCTGCCTATAATATGCCTTTATTTTCTCCACTCGTTTTATGTTTTGTGTAATATAGTTTATAATAACTAACCTAATTAAAAGAAGAAAAACACTGTATAAAATATTCACCAAGTAGTTTATAATTAAAAAAAATATCCACGACACAATTACAACACGCATGTAATCACAAAAAAAAAAAACAATTCTTCTACCGGTCGGCCCCACGTAGGCCGCCAATTGTTGCACTTTTTCTTCTCGGCGGCGGGAATTGGTATCCGAACTTTTTTTTATTAATTAATTTTTTAATTTAATTATTGAGTGAAAACCCTGGTTTTTTGACGTTTAAAAGTGTTTTTAATTAGGCTCTTGATAATTTTTATGAATTTTATTGTTTTAAAAAGTTTTTTTCTTTTAGTAGGTATTTTCCTTTCAAAACTAGTAATTCAACCCTTGTGTACCACATTGGAGATTGGATTCCTTCAGTTTAAGTCATATTGGGGCCTACCGTGCATACAATTTCCCCTGGGAATTGTTCCCAACTTTCAAAATTGTCATATCGAATAATGTCGAAAGTTTCCTTTGGAATTTATTAATATTGGAAATTAAGTCTGATAGTGACTTTGGCTCTCATTTAAAAAGGCCAGTCGCCAGTCGCCAGCTTACAATTAACAGTGCAGAAGTATTGACCTTTCCAATTTTCTAAGATGGGAAAAATTCCGAGGGAAATTTTGTTCACGATAGCCCCCATTATATTGCGCAAAATGAATATGGGCAAAGACTGCTTAACTAGAACACCAGCACAAAGCGCCAAGAAAGATGTGTGCGATGGATGTGTGCTCGCCTGTGAACCTCATGATCACAGGTTCGATCCCTGTCGTCGTCTATGTCGTTTTAATTCCATTAAAAACCTTCTTAAAATTGTCATCAATGGGTTGCTGGTTTACTCATTACATGTTGTTCAGGCATAACACTAACAACATGTAATTTATTTATTAGTTAAGTAGGCTTTTTTGGTCTGTTTGTAATTTAATGCAAATAAAACAAGTTTATTCCATCTTTTCCCAACGTTTCGTCGCTATCCACGACTTCTTCAGGGGTGTTATTGATTTTTAAATTTGTTTAATTTTACATAAATAAATAATTCTTAACGATTATTATTAAATAAATTGGCTTGAAACACAACAAAATAAATTAACACTAAACTAATTTAACATAGAAAGACTTATTACTTTACGGAACAAACAAAAATTATCACAGTAGTGTATTCAGTAGATTATAAAAAAAAAAAAAAACAAAACAAAAAAAAGGTCCGTCGCAAAAATGACCACCCTTCACAGTATTTTCGCCTGAGCCGCAGTCGAAAAGTACGGAAGTCGGAAGTATGCAGGTTCTGGACCTCAAAGCCATGATGGAAAGTACATTCAGTACTCTCCTTGATGAGCGTATGAAAGACTTGCCAACAAAGTCTGCCTTATCAGAAATAACAACAAAAATGCAGTCTTTAGAGTTTAGAACAAACTAATCGGACGCTTCAATGTAAACTCCAACAAGTTGAGAGTAGATGCTTGTCCCTTGAACGTCGTATTGATTACCTCGAAAGAAAAACCAACGAGAGGAACTTGGTATTACACATTCCGTCCCAGGAGCATAGAGGAAATATATTACCTAGAGTCACGACTTCGGGGGTTTGCTCTCTTTAACCCTACAAGCTGAATTGAGAGGAAAAAACCCACAGTCCAAAGATGTGTTGGTTGCCCCATGCATTTAAAATGGGAACAAACACAGCTTTGTTCAAATTTTGTGGGTTTTTGCTCAATGCGCAAAAAAGTTGAATAAGTGCGTTTGAATATTCAAAAAAGGAATCCGTTAAATTCAAAAATTTTAAAATACAAATATTTTTTTATTAATATTGCTTTTTATATCTGTTAATCAATAAAAACTATATTAAATATTAATTTTAATGCTTCTTGGATACAAATTTCTTAATATTTATGTATATTTCTGTTAAAAACTAAGAAATTCCAAGTAAAAGTAGAAGCGCACCTTAGAAATTCAATGCGTATACCGCCCAACATTGACCACGGAATATAGAAATTTGAGCCAAAAGGTGAATATTTTGACAAGTAAACAAATCGATAAAAAAAACAAATGTCATAAAAAAACAAAAGTGCGGGTCGCTGCTTCTAATTAGTAAACAAGTTTTTCACCGATTTTAGCGTAATTTTCTCAACTAATTCAAATAAATTGTCCATAAAAATGCACATCAAAGTTTCCCCCGTCGATACCCGATAAAATTTCGTGTGCAAATCATAAATTGATCGCGTAAATTTCGATTGCAAAATACCGGTGGTGTTTTTTCCCCGCACAAGTTTTTCGCTACATATTTTTTTTTTTTATTGTGTGTGCAAAATTTCACAAGTAGTGTTAATGGAAGTATTGAAATTTTGGTTAAAAACCATAAAGGAAGTGTGAAAAAGTATAATTGAACGTTAGTTCATATAATTATACATCGTTTGGGATATAGTTTTGTTAATAAAACTCATTGTGCGGGCGATTTTTTCACTTTACAGTAAAATCAATTCGGTGCGATGTATGTGACGGGGTAATCGCCGTCTGCCATAATGCCATAAAATTTCTTCTCTTTTCTGGTGCCGTAAAATTTCCACAATAAGTTTTAATAAATTTCTGAAATAAAAACTCTTCCAAACAACAAAAATACCTCAATTCCACAATGTTCTAAGAAGCTGATAATTTTGCGGACATATTATGTGGTGGCCTTTTCCTATTATCTTCTAATTACTTTACCAATTCTCATAATTTGTTCCTCGAATCCTGTCTTGGCATCCAGTAAATTTACCGTCCAGCGAATTTTAAAATTTGACGTTAATGGTGTCCCCTATGGTTTTCGAGCATCTGCATTAACATTGGAAGCAAAATCTTTGTATTCATGGGGAACGTCAAGGCATTGTGTGGTGACAAAGTTTCAAGACATGACAATAGATCAATTGAGAGAAATTCGTCAAAAAGCAGGCGGCCTGGTTATCCTATTGCCAAACAACATTGCATCACTATCAGCTGAGGACAAAGAGCATTTAATTCTACTTGAGCAAGCAATGTTGGCTCAGGTTTCATCAATACCTGTATACTTCTCTACTTACAACGAAGATCTAGACCAGGTTATATCCGATATAACAATATCCAGCGACGCAACGAAAGCTGCCCAGCAAGCAAGCCCTATCAGAACTTCTCAACATGATATCAGCCAATGGCTACCAAATAGTTGTAACAGGTGCCAGTCATGCAGTAAACAAACAAAGCAAAATTCCAATTATTCAAGGAGAGCTTGCGCCAACCAAGAATATAAAATCCGGTGAAATAGAAGTGAATACAAAGTTGCCATTCATTATAATAACATCGCATCTAAACACATTTGGACTTTATAATGACTACCCACTTAACGCTGATACCGCCGTGTTGTTAACACTTGCCGATTTATTTAGTAAGCTTCATAACACTGTTAATACTGCTCCCAAATTTCGTTTAATGTTCTTACTTTCGGAATCGGGAGCATTATTAAATTTTCAAGGAGTCAAAAAATGGCTTGATGAAAATGTTCAATTACAGAATAGTAGTACACTATTTACGATAGTAATTGCAATCCACAGATTTTCGATAAAGCTTCACTCAAATTGGGTCTAGATAAAGCCATTCTTCAATCGATGAATACTTCCCAAGGCAAAGACAGTAGTAATAGACAACTTTCCAAGAAAGAAATTGAAGATTTACTCAAAAAGGGAGCCTATGGAGCTGTCATGGACGATGATGCAGGAGATAAGTTCTGCGAAGAATATAAATATATCGATTCGATTTTACAACGACGAACGCAGGTCATTACAATGGAATCTGAAAAAGGTTCAACATTTTCGAAGGCTTCATTTGCCGCTTCAGGCAACAGATCTGATATTAAAGTCGATGATCCAGATTTCTGGACAAAATGGGCAAAGAGAGCAGATATTGATCCCGATGCATGCGAGCGAGATGAAGAAGAGAATTTAGTTCTATCAGAGCCTAGAAGAAGGACCCAAATTAAAAGATATCGGCACGAAGATGTAATGGATATGTCAGAGGATTCATCTGCAGAGAATAGTGATGAAGTAGCATTGGTGAGGGTTCGAATTGAAAAAAATTCAATAGAAAAATCAATTCTACTTGTTTTTTTTTTTTTTAGGACCGAAGCAGAAGAAGGAAAGAAAAACTAGAACGAAGAAGTCGTGGCAATGGTAATGAAGACTACATACTAAGAGATCGTGATACATTAGCCGCAATGGGCTTGGAAGAAATACAATACGGAAACTGTGCAAAATCTGAATGTTTCAAAGTGGAAAAAGGACTTTTATCTTATGGGTGAGTTTGTTTATTGTCTTTCATTTTGTGCTTTCAATTTCATGGGTAAATTCTGTAATTTAATATGTTGACTTTTTCTGTTTGGACACAATTACACAAGCTTTGAATACAGAAAGTGGTGCCATGTATATGCATGTCTCGAAACCACCAAAAGAAAGAACCGCAATGAACAACTTCTACAAACTACTTAAATCTGTTGGACAGCAGCACAACAATATAACAGTGGATGGTGTACATAAGAAAATCAATTTAGCCGATGTGCATGGGAGGATGAGCGTTTCAGTATGAAAAGATTACCAGCTTTCACTCTATCCAGTCTAAAATCGCCAAAAGAACCCGTCCGAACGATCACATTTAAAGACGATCAAAACAAAATCCTCTCAAGTACCCAAAGAAATACCAAAGTAATAGCTGAAACACTTGCTCGTTATATCTACAATGTAGAAGAGGGCGAAATATAAAATCCTTTCAACATAATAACGACCTTAAGAATGCTTTTGAAAAGTATTTTAAAAACGTCAAAATCGTTTACGACAAACCAGATGTGCGGGAACCCGACTGTAATGGCGGCGGCTGAAATAATGTATTTCTTCAAAAATTAAACTTTGTTAACACGAACTTATTTATTTAGTCTATAATAACTTAAGTTTATTTATAATGAATTATTTAATGATTTATTAGGCAAGTATAAAAAGGGCTCGGCTCGTTTGGCTCGGATAAAAGGCTCGCGTAGAAGGGCTCGCGTAGAAGGGCTCGTTTTCAAATTGTATTTTGCGTCGTCCGTCTTCTTCGGCGTTATAAACTATACTGACTAAAGGATTGGATTCGAACCATCTGGCAAGTAGAAGTATATAATGTATCTGCAAGTTATTTGCAGACGTAGGTTGTTTGGTTCTCTCTCTCTAACACCGACTTTTTGCTCTACGAGGGACAAGAGGCAAATCTATTTGTTTACCGAGTTAAACCAGCCGTATTGGCCCTCTTTCTGACGATTTTAATTGATGCGTATCTGACTCTAGTTTACTTTTTTATTCAGAATTTCCCAACGCTATACACACTCATATGTAAAATAACGAAAAACATTGCACCATCAACATCAAAAAAAAAATTAAAAAATTAAATTTGGTGGTGCAACAGCTCGAAGTGAACCATGACCTAGTGACTTACAACTCTCAACCATTCCTGTGTGCGTGTTACCAGAAACGGAGGGGACCTACAATTTTCTGCCGATTCCGAACGGCTAAGGAGCAGCACTTTCCATGACAAGAGATACTCTTGGAGGATTTGTCAATTCCTCGCAAGAGGCAGTACACCCCTGAAAAAAACTTTCTTGCAGCGGCTGAGATTCGAACTCGAGACCTTCCGCATTCTGTCGGTTCGACTACAGCCCAAATGGCTCGGCCGATTTTCTTTACAGTTGGTAGATAGGGGTTCTGATTTTTCCCCCCCACATGTTTTTTTCTTTTTTTTAAGACCAAAAATAACGGTACATGCCATACGAATTTTTTTCGAGATTTTATAAATATTAAATATAAAAAACAAAGAATCCAATATCAGAAAATTTGTAGGATAGTTTATTTAAAATCTATGAGCTCTGTTAGACTATAGATGAATTGTATTTTTTGAAGTAATGGTGTCATAAAAGTAAATGAAAAATGGTACAGTTACAAGCGGCGACGCAGATTGTCATTTTTAAATACTTTATCAATTTAATTGATAATAATTTAAGAAGAAATGCTTTGAAAAATTATTTAGAATTAATAATACTCGCTCACTTAGAACTTTGAAGCCCATTTTAGGTTCGCTCCTTTTGTTTTTTTGTTTTGCTTAATGTTTGAGAATAATACTTGCAATTTCTTAGTTCAACTATGCATTTAAATTGAATAATTTTAATTAAAAAAATAAATAAGTGTTCGTATTCAGAGATTTAGAATGCAGCACAAAATTTTGTTTTCCTTTTAAGAACAAACAAATACAAAAACGATAACCTCGGCTGCAGGTCTGCCGCAACACCATCTGCAGCAGCAGCACCAACAACAGCAGCAGCAGAACTTTCAAACAGTAGGTGCCACCCAAACTTTGGTAATCAAAAATCACAACCCGATGGTATTCTCATCCAAGGACCACTTCAAACTAGTGGTCCGCAGTTGGTATAACACATTGCGTCCTTTACCTCCGCCGAAAGAGCCGCATGTGGCTGTCAGGCACTTCCACAAACTGCTGGCGCCAAGCCCACAGTAGCTGAAGACGATGATGGTAAGTTCGAATGTCACTGTTCTTGCCAATTGGCATCTAAATCTAAAAATCTCTGTTTACTCAATATAGACGTAGATCTATTCGGATCAAACGACGAAGAAGAAGACGCCGAAGCCGTCTACTCTGCCAAGGCCCTCATTGCCAAATCATCCGTCCTGCTCGACGTGAAGCCTTTTGATGACGAGACCCACATGAAAGAAATGGAAAAGTGTGTCCGCACCGCCCAGATGGACGGTTAGTTATGGGGTGCCTCCAAACTCGTTCCAGTCGGCTATGGCATCAACAAGTTGCAAATCATGTGCGTCATCGAGGATGACAAGGTTTCAATTGGCTTGTTGCAAAAAAAGATGCCAGAGTTCGAGGACTTTGTCCAATCTGTTGATATCGCAGCTTTCAACAAGATCTAAGCACAAAAATCGACAAACATCATCGAATTAGATCTTGAATCAACTTAATTGTTAGTCCTTGAACTTCAAGTTTAATTCAGTTGAAAAAAAGAAGCAAAAAATGCCTTGATTAAAAAAATACTAATTTTATTTTAAAAAAAAGCAGGCTTTTTTGGTCAAAAATCTTTTATCGATGCAAATAAAACAAAATTATTTCAACTTATCCCAACGTTTCGTCGGTGTTCCTTTTTTTTAAATAAAATCATTATAAAAAAGAATTGGTCACATAAAAAGAAAAATACATAAAAAAATACTATTTTATACTCAAGAATGTTTTGTTTACTTTTTTAATTTTCTTCCTTTTTAAATTGGCCTTCCAACTTGATAGTTTAACAAAATTTCGTTTAACTAGATGTCCGCCGGAATATAACCTAAAATTCCAGCCAAGTTAGTGCTGAAGTTTTGATACAATAACTCGGTTAAACCTGGAGTGGAATTGATGTGGGGATTATGGAAATATGCTCTAGGAATCATTGGATTGGATTCAAAATAGGATCAATCGAGCAAATGCTATTGGAAATTCTTGAAAATGGTAGATAAAACAAGCTGTCATTTCTGAACTAGTTGCTTCATGTTTATGATTGAAACGGTTTCGAGTGTTGATTTTAATCCTCTAAGTGGTTCTGAAAACCAATTTTAATTTTAACAAAAACGTCGAAAAATTTGCATATGATGACCGTTTTAACAATTTCAATATGAATATGAAAATGTTGAAACGTGCCTCATACGAACATTTTTCGAAGTTTTTGTTATAATTAAAATTGGTTGTCAGAACTACTTAGAAGACGTAAATCAACACTCAAGCCCGTTCAAATCATCCTAATGTAGCAAGTCGTTTGGAAATGACAGGATGGTTTATGTAACATTTTCAAGAAAATTACATGATTTTTCATCAAATTCTTGAAAATGGTAGATAGACCAAGGTGTCATTTCTGAAGTAGTTGCTTCATTTGGATAATTCAAACGGTTTTGAGTGTTGATTTGAGTCCCGAAAATGGTTCTGAAAACCATTTTCAAATCTGACAAAAATTTCGAAAAAAATTCATGCCAGAGACGTTTCAACATTTTCATATTTATATTGAAATTCTTGAAACGATACGCATATCCAAATTTTTCGAAGTTTTTAATAAAATTAAAGTTTGTTTTCAGTTCTACTTAGAGGACTTAAAACAAGACTCGAAACCATTTCAATATTCCAAATGAAGCAACTGGTTTAGAAATGACAACATGTTTTATCTACCATTTCAAAAATTTCATGAAAAATCATTATATTTTCGAATGTTATCGATGACCTATGTTGTCATTTGCTGCCTTTTTTTGAAATAGCTGACTTGTACGCAGCATATACTTACACCACATCCACTCATTCAAGTTTCAATTAGGATAGCTAAATTAATATTAGATTTAAAATCAATCGATCAACAGTTCTCAATTTTCTTATTTTAGAAATCGTTTCTGTTGCTTCGAACGATAGATGTCATTAACAGGCGGGACAAGCGTTTAAGTGTCTTTAAGTGCATTTATTTTTCTTTAAAGTGTTTAAAGTGTGTATGCTTTTCATAAGCACTATTATTCTCTTGAGATCTTTTTGTATTACAAAATACTTTATGTGATACGTGTGATGTTCTACACAGAATGATAGAATGTCAAAAACTAGGCCCAACAACTGCGCCGTTTGATTAAAAACCGACATATAAGTATGAATCCTAATTAAAGTTTTAAAGTAATATATTTATATAAAGCTTTGATGCGATCTAAGTGTATTTCTACAAAAAACTGTAATTACATGTTACGAAAAAAAGTTATAATTAAAAATATGTACCTCCTAAGCTCTAGACAGACATACGGTTTTGTTTCATTTATGATACCAATAAGGACTTTAGTAACTAGAGTTTTATTGGGAGCGTGTCAACGAACGTAACAAATAAAAAAATATGCATTACATTTTCGCGCCGCCACCACAGCCCTCATAAAGCATTAGATACCAGTTCTATAGTATTTGTTTTTTGGTTTGTTTGTTTTTGTTTGCATAATTTAAGGTTTTTGTTTTTTTTCTTTTCGTTTTTACAACACAGGTATACAATATTATTTATTAAGTCTCAATTTGTAACGTTCTTGAAAGATTTTATGTTTTTGTTTTTCTGTTTGCGTTTTGCGAACATAAAAAACACTCTCTGCAAAAGAACTGTGCGGTATTGGTTTATATGCATAATAATAATTACTAAACACTTATGAACATTTTACGCAGGCACCTTCAACGTCGAAATATAAGACCATAAGCTTAGTTTCTTTTGTTCCATTGCGGGATCCAACTGCACAAAGGAGTTTCGTATCATTTGCTCTGGAAAAACACAAGTAAATACATTAATTTTAGGTTCGTTTCATTTGAAAATATATATTTCTTACCGAAACCTCCAAACAACACCACCAGAACCTCCAGAGTCTAAGGCCACAAGATTTCATATGAATTCGCCAGTTTTGACATCCCATAGTTTTACAGTGCCACCATCTAAACCGGTGATCACAAATCTTGAATTGAATTGAAGACAAGTCACTGCCGACTGATGTTTATTTGGACCTGTTTCAAAAATACCAACAAAAATGTAGTTACTCATTGAAGGGTTCAATAATTATGTATAACGTATGCATATAAGATATTTTTTTAAAGGCACATTTTACGAATTGATAATTCTATGGAGCAAGTAGAAGTATATATTTTCTAGACTAATTTTGATTCGTGAAAAATGATATCATTTTCCTTTTCATTTTCCTTTGAGATATTTTTATCTTAATGTGCAAAAAACAAAAGAATTTTTGACTATATTTCTCTCTAAAAAAAATTGTAAAGGAATCTACATAATGTACATATCTATCTTTTGAAAGGAATAAACGATTTTAAAAAGAATAAGTAAATAGTATTTGTAAATTCTCATTCATTTTATATACTATTATTTTTTGCCAACTCTATATGGCTTAGATGAGAAGCTTTTCATGACAAGAGATACTCTTAGAGGATTTTTCATTTCCTCGCATGAGGGAGTATCCCTGAAAAAATGTTTCGTTTTTTTTTCTTTATTTTAAGGTGGCAGCGACTGAACATCGAACCCAGACCTCTGGTATAACAGTCTAAAATGTCGTTTTTATTTGGCAATCCGGAAGCCTTCCGGACTCTTCTGAAAGTGTTCAATTGGGAAAAAATGACAGTTCTGATTCTGAAAAGAAGAGAAATTTGCTTCTGGATTTGAAATCAGAAGCAAAACCAGAAGCACTCACACATTCATATACTCAAACGTCAACCTCAACAGCTGTGATTTTTGGTATCCAAATTGTGCGAAACAGGGTTGGCCGAATTAACTACACTACATTTTCTACATGATTTACTACGTTTATATGAGGTGTTGAAGCGAGCTTGAAGCTCGCTTCGAACGTTTATATACCTGTATTGAGTCGAAATGAGCTTCGTTCGACTAGATCCCAATCGCTCAGCGGTGTCGAGTAGAAATGTGGGTCGAAAATCCGACCCTAATCCAACTCGATCTTTCGATACTGCATATAAAAGTAGTATTTAATGTCGATTTCCTTTTACACTCAGGAATCGATTTCTGTGTGGAGATCTTGATCCCTCGGCAGATTTTACGTTCCTTTAAACCGAAAAATCGATTTTTCTTTGACAGGGATCAAATCCTTAAAATCCCTATTTGAAGAGGGATCTACACGTACATGAAACACGCACTTGCACACATACCAAAGTAAAGTGGAATTGACATTTAGCTTTAGACGTCATTGTGATTTTTATTCTGATAATTTCATGTGCTGTGAAAATTTTTGTGGAAAATAAATAAACATTAAATAAACTTTAAATATATTTACAATGGCTTCTCTCGCAGTAATGAAAGAATTGATTTCTTCCTCATCGTCTTCTTCTTCGTCATCATCATCCGAAAGTTTCTTTTCAACTGATTCTGATGGAGATATTTTGGAAATAAATAAATTTTTCAATCACAATCGCAATGTGAGGCATTCGGTTGTAAATTTTGTCCAGGATGTAGTTTCTAACTACACAGACGACGAGGTAGGTTCTTTATTTATTTAAAAAAAATAAATAAATAAATATTATTTGGTTTATTTTTAGTTCCGTCGCCATTTTAGAGTGTCTAAACAACTGCAGCCATTATAACAGAACAGTTCAAGATTTCCAAGCACTTCAAAAAAAGAGCTACCCGCGCTGGGAGAGAGGCTACAAGCGCCGAGGTTCAATGCCTGTCGTTTTTATGGTGTGTTTAAATTATTATAAGAAGTAGAATAAAAAAGAATTTGGTTCATAAACCACAGTGGCTTTCGGATAATATAGTTGCTTCATTTCAATTTAATTTATTGAATTTGGTTCATAAACCACAGTGGCATTCGGTTACTAGTTGCTTCATTTTAAAGGTTGGAGCGGTTTTCAGTTCCAATTTAAGTTTCCTAACTAATTATTAAAACCATTTTCAATGTTCGCAAACATTTAAAAAAAATTCATCGAACAATGATTTTGTCATTTTTTATTCTTCAAAAACATGACAAAAGTACTTTTAAGAATATTCGGAATATTCAACATTATACACATCCCCATTATGTAAAATACGATTAGTAAGATAAAATTTAATAATAAATTTGAACGTCATATTATTATTTTTTTAACACTTAGCATTTTTTTCTATTTCAGACCACTTTGTATAGGATTTGCAACGATTTTGCCGCGACGTCGACTGGGAAGAGGAGGACGTGTCATTTTAGATCGAGCATAAACAAATATTGATGATATTTGGTCTAAACTCGATTACACCATCATGGAAAGTAGCAGCTTACAAAATCCCGCCGCATGTCTAAACGCAAATCCAGCCGCCAATCAGCAAACTCAGAACTCTCCAAGAACCTGCCCAATAACTGAAAACGTCAATAGAGTCGATTGTGACTATTATGACGAGGATGATAACAATGTTTCTCGGGATTCACTTTATGTGACAGCATTTGTGAAACCGATACCAATAAAACGCCCCAAACGCAAATGGGATTACAACAGTTTTCATCCCAAACACATAACATCAATCAATAATAACAACAGTTTTTTCTACTAACAGATACTATGATCGGAGCTCAACTTAAAACGAAACATAAATACAATTAAGCGAACGAAGATAAAAAAACATGTAAATAAGATATATAAAAACAAGTTTTATTATTGTTTTCATATGAATTTGTTTAAATTTTTTATTGTTTGAAAGGCAAATAAAGTAAATACAAATAAATATTGGTATCCTTCCATAATGAATCTTATTTTTAGTGTTGGTCTTCTTCGCGTATTTTCTACATTTATAAAAAAGATTGCAATGGCAATGGTATCCAGTTTTAACGTCCAACAAAATTAAAATCAAATCAAAAGATGAACAACGAAAATTTATTTATTTTTTCACATTTTGAGGCAAATCAACTCATTTTGAAACTCCGAATTTAGGAATGCTGTTTTGATTTCGTTCGGGGCCTATGATGTAAATTTATTCGTATTCGTAGCGTAACAAAATTTTTGGGGACAAGGGTGAATAACTCAAAATTTTACCTACCACGGGATTTCCGAACAAAGAACTCTTGCAAGTAAAGTTTTTCCATCGAACACCAAGATCTTTCTTTACAATCGTCCTAAAAAATTGAAACATTTATATAGGATACACAGTTTTCTTTAAACATTTTAACTACATTTTGACATAATGTTCAAGATCCTTCCACCCATCCACTAACAAATCCATGTTAAGATCTAATTGAACTCCAAGTTCAATTGGAGCAACTGATACTTCTTGAGCTTTGTTATTGGGTATTTGCTTGATTTGTAAACTCTCGTTAAAAGGTTTGATTTTCTGCGGCGATTCATCTAATTTGATTGTGTTTGCAGGCAGACATTTTCTAGCATTATTATTGAGTTGTATCTTCATGTTTGTTGACATCTTCTTAAGAATTTTTGGATTTTTTCCAAGCTTAACTTGATAAAAGCTGGCGTATTCCAAATACATCGAGTCCAAATCGATATTATAACTCGCAATAAGGCCTAGTTTTTTATTTTTCATTTGAATACGGACACATTACATTAGCAACCTGTCTCTTCTGGTCTCCCAAATCCTCAATAAATCTTCATCGATCTCGGGCCATTTTTCTGGAATGATGTCAAACAAATCGTCCTTAACGTCACCTTACAGATGATCCGCAGGCGAATTTCGTCCCGAAGAACTTAGCAGCTACTTTGAGGTCGATTTCTAGAAAATCAATGCAATCAGTACTTAATAATTTCCCAACACAGCCGTGGTTGGACCAATCTTACCAAACGTATTCAATCCAGTCACGACAGTGCCGAACTTCTTCTTGCCACGAGGTACACGCGGCACACAGATCTTCTTGGTGACATCTTGCTTCTTCTTGATTTTCATCAAGCCCTTGCCACCGCGTTTTTGACGTTTCTTGTCCTCGTCGCCGGCATCACCGCTCGCAGCATCTTCCAGCTTCAAACACTCGAATTCGGTTGGAAGGTTCTTCTCCAGCCATTGTTTGCATTTTTCATATTCAGGATAATATTCGCAATACTAAGCAATGGGAATAATGGATTTTGCAATAAATTCAATTGGTCTTATTCATTATATCGATGTCTCAATGTCGTCGATGGGCATGCAAATGGAACCATTGCCACAATACGGAACACTCAATGGATAGGTTAATCCTGGTCGAGTGTTAAATGGAGACGGGCTGCCATATCAACGACTTCAGTCATAGTTGAGGAAATCAAAGTTTATTTATTTAAATAGAAAATTGTTTAATTTGTAATCTTAAAGCAACGTTGAGCGTTGAGGATTAGGAGAATTATTGAGGTTGAGAAAAATATTTTGATGTATCACTACTTCACAAAAGAGAAAAGACAAAACGTAAATAGAAGTATGGATTCTGATTTTTAATTTGACATGTCACGCACACATTAACAAAAAAAAATCAATCTCTTTTTGTTTTCTTTTTGCAACATATGACAACTGACAAAATTTGACAAGGGATCGAAATCCCTAAAATCCCTAGTGTGTAAAAGGAAATCGACATAACTACGCATAGTTTATTGACGAAACTACATGCCTAATTTACTACAATTTGTTACGTCTGCTACATATGTATATAGTTAATTCATAAAAAATCAATATAATAAAGGAAAAAAAAACAATTTTGCACTTTTATGATCTAATAGGTGTGTTTTTTTTGCAAGTCCATATAGAATTGTAAAAAAAAACGACATCGGGATTTAGGAGCTTTTTTTCTACATAGCTGGAAGCACTGTGTACGCTATGACATTTGTCAGCTTATTTACGACTAGCATCAACCAATCCAAAAACTTCACTTTTGACGTCTCTGAGCAAATTATCGATAACATATAGATAATACTATTTTGGCATCACCATTTTTATCGGGTCTTAGATTAACTCTCGATAATTATCTGGTCTTAGCTAACTCTGTATAGATTTAAGTAGTTGTTGCATTTGCATGTAAAGCGCTTAGTCCCGATGTCGTTTTTTTTTACAATTCTATATGGACTTGCAAAAAAAACACACCTAATGAAGGTTTGTAAAAAAAAGTTTCATTTACCATAAGGATGAAAAATTGTAGGAATGACTGAACGTTTAATTTAAAAATTCAAATTTCAAATGAATAACTGACAGTTAATTGACAGCAATGCTACAATTTCTTACATTAACTACATTTAACTACATAAACTACGTAGCAGACGTTACAAATGTAGTTATTTCTAAAAAGTGACAATTCGGCCAACCCTGCTTTCAAAAACATTTTTCTTGGTTTTGATTATTGTACGCATTTGATGTTTCACATATACAATCAAACAAAACTTCAGAATCATCAGAAGCAAACAAAAGTGTTCAATTGGGATTCCGGATCGGAGAGAGATTCCGGATTGCCAAATAAAAACGACATAACACACTACATAACCATTATGCCGAGGGGTTCAATGTCAGTGTCAGACAATACTATTCGAGTGTCAAAAAACCTGATACGCTTAAGTATATAACTATAACAGAAACGTTTAAGTCTCTTGAGCCCATGGCGCTCTGTTTCATTATTTTATTGCTGCTTTTATAAACAGTGCGCCAGTTGCATTTCTCCCCTTAATAATTATACAACACACAGTCTTCTAGGAATCCTCATTTACCCTTAAGTTTACAATATAAAACGTGCTCTCAACTACAGTATTCATTTTTTTAACACCTGTTACACGAATGTGGAATTCTGAACCTAGCTCTTTTTTTCATTGGCATTCGTAAAATAAAAGCCAATATGCATCGATGTCTTCTTTTTTTTCCTAGCATTGTTACCCATCATATTCGAAAAAGTTTTGCCATTAATTTTAATGTATATTACCTGAAGTGTCTGCAAGCATTGACCATTGGTTATGTCCCATAACTTAACTGTTGAATCGGCATTGCCCGACACCAGGATATTTTGTCGCAATTCCATACCTGATGTTAAACTCTGATGTCCCATAAGTGTATGTTTACAATTGCCAGTCTCTACATCCCATACACGTACCGATGTGTCCAACGAGCCCGATACAACATGAATTCCATCAAACTATTTAAAAATTTCAAATAAATTATTAAAAAACAACAACAATTATCAATAAAATTAAAAGAAAGACTCACTTGTAAGGAATATACACTTTTCGTATGACCTTGTAACGTATGAAGACATTCCTGACGCTCTGGATGCCAAATTTTTACCATATAATCATAGGCATCGGAAACAATTAGTTTCCCATCATATTGCACACATCGAACAGCGGCCAGATGCCCGATCAAAACATGCAAACAGTTGCCACGTTCAATGTCCCAAACTCGCAATGTTGCATCCCGTGAACCACTTACAACTCTAACAGAAGAGAAACAATGGGTTACACTAATATTAATCAAATAAGATATATTTTTGTCTTACTTTTTGCCATGTAAATGCATACACCGCACAGTTGAGGTGTGCCCCAACAGTGTGTGTACACACTCTTCCGTTTCCATATCCCAAACTTTCAATGTTCTATCCGTACTGCCTGATCTAATTATATTACCAGACATTTGAGATTACCAAACTCCTCCGGTGTGGCCTACCAATGTGCGCAGACACTATATTAATAGAAAACCAATCAACCAATTTCAAAAATCGAGGTAATGTCTTTGTTCTTACCTTTCCGGTGACTGCCGACCAAACTTTAAGCGTGTTATCATCTGATCCCGAAACAATTCGATTTCCTGAGAATTGCAAGCAAGTGATTACGTGATCGTCGCGGCCTTTCAATACTTTTGGTTCGCGTATCGGACGCGAGCGCCAGTTCATTTCGATAATGTGCTGTCGCATGTATGCAGCCTTCCATGAACAATCTGGCTGATATTTATTTTCGGTTGTATGCTCATGACTATCAACTTCTCCATTTGTAATCGTGGTGCTTTCTGGATGATTTAGGCTGGTGGTAAGATTTATTTTGGGAGTTGATTCAGTTAATCTGCTTTTGTAATGCCCGCTGCTGGTCGGTATTGTTGAATGGTCTTTGTACCAGAGTTGGGAAATAATGATTACTTTTTGTAATTTATTTCAGCTTTCATTTCAATTAAAAGTAATTAGTTTTAGAAAGTTTTCCATTACAATTACACTTAATTGTAATTGAAAAAAAACATATATTTCCATTACTTGTAATTGTAATTGAAAAAATTCAATTACAAGTTACATGTAATTGAAAATAGTAATGGGTTTTTGCAAGTTCTTGAAGGATAACACTGTGTTAATTACATTTAAGGTAATTAATTTCATTGAATGTAATTCATTACAAGTTTTTATTGATTAATAGGTATACTGAAAGTTAATAAAAGGTATTTTAAGTAAAAAAACTAAACTAATATTCGATTCCGAGTTGATTTTAACGGCCTTTTATCCACAAAAATTTGACGTTTTGTCCTGGTGGTCCCCAATTGAAAAGCGCGAAGTCTTCTCCTTTGCTGTTTTATTTCTGTGGTATATATAGAATTTTTGTTAAAAAAAAAACCTTCATAAAAAACTGTATTCATTTTCAACTTCTTTATAAAAATGGAAACTAAACTATTGGCAAAACAGTTGGTTAGCCTTCAAAATTACTAACATTTCAAAGTTAGCGTCGTTGAGGTTTTGTCGTCGAGGAGTAGCAACAATTCCTGCAAAGGAAAAAAGCCTCTCAACGGGTGCCGAAGATGTCAACGGAGTATTTGACCTTTCAAACACTTTTGACACCAGTGGGTATTTTCTCAAGTTGTTGAGAGATGTGTCTCCATCCGTAAATTAGTTCTCAAACTCCAAATCTGATGCACTAACAGGTTTACTAATGATGTCAGAAGAGTCTGAAATGGTTCAGATAGTTCAAAAGAGGGTTTGAAGCGGTCGAAAAGGCTCTGTTGCATTTTTATTAAGATATCGTTTAAAAATAGCAAGTCGTTGGCGTTGATGATTCTGTCAGTTTTGACTTTTAGAGTTGCTAAAGATGGAATTAGCATACCAAAGTAAATTCCTTTTTGGCCTTGCAAAAAATCCAAAATATGAGCAAAGGGCTTCATGATCTTGCAATATTCTTTTAAATATGCTTTGTCAGAAACTGAAAACAATTCGCAATTCAGCTCTATGCAAAGCTCATGTAGTTGATCTTCCACTTCCAGGATTTGGGCTATTGAGTCATACAAAGAATTCCAGCGGGTAACCACTGGACTCTTGAGTGACATTTTTAAAAGATTTTTTATTATTTCAGACGACTTAGACTTAGAAATCGCCTTCATAAACATAAATTAATTTGGATGAACATAAAAAAAAATATTTAATTTACCTGTAAATGAATGTTAAAAATTTCTAAAAATTTCTCTGTTTATAGATGTTATCATTTCTGCAATACGATCATATGTATGTGAATCCGTGACACGTTTACAGGCTAAAGTAGCTGATCTGCGTTGGTAATTGTTATTTGTATCCAACCAGTGGCAAGTATAGCCAAAAAAAAAAACTTTTATGTTTATTTGAACAAATATCGGCAGAAGTACAAAAGTATTTAGTGCCTTTCATTTCTTTTTTGATCATTTCCTTTATAAACCCATACCTATTTTTTAATTTTTGTATTGTTATTTTTCTATTTGGTACTTTTAAATTAATTCTTTTGTGGAACAACTTTTTGAAAAATTGATTTTCTACAATAGTAATTGGAGATGCCGTTTGAACAATGAAATCCACTATGTCATTATTAAAATGTTCCTGTTTTGTTACGTTTTTTCGACTTTCAAGTTCCTCTTTTTTTGTTTTCAAATATGTTTCATACTCATTGTGATGCTTTCTTTTTAAATGGGTCATCAAGTTGGAAGTTACTCCTGGATGAAACTTAATAACAACTGTTTTCTCTTTGCAAATTCGGCATTTACCATAAACACATGGATCAGAAGATGTTGATGTTCCATCACTTCCGTTCTAAACAGAATTTTGTAATTTTATTTTTTTGTTAATTTATCGTTTAAAGTTTTATATTTAGTACTATTAAACATTCTAAGCACAAATATTACTGTTTATTTGTTGGTTGCGGTGATATGCAAAAAACATAGTAAATGATTGATCTTTGTATACCAGACAACATATTTTCAATAAATGAAGTTCAATACCGATTTGATTCTAAACAAGACAAATATAATAATACATAATATTGATAACATTACAAAATGCTCATACGCCATAGTGAACATTTCTTAAAAAAATGTCTTCAATATCTCGTTAATTTATTTTATTTATTCATTTATTTTACAAAAAACAGCCCTAAAATCTACGTTTTATATAATGTCATTCTTTTAACTATTTTAAGTGTAATTAAATACTACTAACTCGGCTCTTTGTTGACAACCGGCTAGAATCAAGCAACTTAAAATCAAAACTGTCCCCATGGTTGTTTCATTGCAATGGTCATTATCACAGCCGCAATTAAAAAGTTTTATATTTTTGAAAAATATGAATATGTAGTTCATATTTTTACTTGCGACTTATAGGTACTATAAGGCAAGTTATGCATTCGTAAAAAAAATCGAACTCGAGATTTTGATCAAAGTTGACATTACGATGATAGCGAAGACGAAAAAAGTGGGTCTGGCAATTCTGTCTGTCTGTCTGTCTGTTCGATTACAGCTAAACGGCTCGGCCAATTTTCTTCAAACTTGGTAGATATGAGTTTTGATTTTTTACCCCCGGATGTTTTTTGATTTGATTTTTTATGACCAAAAATAACGGTAGCTGCCATACGATTTTTTTTCCGAAATTTTATAAATATTTTTTTTTCTCAAAAACTGTCCCTGCGATTTTCTTAAAAAAAAATATATAAATATATCTTAATAAAATATATGTCTATTAATTATTAATTAAAAACAACTATTTGTACAATATTGCGTAAAATGTAATTGACAAAAAAATACTTTAATTACATTTTTGTGTAATGATTACTGTAAAATGAACAATTACTGCTTTTTTTTATGATTACTTGTGTTTTCAATTACATTAATGTAATTGAATTACTTGTAATTTACGATTTTCAATTACATGTAATTAGTAAATTGAAATTCTTCAATTGCATTTAAAAGTAATTGAAAAAATGTTTGGAAGTTCCAATTACAAGTAATTGTAATTGAAATTTTCTTACATCATTTTTTCCCAACTCTGCTTTGTACAGTGGATCAAAAAAGAAATCGGACATACAAGTTTTGTCTCTTTAAATCACAAAATAAAATTGATGAAGGTTTGAAAATAGCGTATTTCTGCATTTATACATAGTTTTTACTATAAACTCTGGATATTTAGCAAAAATTACAGTTTTATTAACAAATTATCATCGAAATTCAATATAAAAGAAAATAATCGCAAATTTAATATCAAAAAAGAAATCGGACACTCTGTGTTATACTCATTTTTTTGTTTTTAACGGGACAAATATAACACTTTTAGGTTCTTAATATACCGTTACATTTGTCAGATGTTTATTTGATTTGAATTTAATGCGTTATTATTAATAAGGTCAAAATAGAAGAACAATGTTGATATACAACGATAGAAGTACGAAAAATAGTGATAAAATTTTTTTAAAAAGGTAACTCCGCACGTGCTATTGCAGAAATTGTAAAAAGAAGCAATTCTACGATAGGGGACATCATAAAAAGATTCAAAACAACAAAATCTGTTGAAAATTTACAAAAATCTTGAAGACCAAAAAAGTTTACTGCAGGCGATGAACGTTGGATATTGTAATAAGTTAAAAAATAAACCCCAAATAGGTGCACCAAAGTTGACGGGCGTAGGTAATGAAATACCTGCACTAAGATATTAACCCTGAAACCGTAAAAACAGTGCTGCGAAAAAGTAATTTTCATGGAAGAGTGGCAAGAAAAAAACCTTGTATCAACAAGAAAAACTGAATCAAGAGAAATAGTTTATAAGGAGCTACCAAAAGACGGATTTCTCATTCTAGAATCGTGTTTTGTCTCTGACGAGAGTAAATTTAATATAACAGAGAACAAAACATGATTCTAGAATGAGAAATCCGTCTTTTGGTAGCTCCTTATAAACTATTTCTCTTGATTCAGTTTTTCTTGTTGATACAAGGTTTTTTTCTTGCCACTCTTCCATGAAAATTACTTTTTCGCAGCACTGTTTTTACGGTTTCAGGGTTAATATCTTAGTGCAGGTATTTCATTACCTACGCCCGTCAACTTTGGTGCACCTATTTGGGGTTTATTTTTTAACTTATTACAATATCCAACGTTCATCGCCTGCAGTAAACTTTTTTGGTCTTCAAGATTTTTGTAAATTTTCAACAGATTTTGTTGTTTTGAATCTTTTTATGATGTCCCCTATCGTAGAATTGCTTCTTTTTACAATTTCTGCAATAGCACGTGCGGAGTTACCTTTTTAAAAAAATTTTATTACTATTTTTCGTACTTCTATCGTTGTATATCAACATTGTTCTTCTATTTTGACCTTATTAATAATAACGCATTAAATTCAAATCAAATAAACATCTGACAAATGTAACGGTATATTAAGAACCTAAAAGTGTTATATTTGTCCCGTTAAAAACAAAAAAATGAGTATAACACAGAGTGTCCGATTTCTTTTTTGATATTAAATTTGCGATTATTTTCTTTTATATTGAATTTCGATGATAATTTGTTAATAAAACTGTAATTTTTGCTAAATATCCAGAGTTTATAGTAAAAACTATGTATAAATGCAGAAATACGCTATTTTCAAACCTTCATCAATTTTATTTTGTGATTTAAAGAGACAAAACTTGTATGTCCGATTTCTTTTTTGATCCACTGTAGGTGCACTTACTGTCTGATGAGACTACTCGCTGTTGGTTATTTGCGTTTTGCGCATTTTGTTGAACTAATTCAAGTTATTAACATAAGCCTAAGTATAAAAATAATTAATGTTTATCACGAATATTTACAATCAAGGTCTACTTACAAGAAGTGTAAAATATTTGTTTTGGGAACTGTCATTTTGATATTCACAAAAAAAACAAAACTTCAAATTTTGAGCTACTGACTTCATTTTGTATTTTAATCCACCATTCACACGTATTCACGGATAGGGAATTTAAGAGAGTTTTCTCTTACTCACCTCAAAAAAAATTTGAGGGTGTTTCAGGCAAGAGGGGTACCGGTCGTGACTCTAGGTAATATATTTCCTCTATGCCCAGGAGAACGACGAACAAGTTATATTGGAAGCGAAAAACCTGTGCTTGGAACTGTTGGAAATAAACGATCAAGTAGGAATCGCTAGGACCAAATTAATCAGATCTAGAGACAAAAGAGTGGCTAACATCATTGTCGAAATGCAGGATTTGGAAGATGTTGCGCGGGTTATGAAGTCGGCTATCAAATCGCGAGCCACCGGGATTTCCATTCACCGTGTTTACACAAAAGCATCAAGAGAGAAACGAAAGCAACTACAGCAGATAAGAAAGAACATAATCGCAAAGAACAGCAACATTAAAGTTTTAATTAAAAGACAAACACTTCAAATTGATCAAAAATCATTTTATTTGGATAACAACAATGTTCTCAAATGTGATGATGTTGATGGAAATAAGCCGCTGCAAAACTTGTCAAACGTCAGGAGAAGACCAACAAACTCAATCGGCTAGCGTCGGTAATGAAGGAGCAACTACCAGTGCCGTCGAAAGGAGTGTTAATTATTCTGTTTAGTACTAAAGCCGTCTGTCAGCTCAAAAGTAGTTTAAATACATATAATAATCAAGAAAAAAAATGCAATTAATGTTCCTATAAATGTTAATTTTAAGGTATAAACAATTTTAACGAATAAATTTCTATTTAGTGATTTTTTTTTAATTTTGCAAACAGTTATAATTAGCGCTAGGATTTTCATGCACTTAAAAATGCAAAATATGCGCTTAAAATATGCTCTTAAAAATATAAAATATGCACCTAAAATACGCATTTAAAAATATATCCACTGCGAACCATCTCTATGGGAAAAACATAGTATTTAGGTTTATTATAACAAATTTAGTCTTTACTATCGAGGAACACAAAATTATATCAATAAAAACAGAAAAATAAAATTCTTCATTTCAATTAAAATAGAAAAAAAAAAAGAAAAAAAAAATATTAAAAATAGCACAGAATTTGAATTACATCCATTATTGCATTACATCTAATCTTCAAAATTTTCTTATACTTTATTCGCATAAGTCATAAAGCTTTCTCTCAAATTTTCAAACGTAAAACTTTGACGATTCTGTCTCTGAAATACTTAAAACGTAGAGAATGATCGCTCAACGTCAACTGAAATTATAGTCCAGTCACTTTAGGGTTTCACCTCGGAATTTGAGATAATAAGCTGGAAACTCGTATACAGCTTTATTTTGGCATTCTAAAAGTTGTCTCAAAAGTCTCATATTATCTCGTGTCTGCGTCGTAAGTTATTCGAGGTCAAAGGTCACGAAAATCGGTTTTTTGCAATTATCTCCGTTTCTATTGCTCCAATGATGTTAGCATCCATTATCAAAATTGTAGAGCATAAAATTTGCGACAAATTTTGTTCTAAACATTTTTTCATAGAGTCAACCGTTTTTGAGATAGAGAGCGGAGAGCACCCAGCGCTCAGGCATATATACTGTAATACAAGGTCAACCGTGAATCTCGGTGAATAATACCTTGTATATAGGTACTAAATCATTACAATATTATCAACAATAAATAATTAGTATTATTTATTAGTTAATACATTGTATTGAATGATGTTTTATATATGTATATATATATATATATATATATATATAATAAATTCATATAATTTTATTCGATAATAGATCGTAAATAAATAGATTGATAGATAGATAGATTGTAAATAGAAATAAATCAAGTAAATATAATTTAAGTTAATTTTTATTTAGTAGCTGTACTTCTGTTACAATTAAAATTAAATGTACATTTAAATTTTTCAAAAATCTGAAGTTAAAAAATATCAATTTTCTTCTTCTTCTTCTTCTTCTTCTTCTTCTTCTTCTTCTTCTTCTTCTTCTTCTTCTTCTTCTTCTTCTTCTTCTTCTTCTTCTTCATCATCATCTCCTGGGAAATTTAAAATTTCAATTTCGTCTTCATCATCTTCATTTACCTGCATGATTGTCTCCAAACCTTCTAAAATTTCTGGATCAAATGCAGTTTCTTCCTCGGGATCGTCTTGCAATACAACAGCATTGAGACAAGCTTGCCCATTGCATTGTCCACAAGCTAAAGTGCATTGCAAGCCCGATTTTCTGCATCCGCAGCGTAAACCACAACCATTCTTACAATTACAAAATATTGTATTGAGTAATTCATCTGGAGCTGGTGGTAATAGTGTAGTTATTGGCTGCAGAAACTCATTTTGGAGTACCCAGCCCCATTCATGAGGTTCTAAATCATGGCCTAACCATTTTTGAATTTGGTAACAAACACGATTTATGTGCTGATGAGCTGCTGCACTTGTTGGTGGAAGATTAGATAACTGGACAGGTTTATGAAGTTTAGTAGATATAATGAATTGAATGTATCTGTGATGATCAATTTTATTTTCAGATTTCGGAGCATTATACCATATATTGCTAGTAAGATGCGTACTGCTGTACAGGGCAGTTTTGGAGTAAAGGGGTTGATCAAAAGTAATCACACAAGTTTTTTTGTTCATGTGATGTGGCGATGTTCATTGCGCAATGTAAAGTGGTATAAATCGTGTCTAAATTACTAGCGGGATGATCAATAAAAGGAAGAAACATGACTTGAGATGTTGAAAAATTCTTATTATTTCTAGTTAGCTGTTCGAAATAGCCATTCCATCCTGGCAATTGTGAAATATTCCTCCACTTCCCATATAACCACAAAAAATCAACTGCATTCAATTTGCTATTTGTTAGTGCTACATCATCATGCACTTTTTCGACTTGAACCTTGCTGTATCCAGGCTCAACTGGCTTTTCATATGCTAGAAGAGATACATGTGATATTGCTGCCAACTCATTGGCACTTGGTTTCCTTGTACTTTTTTTTATGCGTTCATCGTAAATAACAGCTTCTTTTGGAGTAACAATCTTAATCATTCCCATAACATGAAGAGTATTATTACCATCAAGAGTTTGGACATTTATATCCGCATTATCTCCAACATATTGTACTAACGCACCTGACTCTGATGATGAAATACGAGGTTGCGGATGGTAAACTGCTGAAATTTCATATTCAACAGTATTTTTATAAGAAGCTGCAAATCCCAAGCTAGATAAAACATCTAAGTCTTTTTGATCCATATCTTCTATGAAGAAATACAGAAAGCCCTAATAGTAGCTGTGATGAAAATGATCGTTCTCGTATCGAAGACATTATTGCATGACTTATTGACGTGCATTTTGTTTTTAAATGCTCCGTTCTGCCTTTTTTATTTTTTAATAGATATAATTTCGTGTAGAAAATGTAATAGAGTTTTAGGTATTTCTTCATTAATGTTATCTAACATTTTATTTGGAGGTGGATACGACTTGGTTTCAACTATCGAGGTCCGAATGTCTTCTCTTATAATAGCTGCTGCAGCTTCGACAATCCTCAATATTTCTTCTTCCGGAGTACTTTTTCTATTTTCGTACCAATTTTTTGATAAAATATTGGTGTGTGTATCACGAAAAGATATAATAGTAAACGATCCTGCTTTTTTAGTAATTACGATATCAGTTAAGTATTTTTGTTGAAGTCTTGCTAAGATAGTCTTGTCATCTGGTACATACTCCGTAAAAACATCCTTGAGCTCTTTTAATGTAAATTGCGAATCTTCATGATTTTCTATGTAACAAAAAATCTCTTTCATTGCTTGAGTAACTTGATTTTCTTTACGAGGCTTATTCTCAGTAGATGGTGTTCGATTCAAAAAATGAGTATAGCAAACGGTATGGTATTTTGCTTCAGCTGCAACCAAGTCGATTTCATGAAGTACACGATCTTTCACTAATTCTCCTAAGGAATCCTTTCGTTCTTCTGCTCTTTTGATGACATTTTCTTTGAATTCCAGAGTACCATACTTACGTTACTGATTGTTCGTCGATACTTTTCTTTTTTTCTTAACTCTGCTGCGTCAGCTGTTTGGCCACAAAATAAACACAGTGTTTTAAAATCAAACACCTCACTCCTTTTTTTACGAGGTACACTGGATGATGGTGAAGGTTCACCTTCCTCTAGTCGTCGTTTTGATGCTGATATAGAATTTTTACTGATGTATACTTTCCGACACTCGACATGCACATTCACAGAGGTTAAAGTATTTAAGAAGTCTATGTGACCATCATTTCTTTCGATACTTGCAGTTTTTAAAGTTTTCAAGCCACGCACTACATTCACAGAATCACCTTCAGTTAGAGACTTCCCACAAATAAAACACAAATCAGCCATAATTATCAAAATTGTACGTCCGTCGTTGCTGAGATCTTATAACGAACCAACTAAAGAATTCAGTCAATAGAAAGTAGTCCGTTGAAAAAGAAATCAGTCTCCACATAACAACTGAACATCTGCCACATGAACTATGGAGGGGTCCGCATTCGCAGGTATAGACATTATAGAAAAAGGTCGTCTTATAGAGGTCCGTCTTCCCAGTTATAATCTCAATAGAAAAATAAGATTATACCACAGATAATTATATACAGATGTCTCACCTCCATACAAAATTCTGTCATCGAAAATTTTCTCGAGCAGACAATCTCGGGCAGACAAAAGCTTTCTTAAGAAGGTTTCATAAGAAGAAGAGAATGTTATAATCGCCGTAAGGAAGCTTTTCTGAATTAAAAAGAGAACAATATACGATATACGAGTAATATTCTCTCTTCTGTTTAAGGACTTTTTTTTTATTATGCGCGAGAAAGATAAAACTGGCAGACAATGCGGCTACCTGTTTTTCATGTGGAATATTATGTAGATATCTACCAAAAAAAGCAATTTCCTATTGGGGTATCTTTTTTCTTGTTCAGAAAAAAGGCAAAAGGTAAGGCATTAGGTAAATAGAACATATTCTATTAATATCTCCATCATTTGTGTAATATTAATTTATAATCTTTGTTTTTTTTTTTAAATACTTTACACCTGTTCGTCATGTTGTTATTGTTTCTTTGTGTGTGTATATCCATGGAGTAGGTCGGTATTCTATGAAGAATGTGCATGTGTTTTTCTGTAAGTTTGACAACACAGAGCCCACACCGCGCACGGGTGAATGAATTTCAATTTTTGTACAGAACATTTTTATGAAATTTTCTAAAGTGTAATTCCACAGTCAAGAGTTTTTAGTTTTTCTTATAAAATCTACATGGACTTTCTTAGAACTAATAATATTATTACTAATTCATTTTTGCTGAAATGAAAAAAAAACACCACCTTTATGTATTTTGAAAATAGTCAGGGTCTTTTTTCTGTCACGAGTGAGACAAATAAAAGACAGGCGCAAAATTGTAAATATTTAAAACCTGCTCTAAATCAATTTTAGAATTGGAGTCGGCTCTAATTACTGTAGGAATATAAAGCGAGAACCAGCGTTTTGTTAATTTTAAAGGACTTAAACTATACTTTAACGTCAAAGAGCTCGTCTAACTTTAACAGCAGCAAATAGATAAAAGATAAACTAGTCTTTTAGAAGTGTACTTTATCCATTTTGACAATGATTATTTCATATCAAAACAAATGGAAGTAAAAATGTTTACTGTTGTTTCATTCGATTTTTTAAAAGATGTGCTTTGTAAATAGACTCAATTACTGAATATAAGAAATTCGAAACAATCGTGCAAAAGTACTCTACGATCAGCAAATCTGTACATACAAGTGTGCATACATACATACACTTTGGATAACTCTTCTAACTAATGTGGGTTTTACAACAGAACCTCAGCGAGTTTACGTTGAACAACCCTTAATTTGACAGATACATAACTCAAACACAACATCACAAATAAAAAAAATAAAAAGCCAACTTTAAACCAAATAATCGCCGAAAAAAGTACACTTTATATACCTACTACCTCGGTACAGAATTTGATTGTTTATGAATTATTTACATTATTTTAGATAGAAATGAAGTAAACATATATATGTAGCTAATTAACAGCATACAAATCCAATTTTGTTTTTCCTAGGTGCAAATTCTTTTGGCTATACTCGTGACTATGTTACGATGTTACGAGTATAGCCAAAAGAATTTGCACCTAGGAAAAACAAAATTGGATTTGTATGCTGTTAATTAGCTATTATGTTTACTTCATTTCTATCTAAAATAATGTAAATAATTCATAAACAATCAAATTCTGTACCGAGGTAGTAGGTATATAAAGTGTACTTTTTTCGGCGATTATTTGGTTTAAAGTTGGCTTTTTATTTTTTTTATTTGTGATGTTGTGTTTGAGTTATGTATCTGTCAAATTAAGGGTTGTTCAACGTAAACTCGCTGAGGTTCTGTTGTAAAACCCACATTAGTTAGAAGAGTTATCCAAAGTGTTTAAAATTATGAAAAAAGTTAGACAAAGCCTCCAAGCTAAGCGACTGCGTTAAGTAGAGCCGGTTTCATTGCTTAAATTAGAACTGTTCATAGCTTTTATTAGAAGAACGAATAAAAAATAAATAAAAATAATTATTGTCTTCATTTAAGTTTCTAAGCAAGAGAAGAATTGTCTAAAGTTAAAACAAAATAACACAGAAAGGTTTTAATGTTATTATAAAGTGTTAATTATACTTACACTTTTATTTAAATATATCAAAATTTAATGTATCGTATTTAACAGAAAAATCACGGCATTTGTCTAAGGCTAGGACCGCACTTGCGATTTCAATCGCACGATTTTTTAGTCGCAAAAATAGAACACATGAATTTGAATGAGAATGAACGCACTTGCTACCAACAAATCATGACGATTTAAAAGTCGCAATTTGTTTCATTTTTCTTGCGATGCGATTGTCGTAAACTCAAATGAAACACATGTACTCAAATGGATATGACCACACTTGCGATTTAAATTACTACGACTTAAAAATCGTAGTCGCAAAGAGAAATTGGCATGGACGCACTTTTTAATCCACGATTTTTTAGTCGCAAAAAGTAAGACACATGGCCTTAAATGCGAATGCGAATGTCGCTTGTACGACTTAAAAATCGTAGCGATTATAAAAATGAAACAAGTTCTATTTTTTCAAGCGATTTTTCTGCCGCTACTTATTTGTAGCAAATGCGTGCACTCACATAAGAAGTAGTGTGTTTTATTTTTCGCGACTAAATAATCGCGCGGCAAAAAAATTGTAAGTGCGTGCATAACAATAATTTGTAGCGACTACGACTTTTGAATCGCCTCGAAGAAAAATCGCAAGTGCGGTCCTAGCCTAACACAGAAATCTTGATAAAAAAAATACATAATTTGACTTTAGACTTTATATGTACCTATACATACATACAGACAAATCTAAGTAGGTTATCATTAAAACTCATCATTGAAAATTTAAACTTATTTTTTTTTTATTCACTTTTTAAACACCATCAACAATTATTATGTGTTTTCACAACATTAACATTAAATTTAAATTAAATTTAAATTTTTTTATATACTGGGGAAACGTTCGAGGTGATTACAGTATTGCATATTGCACTTGCTAAATATCTGTTATATACGCGGCTAATCCAAAAATTTAAAATAAGAATAACATACCAATAATTATTGAAATATAATAATTGATTATATGTGGAAGGTATGCAGGCACAGAAGAAATAATTGTACAAATAAAATGAAAAAAATTAATGATAGCACCAAAATAATCAATGATTGATTGTGCTTTTCAGAAGTTACAATTTTCAAAAACAAGTTTTATAGATACCTTTAACTAAACCCTAGATAAAAATATATCTTTTTTTATGATCTTTTTCATATGGTTGAATTTTACATATTTGTCGAATACTACTTGTAATCAAAAGTATTTGTTTCTTAATTAAGTAGGTGGTATAACAGATCTATATTTCTGCGAATATTGGAATGTAAACACTCCCGATTCTATGTAAGTATTCTATGCCTACTAAACAAACATTTAGTATAGACAGGTTTTTCAAAAATATATTTTTTTGTTCAATTTTTATGGTATCCAGGTTTGAGTTTTGACAATATTTTTTTCGTCCTTAATTTCGGTGTACTGGGTTTCGCCCAGTTACGACAGTGCCCTCATCAGTAAGATGTTGAAGGGTACGGCAGACAGCATCTGACTGATGAGCCCTCTGTCGTACCTGGGCTAAACGCACATATTATTAGTATTTAATATATGTACCTTCGTTGATTAAAGTTTGTTTTTGTTTTAAGAAGCACCTGATGGAATTTTTAGCTGAAAGGTAATCGAATTTATCTTCAACAATGAAAAAATAAAAAAAAATATGCCCAAAGCTTACAAACTGGCACGTATATACAGATTTTCAAAAAAAATTATTGACGGAATGGCGGTACAGACAATAAATTAATCAGTTGCTATTAGAAGAGAATTATTTCAGCTTTTACACAAATTTTCACAACATTAAGTTGAATGAATACCTATGCAAGCCCAACATACAATTTTATTAGATAAATAAATTGATTATATGATTTATCAATAGGAAACAAACTTTCACACGTGATGGTAGAAACATAGGAGCAACATTTTAAACAACATTTTATTAAGGGCTTAGCATTTTATTAGTTAGCAATTTGTTAAAATTTTAGTAATTTACTAACTCTTCGAAATTTTTAAACCTTTTTTTTCCGTTTTACTAACTAGTAATAGAGTAATTCCCTTTTATCAAAAACGGTGCATTTGAACACATTTAAATCATGACAGTTCGTTAAAATTAACAAACCAAACTAAACTAAATCTGGAGAACGGACCAAATAGTTTGAAATGTCGGAAACTCAAAAGTCAAAAGGACTACCTTAAATTTATTTAGTTATTTTTTTATTTTTGACAACTTTTTTCGAAATATTTTTTATATTATTTCGGCACTTTGGATTGGACCATTCCAGTCTTCTTCCAAGAAAGTGTAATGTAAATAGTAGGTACTTGAAATTCGGGTGCAATCGGAAGACTACGGCTTATAATTCGATCTTGGATCTTTAAGTTTTTCAACTAAAGGCCGATCTGCTATCTTGTCAAACCTATTTCTGGAGCAAAATTCTCCATAAAGCTGGGTCTTCAATCATATACATACATACATATGTACCTATATCAAAATCTTCGTTTTCCGAAAACACACGAATCGAAATAAAAAAACACAATTTAACTCTTCTAAAATTGCCTAGAGATTTTGTTTGAGGAAAATGACAGATTTCATATTAATTTAGTAAATTACTAAAAGTTAAAGTAAACAGTTTGTTATTTTAACTTAAGTAAAATGTTTAGAGATAGTAAGATGATAAAATCGTTTAAAATTAGCGAAATCCTATTTTTTAACTTAGTAACTTACTAACATAACATATTTTTCAAATTGGTTTGACAATAAGAATGAATGCCGTACGCACAGACTTGATATACAGTCAATTTCTTGGTAATTATTTTTCTCCCAAAAATTCGTAAATGTACCTTAGTATGTACATACATACTACGTTTTCTTATTTATACTGAAATGAAATAATTTTGAAATTTGTAGTAGGTATAAATTGTTTCATTTGACAATTCGTAACATTTATAAATTAACTTCTGCTACAGTAAAGGTGTTTTGAAAATGAATTAATTAAAACAATAAAATTTACTGTTGTTAACGATTTAAATTTGGTCTAATCCGGCCCATCCGGCCATATTAAATTGTAAAAATGAAAAACAAGAAGAAGAATAAGAAGAATAAAATTATTCCAAACCGAAACTCGAAGTTATCCCCACGCTTTTTTTCTTAAAAAACCATTTTTCGATTCGTTTAAATTTTATCGTTAGCTTTAACCAGCTAATTTGTATGTTTGTATCTAATTGATAACTAGAAAATTGTCACCTTTTAATAAATTTTCACAAACCCAATGAATTCCTAGGCATACCTACGTTTTTGAAAAATGTTATGTACTATACGTATGTATGTACAATGTATATTCTCGTACCTACAGTTATTCTTCTGGTTGCGTTTTTTCATACAAACATAGGTACCTAACTACAAACTATCATAACCATACAACCTCTTAATTACGTAGGTGGTATAAAATAAATAGGTAACTAACCCGTAAAAAAATCTGTATCCACATATTCTTAGGACTTTATTTTCTTTTTCTTTGTCGCCCTACTTCAAATTAAAGTTTTAATTTAACTATTTTTTTCAGATTTTTTTTATTTTTATCAAACCCAAAAAAGTCAACCACGTTATTTTCGCCATCATCAAAAGATCGCACCAAATCAAATAAAACCAACCTTCCTGCCTGCAGGTGTCATCATAACCTCATGAACCTGAATGCAAAATACGTACATATGTATCTTTGTATGTAGCAACTAAGACTAGGAGTAACAAACAATACTGTTTCTGTTTTTGGCTCTGATAGACAAAATTGAGTAACGAAATTAGAAAAATTTGTATGGGAATTGTAAAGAACAAATAGGTACCTAACTAAAAGATAGAGAATAATTCTCATAAATCCATCCAAAGACTTTGAAATACCTACCTACATAAGTTCCTAATTTGCTTCTAAATGCAACAAAATATCTAAGTAAGTGTCCTTTTTATGAACAAAATTGCCTTAGATTCCCAGATAAACACACAAAATACATTTTTTTCTTGCCAAGATCCCTCTATGAAAAATGTAGGTATCTTGTGTTCTTGTGTCCATAAAAAATCTATTTAAAAAAAAGGGTCTGGCGGTATTGAAAAAAAAAATGAAGAATACAGACACAGAGTTGAATACGCAAGAGCAACAGACGAAATAGATTTTATTCGTGAATTCAGAGAGCACACATTTTAAAGAGAAAAAGCACTTCTCACATAATCTTAAAATAATAAATTGAAAACAGCTTTCTTAAAAGCTCTTTCAAATGTAGATTTTCATTTTCATATGTCAGTTTTTTCTATGGGCATGCGACATCTGTATATATAATTATCTGTGATTATACATTTTAAACTTTAAAATCTGTAAATTTTAAAATTTTAAAATCTTTAAAATTGAAAGAGCAAATACTTAATAATTTTTTATATTTATAATCTATAAATACATATATATATATATAAAACATCATTCAATACAATGTATTAACTAATAAATAATACTAATTATTTATTGTTGATAATATTGTAATGATTTAGTAACTATATACAAGGTATTATTCACCGAGATTCACGGTTGACCTTGTATTACAGTATATATGCCTGAGCGCTGGGTGCTCTCCGCTCTCTATCTCAAAAACGGTTGACTATGAAAAAATGTTTAGAACAAATCATTCCTTGTAAATATTTTTTATTTTTGCAAAACCTTAATTTTTTTTTCTAGAACATTATTACCAAAAGGACCTTCAACTGCACTAATTTTTGAAAAACTATTTCAATTAAATCGATTTTTTTTTTTTAACGTATTTTTTCCTTCAATCTATACAATTGTATCGCGCAGGAAACTGTAGTTGAAACTGATAAATATGATTTGACTCCTTACCAAAGGCTGATTCAATGCTTCTTTTATATTTTTAATGGCAACGGCATTCGAGTTATCAAGATCATTCACAACATATTCAAAATGTTCATAGCTTTTGGCGTAGTACGCAAAAACTTCCAACCAAGTTTCCCACCTGGTAACAATTGGCTGGGGAGGAAGAGGGGTCGAGGGATACTTTGCTTTGAAATGCTCAACGCGAGATGTTGCTTTTAAAAATATTTTTGTTTCCATTTAGATAAATAAATCTACATTTTTAAAATTACTTCTTATATGTTCTGCCACTCTATCTACATGTGCTAAGCACGTTACATGATCATTTTCGGATATAAATGTTTTAATTCCTCAAGCGGCTTTTACCATGTATGTATGTGCATCTTTTACTTAAGGATTATTTTGTTTTTCGAAAATATGCACAAATATGCATTTATTATTGAAAATATACAATTAAAAGTAAAATATGCATTTATAGTAAAATATGCAAAAATATGCACTAACGATTAAATGCCATTTTAAAGCAAATTGATTGGTTCGTGTTTGCATTTTATTCCTGTGCTTGTAAAGTTTCTCAAAAAAAAAATATGCTTTTGCATGGAAATCCTAGTCCTAGTTATAATATAGTTTTTCTGTTTGAGACTTTTGCATCTGAAAGTAATTTTAAAAGTATAGAAAGAAGGTTGCTGGATTTTAGTTTTAAGTGGATTCCGGCGTCAAGGTGTTGCACTTTTTCTTCGACGCGAGAATTGGTATCCGACCTTTTTTTTATTTATATTAATTATTATTATTATTATATATATTATTATTATTATATTATATTATTATTATTATTAATTTGATTAATAATAATAACAAATTAAGCGAACTCGAATAAAAAAAAAACAAACCGAAATAACTCGACCCGATCGTAGGTACGCGACTATTGTTTTGACAGATAAGAAACTGAGACGAACAACAAAAAAGTGCAAACCGTAGCTCGTTAAGATGAGCTACCACCGCGGCTGCTCAGCTGGGCTGGGTTCAGTGGAGGTGGAAGAATTCGCGATAAGGATATTTAAATTGATTGTCGATATAATCAATTTAATGAAACGAAGGAATGTTTATTACAAGCACCGAATTTTTGTTCGAATAACTATTAGTAAAATTCTAAAACTAATGAATGAGTGAAAGCAAAAATTTTGTGAAATGAAAGACCGTTTTTATGATTTCCACTGGGGAATTGAAAAATAAATTTTATTTGGGAAACCTTGGTAAGCCCAGGATAAAAACCCAAAATTTTTTAACGAAATAAAATAAGAACAATGAAATTCAAATGCAATTAGAAACACGATTAGGCCTCTAACGATTAAGTATGAATACCCGAAACCAATTAAATTTGACGCGAATAAAAAAAAAGAAACGAAGGTCCACCGAATTTTATATACACAAAACACAAAAGGTTTGCTTGGACAAGATGTCCGTTTTACTTATCTTTTTGTTTCCTCGATTAATGTTCCTCTAACTTCTCCTATATTTCCTGTCCTCTCTCCTCGAATCACTATGCTCTTTTTTCCAAATTTGTTTTCCTCGATTTCCTTGTTAAATTTTCTGCTCCTTTCCTCGATTTTGTTCTCCTTTTCAATTTTCTCGAATCTTTTCTTTTTCCTTATTTTATTTTAAAAACTAATGGATTGGTAAGCTCTCGCAAGAGTGAACTTTCCTAGCTTAAAATCCTTTATTTCCTCCCTCGACCATTCCAGTCACTCACACATATGTACATACATACATCCAGCCAATCGTTTTCGCGATCATCGGTCACGGCTCCGGCTTCCTGGAAACCTTTTTTGTTTCGCAGAAAACCACCATTGTTGAATCTCAAACGAAACTTTTCTCACGCACACATTCACGGATTCAGCAAGATGTTGGGTGTCTTTCCAAAACTTGCCGAATCTAAACGGTCGAGTTCAGACTACTATTATCTAAATTTCTCGAGAAAAACCAAAAAGAATTAAATCGAGAAAAAGCCTTTTCTAGGCATTCTCCTAGTTACAATTAAATACACGCGAGTGTTTCGTAGAGCGAAGCCATTGTTTCTAAATAATACTAAGAAGAAAGAGGAAAAAATATTTTAACCCACGAACTATATTCTAAGTGGACCTTTTTGAAAAAGACGAATTAATATTTTCACGAAATAAATTTAATAGATACCCTTACGCTTACAAAAAGAATTTAGGTTATTTTATCGGAATTAAAATTTAGGACGTTGTGTTGTTTTATTTGTATATTTGGAGTAGGTAAGAGTCCGCCTGACTCGTTACCTCTTCAGCTCATCCGCTGGCATTCGTCTACATGCCAAAGTAATCAATAAATCTCGGGAACCATTCGACTCGAAACCTGTATTGTCACTTTTGCAAAATGCTGCCTTAGTACACCGATGGTTGATGGTACCATGGTTGCCCTCAATCTCGCCAGAATTATGCAGCCGCAACCAAAGAAAAGAAGGGAAGGAAGAAAACGAAGGCCAGTCATTGTTGCGATAAATTTTACCGTAGCAAATCCCACCCTTACCTCCTCAAGAAATGTGTTTACCTTTCGAAAAAAGTAAACCATTTCTTATGGCAAAACTAGGAGGTGTAATAAAAGGTAAACAACACAAACATCGGATTCCATCATTACTGAATTTATAAAGTTAAATAAAAACTAAAAAAAAGCGTTAAGAAACTGTGGCACGACTACAAAAACGTTAAATACTACTCAGTTTTCAAGCAAAGTTAAAATAAAAATTTAGAAGGGACTTTTGACTTAAACGTTCACGTAAGGTTTTAAATCTTTAACGTGCCACGTACCCCGATCTTTCCCTCTATGATCCAGTAGTAAGGTGACACACGCTTACTAATTTTAAATGGACCTACAAATTTGGTCGCTAATTTGGCTGCAAAATAAGTTGCTGCATCGGACATTGCGAAATTCCTTCTCCATACGAGATCGCCAGGTTGATACTGCGTGTCTCTTCTTCTAAGGCCGTGGTTACGGCCAACGCTAGTAAGGTAGTGCGCTAGCCCACGCTAGTTCTCGCTATTTTGTGCTAGTGCGCTAGTAAGAAAATCGTGGACGTTCGTTCACGCTAGTTCCATTTGCACTAGTTGGTATTTCATCGTATTATTTATTTTGAGAGCATCATCAGGTAATATTAAGTGATTCATTTGGAAAGAGAAACGAGTGGAAAATTTATTTATTTATTATATGTATGTACATATGTCTTATCAAAGACATTTTAAAAACTTCCAAATAGTACTAATTTAAACGTGGAGTGAGGAAGATTTTAATATGAGTCGGTTATTTATGTCTTAAAAAATGTCACTTTCACGAAAAGAAATCGTTTATAAAAATGTTTTATAAAAAGAAGGAAACACCACATCGTATTTTTTCTGACCGCTGGAAGCATGGCGAGTTCCACCATTTATATGATTGTTTGAGGAAGGACGAACAAAAGTTTTTCGAGTATTACAGAATGACCACAAAAACTTTTGACTACATTTTGAAAGAAATAGATCCAATCATTCAAACTCAGGAATCGAAATCATCAATTACATCTACAGAAAGACTTTCAATAACCTTGCGGTAAGCAAAATATACAGTTATCTTGTGTATTTAAATTAACCCAATATGTGATCATGCTTACCATTTTATTTAAGAAAATATAATTAAGATAGGAAAATAGTGATTTTTTTAAATTATGTTTTCAAAAATCAAGACTTGTACATACATACATATCTACATCAAAAACCTTGCGAAAAGTGTAGCCTGGCCCCAAAAAATGTGTTGAGTAATGCTATCAGTATGTATTGTATTATAAGGAGGTATTTTCTACATTCACGAGTGTGAATGATTTGATAAGAATCTTAAAAAAAAGACTTGTTGATCCTATATTTATATCGGTTTTAGTACGTAATCAAATTTACAGAAAATATACATGCATGTTTTGCATAGGTATACATTTTCTATTGAAGCCTCTTAATTTAAAGTATTGGTGCAACCAATTTATGCTCAAAGGTTATGCTAAATATCAAGCAAGCGAACGAACATAACTAGAATACCTACTTTTTCAAGAGTTTTTACCATCAGATAGTTTCGTGTTTGATTTAAAACCAAAGCTCTTTTGTCACAAAGGGAATTCAAAGCATAAAAAACAAAAACGAATTCTTAGAAATTTTGTTTAACATATTTATTAGTTCACAAAAAAATAGTTATAAAAAAATTAAAAATAATTCATTAAAAAATAAGTAAAATTTTATTCGTAAGCTACTTCTCTTGTTATGTTGTCCGTATCGATTACATCAAAAGTTGATGCCGCTAGTGAACCATTGCTCTCAGAGCTAGCTACTGTTTCCAGAAGCAACTGACTTACTTGCGTTCGAAAACGGAGATTTTGTAGAGTAGGCATTTTTTGCATTTGGGGCAGTAAACTCATTAAAAAGTTAAAATTATCATCTTTTTTTATATTTTGATCTTCTTTTAAATGAGCAAGTTTTTGTTTTTCAATTTGGAGAAAATCGGCTTCATACCAGGGACGTTTAGCTTTGGGTTTGTTTATTTTCCCTGATGAAGTACTGGGTTGATTTATTTCTTCGCAAGAATTATCAGATTTTTCACCTTCAATTGGCAAATCATTAGAAATTATTTCACTTTGGTAAAAACCTCGGTCATCGTTTAATACTTCTTCTGCTTCAGCTAAAATTTCTTCAACAGTAGCTTGATCAGGGTCTGCTTGTAAAAGTTTTGCAGGCTTCAACGATTCGCTTAAGAATTGCAGATCATGAAACCAACTCCATTTACTTTTATAAAGGGAATGAGTTTCACTTCCAGATTTATATTTCTTGTTAACCTTAGTTAACTCTAGTCTATAATTATCCCGCAATGACTTCCATTTTTTTTTAATTACGTCATCTGAAAATTAATAACATAGGTAATAAAATGTGAAAGATTTAAGCCAACTAGGAAAAAGATAAACTTCTTATTTTATCATAATAAGTCACTAAGCTAAGGTATTTATACCCAAAAGGATTCGCTTTCAGTTTTCCTAAAAAAAATTATATTTTTAAATTTAACCTATTTAATTCCTTTAAAGATATCTAGTTACTGGCTCATCATATCGAAGTTTGGCGTTCAGCTACAGAATGGCACACACCACAATTTCTGGTATTGTAAAAAATGTGTGCACAGCAATTTGGGACAGATTTGTGAAAAAAACATTTACCACGTCCATGCGAAGAGGAATTAAAGAAATTTGCAAATGAATTTTATAACCGATGGGGATTTCCGAATTGTGTATGGTGCAGCGATGGCAAGCACATTCGAATTAAGCGCCCACCTCATTCTAGAAGCTTATACTACAACTATAAAGGATATTATTCAATTGTTTTGCAAGCAGTAGCAAATGCTAATTATAAATTCGTTGTTGTTGAGGTGGGTGCATATGGGAGGCAAAGTGATGGAGGCATTTTTGATTCATCAGCGCTATGTCATCAGCTAGAAAATGAAAATTTTGGAAGGCCGACGCCAGCGCCTTTATATGGAACCAATATCGAAGCCCCTTTTGTCTTATTAGGAGATGAAGCATATCCGTTGAAGTCATATCTACTAAGGCCATTTCCGCAAAAAAACATTTCTTTTAAAGAGAGTGCTTTCAATGAACATCATACAAAAACAAGAAAGGTTATTGAATGCGCCTTTGGGATAACAGTTGCAAAGTGGCGTATATTAACGAAAGAGATAGAAACAAGTGTTGACGTAGCAAAGCTTATCGCTAAGACCGTTTGTTTATTGCATAATATCATCATTGATATTGAAGGCGTAGACAGATGTCTTTTATTGAATGTTCATGGACAAAACCCAGCTGCCGAATCCGTAGCTGCTAAAAATTATAGCTTCGCGGCAAACAATACTCGCAATATTTTTAAGGAATATTTTTTTTTTAAGCAATAAATACAAAAATTAATTACAGAATCTAATATTATGTTTTCATGCCTTTATTAAAAATTTAAAAAAATGAATATATGAATAAATACCTTGTATTTTCATTGTTGATCCGATTTCGTTCCATGCTTTCTTTATAATTTTTCTATCTTTGTAATTTTTGGACCTTACAACCCACAAGAATTCCCTTTTTTTAACTTCACTTATTAATAATTGGATGTCCATCACGAGAAAAATTAAAATACTCTTCGCGCTAGTAAGCTTGAAAATCAAATGAGTTTTGATCTACTAGCTTACTAGCAAGGACTAGCGCGCACTCTTTTACTAGCGTTAAAGCAACTAGCGTGATCTATGACCACGTTATTCATTATCCAAACATTAGATTTACTAGCTTACTAGCGCGGACTAGCGCACTAGCTTACTAGCGTTGGCCGTAACCACGGCCTAAGATTGTAAGTTTTTGCGGCCTTTCTACCCGCCGCACAGTGGTCAATTTATGGTCATTAGCTGGACTTAATTCTGATTTTTTTTGTTTTGATTGAAAACGTGTTTTATAAATCATTTAAAATCATTTCCATAACTTCAGGGGGTGGTATCTTGTGTTCTTGGGTTGGTAGATGTCGAAATTCACTTATCTTTGGGTCAGAAGATATTAACATGCTATGGAGCACATCAGTATTTGTTGCAATTCGGGACATCTTTCTTGAAAACCCGCTTTGAAAAGTTCTGTAATCTTTCTGACGAGCTTCTAAGAAAGCTGTCCGATAGGTATTGGAAAACTTTCGATGACGTCAGCACCGTGCAACAATATTTTGTGGACACTTACAGGCATTACCACTTATATTAAGAAACAAATAACTTTGCTGTGTCCAAACAGTAAGAACGGAATTTATACGTATCAATTTTCAGACCTGAAGTTAATGTCTTTAAGACAATTGAAAAACGTTCTACTAGTTTCGGGTCTAAGCCTATTATTTCAGCGGTTTTTGCTGGATCTTTAAAAAATCTTCGAGCAGTGCCGTCATTCGTATTTCCTCCACCTTGTTTTGGAAAATCTACTAAGATTCCCAATTGCGATCTTAGTTCATTTTGTAGGAATTCGTTTCTATTTTTAACTGCTAGTTTCTCTTCAGCTCCTCTAGCCTGCCAGCTTTCATTTTCAATTTTGTAAGATATATGTAGCAGTGCTTCCATAAACCTTATATGATAATGCAGTTTGTAAGCCGTATGAGTAGGCAGTGGTATCAGGTGGTTTTTGTAGGCAAAGTTCAAGATTGTCCATGTCCTTAGGAGATGCCTTGCATATACAGCAAACTGAACTAGCCCTGTTCTCCATAACAGCATTACATGTTTTTCCATCTACCATTGTTTTACTTCTAAGATATTATTGTAGGCTGGGTAAATGTTAGCATTTCTTTCTTTTGCGCTTCTTTGAAGTTGCTTATATTGATGTTTCGTCAGTTTCAAATCAGTAATAAGGGCTAAGGCTTCTTCAGATGTATATGGTTTGATCATATTCGGACTTTCGGGGTTTTTAAGCTTTTTAAGAGTTCTTGGAGAACACTCTACAACCCTTTTTACGACTTCGGCTTGAGAACGCTTTCCTTCTAATCTTAACTTAGACTCAACAGCAAATGATAATTCTTCAGCCGATCTGTCCATTAGGTTTTGAATTTTGCATTTTTTAGCTCTGTTTTCACACTCCTGGAATTCTTTTTCAGGTCGTCCTTGCCTAGAATTTGTTCGCACTTGAATTTCAGGCAATGGAATTTGAAACTCCTTTTGAAGCCAAATCTGTTCAGCTTCTATAAATCCTTCTGATGACTTTTTTTTATCTCTGTATTTCTTAAAAAGATGTGATACAAAAGTTTTCTTGTATTCGATGCATTTCTTATGATCAGCTTCTTCAAGAACGGTTATTGACTTTGTTGACATCACGTACTGCAAAACAGCACTTGAACAAACCGTTACTGATGACTTCAAAAGATTTTCATTCTGAATGAATGAAAAAATTTCTCGACGCAAGGGAAATGGTCGCTCTGAAAAGGGCGGATTGATACCTGTAAGAGAAAAAAAACAAAATGTTGCGCTGAGTGGCGGGCCTTAAATTCACCATTATTTTTAAGGTAATAATATAATCTTCAAATGAAAAAAAATTCACGATGTCACTCTATCGCACTTTTTTTTTATGGACCAAGAAACGAAAAAAAGTTAGCTTACCACTACTAAAAAATGTATCACTACATTCAGTTCATATCGACAGAGTCTTACTTATTTTTTCCATAATAATACACTGAATTTGAAAATACTTACCAGTAGCATACTCTGCCATATTTGGTTCAAATAATTATCTCACTTTCATTTCACTATAACACTTTATAAACACTTGTTAACGCGCGAAAGGCAAAATCGAGAGTGAGAAAAGTTTTATGCATTGTATTGATAGGCTTCCTATTGATAAACTAACGGCATTTTTTTTTGTTGTTTCATGTTGGTTGGTTGTTTGACTGTAATCCTATCGTTATTTTTTTTTTATAGAAAAACCTTTTTTTTTACTTATGTCCAGCTAGCGTTGTACTAAATGGACCACTGTGCGCCGCCTCTAACTTCTTAGCGATATCCTCCCGAAGCTTCTCAAACTGCATACTGATTTCCTCACTACTTTGATCCCTATTAGTATCCCTAAGTCCTAAATCATGGCCATTAATTGCCATGTTCCTACCAAAATTAGCAAAATATGGGAAACACCTAACACCTCATGTTGGGAAGTTCGGATCGCACAGGCTACCTTTGCCAGTTGAGAATCCCAACTCTGTTGATTCTCGAGACAAGCACGAAGAGTCGTTTTTATGCTTTGGTTTATGCGCTCCGCAGGATTCGCCTGCGGATGGTAATGCGCAGTATACCGAAGTTGTGACCAGTAAGCTTCGCTAAGCTTTGCAGTTCCTTGCTGCGGAACTGGGGACCGTTGTCACAGACGATCCACTTTGGAACACCGAAGAGAAGAAAAACGTTTTCTTCTAACTCCTCGTTCGCAGTTGCAGAACGCAACGCAAACAAAAGTGGAAACTTCGTGAAGTAGTCTACCACTGTCAAAATATAAATACATCCCCTCGACGACTTTGGTAATGGACCCACTAAATCCACGCACACCATATCCCACGGTTTCGAATTCCCTACTCTTTCTGTCATAAGACCAGCTGGTTTCTCGTTAATCGGTTTCACTTTTTGGCAAATCTTACAGTTCCTAACGTATTTGGTAATATCCCCTCTCATTTTGGGCCAGTAAAACTTTTCTGCTACCCTAGCAAAGGTTTTTTTCACACCCAAGTGTCCTGCTAATGGACAGTCATGGCACTCGTTTAAAATTCTCGACCTATCCTTTTTTCCTATCACTAACTTCCACCCCTCGCTCTCCTCATGAACCACGAAGTGATTCACCCTAACATGCTTATAAAGCCGCCCGTCTTCTACTCTCCAAGATGGGTATGCTAATGGGTTCTTTTCTACTAATGATTTCATTTTCATCATCCACGGGTCCGAATCCGCTACTGAAACTCCAGCCAACTCTGAAACTCCACGCGATAACATATCGGGAACGACATGTTCTTTGCCCTTTCTGTGGATGATTTTGAAATCGAATTGTTGGAACCGAATGGCCCAACGAGCTAATCTACCTTGCGGATCTATGGTTAATTAGCCAAACCAATGAGTGATGGTCAGTCACGACAGTAAATCGAAAACCTTCATCATGGTCGCAACTTCTGAATCGCCCAAAGTACCGCTAAACATTCGTTTTCGGCCGTAGAGTAGTTCCTTTCATTCCTATTCAATGACCGACTAATATAGCAAATAGCTTTCTCTCCATCTTCGAATTCCTGCGAAAGTACTGCACCGATACCATAATCAGAAGCGTCTGTTTGAACAACAAACGGCCGAGAAAAATCCGGACACGTCAGTATCGGTGCCGTAACCAAACACTCTTCGGCTTTCCTAAAACTTTCCTCACATTCTTTTGTCCACTCAAATTTCTTACCTTTCTTTAAGAGATCGGTAAGAGGCCTGACTAAAATTGCAAAATTTGGTACGAATCGTCGATAACAAAAAATAGTCCCTAAAAAACTCCTAATTTCCTTCACGTTTTTCGGTGCATGAATCCTCAACATGCTTTCCACTCTTTCAGGGTCGACGTGAAGTCCATTCCTATCTACCACATAACCTAGAAATTTCAGAGAAGGCGTACAGAAGTTACATTTTTCCCTACCTACTTTAAGTCCTGCTTCCCTTAATCTTTAAAAAACTTCTTTGAGAATTTCTAGGTGTTTTTCGTAGGGATTGTAGGCGGTGTTCGGGAAATGGGGAACGGGCTCTTGTGTCAGCAGGGCGAGAGACCCATCGGCGTTAGTTAGGTCGTCTGCTGGCGACCAACTGGTTAATCGAGATAGATTGAGTTTCACTTTAGCGGCAAATGGTAGGGATAGTAGGTCATATTTAGGGGTGCGGATTTATGGAATCAAGTTTTTAGGATTGCAAAACAGAAAAAAAAGGATCGAGAAATTTTTGGAAAGGGGAAAGGAAGTCGAGAGGGAGAGTAGAATTAGTCGGTGGAACAAGGAGGGAAGGAAGGAGGAAGTTTGAATGGAGAAGTCGGGATTCAAGGTGTGATGGAGGAAGGAGAAAAAGGAGTTAGAAGGAAGGAGATTTACCAAAGATAAGTAGTTTGAGTTTACTTTTAAATAGAAATATATATATATATCTATATATTCGTAATACTGAAATATATATATTTCTAGTCATTTATTGTTTTTCGGGTCTTCCCAAAAATTGTCGGGACGCGCGTCGGTATTGTGAAAACCCATTTTCTTTCAACTAATTTTATCTTGTTTTCAGCTTCATTGTGTTTAAAAAACTGCTACTCAGCCAAACGGCCATTTTAAATTGTACCTACTTCTTTTTTTATTCAAAAATATTTGGGTTTTAATCCAGGGATCTTCTATCCCACGGTTTCCCAAAAATAAACATATACATATATATAAATCTATTGCTTATGTTTTTTTTGCATTTAAACCATTTAAATTAGTTTTGGAATTTTCTGTACCAAAAAAAATTCCTGGCGCCCATTTGTTTTATTACTAGTGCCCACTGTGCTTGTAATAAAAAAACCTTCTTTCGTTTCATTAAATTGATTATATCGATAAATAATCAATTTAAACTTCTTATCGCGAATTCTTCCACCTTCACTGAAAAAAGTGCAAGCCGTAGCTCGTTAAGATGAGCTACCACAGCGGCTGCTCAGCTGGGCTGGGTTCAGTGGAGGTGGAAGAATTCGCGATAAGGATATTTAAATTGATTATCGATATAATCAATTTAATGAAACGAAGGAATGTTTTTATTACAAGTACAGTGGGATACTTAGAATTTTTGTTCGAATGACCATTAGTAAAATTCCAAAACTATTGAATGAGTGAAAGCAAATAATTTTGTGAAATGAAAGACCGTTTTTATGATTTCCACTGGGGAATTGAAAAATAAATTTTATTTGGAAAACCTTGGTAAGCCCAGGATAAAAACCCAACATTTTTTTTTAACGAAATAAAATAAGAACAATGAAATTCAAATGCAATTAGAAACACGGCATCTAACGATTAAGTATGAATACCCGAAACACCAATGAAATTTGACGCGAATAAAAAAAAAGAAACGAAGGTCCACCGAATTTTATATACACAAAACACAAAAGGTTTGTTTGGATAAGATGTCCGTTTTACTTATCTTTTTGTTTCCTCGATTAATGTTCCTCTAACTTCTCCTATATTTCCTGTCCTCGCTCCTCGAATCACTATCCTCTTTTTTTTCAAATTTGTTTTCCTCTCGCAAGAGTAAACTTTCCTAGCTTAAAATCCTTTATGTCCTCCCTCCAGCCAATCGTTTTCGCGATCATCGGTCACTTACACCGGCTACCTGGAAACCTTTTTCGTTTCGCAGAAAACCACCGTTGTTGAATCTCAAACGAAACTTTTTTCTCACGCACACATTCACGGATTCAGCAAGTTGTTGGGTGTCAAGTTCAGACTACTATTATCTAAATTTCTCGAGAAAAATCAAAAAGAATTAAATCGAGAAAAGCCTTTTCTAGGCATTCTCCTAATTACAATTAAATACACGCGAGTGTTTCGAAGAGCGAAGCCATTGTTACTAAATAAATATTTTAACGCACGAACTACATATATTCTAAGTGGACCTTTTTGAAAAAGACGAATTAATATCTTCACGAAATGAATTTAATAGATACTCTAAATCGTTATGGACCGTTACGCTTACAAAAAAATTAGGTTAGGACGTTGTGTTGTTTTATTTGTATATTTGGAGTAGGTAAGAGTCCGATTGACTCTTTACCTCTTCAGCTCATCCGCTGGCATTCGTTTTGTTGCATGAGACCGCCCGTCTACATGCCAAAGTAATCAATAAATCTCGGGAACCATTCGACCGGAAACCTGTATTGTCACTTTTGCAAAATGCTGATTTAGTACACCAATGGTTGATGGTACCATGGTTGCCCTCAACCTCGCCAGAATTTTGCAGCCGCAACCAAAGAAAAAAAGGGAAGGAAGAAAACAAAGGCCAGTCATTGTTGCAATACATTTTACAGTAACAAAGGCTTCACACTAAAGGAAGATCAAGCCGAGAGTGCTACTTCGGAATTAAGGAAAATTTAATGTGCTTAAAATGTGATTTTGTTGCATATGGAGATTTAACGCTTGTTAATTTGCAAATCTGTAGATACTTACGGTATATTTGAATTGCAACAATTGGGGAAATGACTTTGCGAGGTTGAACGAGGTATTATCAAGTAAGAATCAATGGAGTGTTTTGGTCATCGGCGACTTAAATGCAAGAACGGGGGTGGAGACTGGTTCGGTAAACTGGGATAAGGCTATCGGCAGACAATCAGAACACAAGATGCTTAATGGGAAAGGAAAACAACTGTTGGAATTATGCGATTCGTTTGGGCTTCACATTCTCAATGGTACAAGTTTGAGTGACACTACTAGGAATTTCACGTTTGTTGGTGGTCAAGGCACATCAGTCATCGATTATGCTCTTATAGACGAAGATTGGGAACAATTCGTTAGAGATTTTGAGGTTAAACCAGTACCCTTCTCCGACCATCTTACATTAATTGTCTCCTTCCAAACACAGAGCCAGCCTAATGAGGACATTATCACAATGATTCTACCTCCTAGAATGAAATGGAAAACCAATAAAGCGGCATCATATAGGCGTCTTCTTGACTCGTACCTTCAAAGGCATTCTGTCTCGGACCTTGTTACACTTGAACAAGTAATAAAAATGTCGTATCCGCAGATAACCTATGTGAAAAATGTTAGCAAACAAGGAAGAGAACCATGGTTCGACGCGCAAAATATCCTTTGCCTTACTGCGATTATTCAGGAACTCTAAGGAAAAATTGTTTAAAAGGAACTATATCGATTCGAATAGGAGATACAAGGCACTTTGTAAAAGCAAAAAGAGAACTTACGTGGAGCTGCAAGCATCCAGGCTGGCGTTATGTAAAAATGCTTCGGAATTCTGGAAACTAGCATGGGAACTAAATGGTGAAAATGGATAAATCAACACCAAGCTTGGAATAAACGCACTGCGTGATCACTTTAATGAGCTACTAAACCCGACTGCTTCAGCACTAATTTGGCAATACGCAGCCCCTGGATATATCAACGATATTCTTGATGAAATCATTACCGGACAGGAAATAGGATTAGCTTTAACCACTCTTAAGAATGGCAAAGCTGCTGGCGCAAACGCTATTCCCTGGAATTCTATAAATATGCAACAGAACACTTTAAGTAAAGCTTAGCTATGGTTTTTAACAAAGTATTGGATGGTGAGCTCTTTCCTGATGAATACCGAGATGCAGTTATTTTCCCAATCCATAAAGATAGATGGTTATTGGATCCGGCTAATTATCGGGCAGTCTCGTTTCTAAACGCCTCGTATAAAATATTCATGACGATCCTTCACAAGCGCCTAACAGCGTGGATTGATTCGAATGATTTGCCTGAAGAGTTTCAGGCAGGCATCCGAAACGGCTATTCAACGATAAATAACATTTTCGTCCTGAAAACTATAGCAGAAAGTTTCTTGTCACAAGGTAAAAATTTCAAGGCTGCCTTCGATTCCATTGACCGTGGTGCCTTGTTCTATAAGTTATATATATAGTTTTGGAATGTCACTGAAATTTGGGAGAGTGCTAGAAAATGCTTACAGAAGAACAAGGTCTGCAGTGTGGAACGGAACTGAGCTATCTGATTAGTTTACAACCACTTCATGAGTAAGGAGTACTGCATTTGCCTCAACAACTTCATCATATTCTTTAGTTTTTTTATTTTCCAATTTATTTGGCAATTTTTTCCTGTTTTCAAATTCTAATAAACTTCACATATAATATGGGTTCTAAACAAACAAAATTGGAAGGAGAAAACTTACCACAAACGCCTTAGCCTCAAGCAATTACTGTCCAAACTGATTTCGGTCAAGACCTTAAAGATAATTTGGATCCAAGATCACCACACGTTTGCCAAACTCCCTTGAATGAAATAGCGCAAAAAAAAGAACAAAAAAGAACAGAACTATCACCATTTAGCTTTAAATCCAGCGATTTCAACAGAACAACCGACAGGCTTGTTGCGCAAACGTTTCTTCAAGGGGTTCACCCATAGCTTAAATGATCCACGATCACCAAGTGTTTTCCTCAATCGGACCCCTTTGGTATTCGATGAGACAGTCAATTTAAACGACACATTCTCGGATCTCGGGTCAGCCCGCCAAAGAAGAAGAAGGGTGAAATAAAGAGGAAAAGACTGAAGAAGTAGAAGGCGAGGATGTACTCTGAGTCCCAGCTTATTTACACTCTAATTGAATGATTTGATCGATTATCTTCCTGGTGGAGTTTTCTTCGCGGGTGTACAAATTAAAGCTCTTTGCCGATGATGTAGTTTTGTTCGCTTACTCGCCCGAAACCCTTCAACGTATGATCAACAAGGTGTGTGAATACTGTCAGTTATGGAATCTGTTTGTCAACATTTAAAAATTGAAAGTAATGATTTTCAAAAGGTGGAAAACAAGCTGCCAACGAACGATGGGCCTAAAATGGAGAATCTATTGAAGTAGTCAAGGCATACATATATCTTGGTTTAATATTTACGAATATGGAGAAGAATTTTAGTGGTAAACTACAAAAGGCAAAGACAAGAGCAATAAACATCACCTGGAAGAGCTGCTTTAAAAACTTAAACATAGCTGACAGTAGCAAATATAAGATTTTTGAGTTTGTTTCGGAAACGATACTTCTGTATGGTGCGCGGGCTTGGGGATGTAAAAAGTTCCACTCCGATGAAAAACTCCTTATTTACTACGTTAAGAGAGTATTTCAGCTTCCAGTAAGCACGCCGAATTACGTTGTCGTGCTTGAAACAGGAATCTCGCCGCTGTTTATAAAAACGCTTAAGCTTCAAGCGGACTATTTGCTTAAAGTTCTTAGGATACCTGAATTCCGTTTGGTAAAGAGAGTAGTACTTAAATGTATTCAAGACCGTAGTAGTTGGTATGGAGAGTGGTTGAGGTTGGCGGAAGGATGTAACGTGAGACTAAATTTGAATAGTACAGATGAAGCTGCTAGTAGAAATATTCTGTATGAAATTATCTCTAAGATTGATGAAGATTGCAGAGCAGAGTATGAAGCGGAAGCGGCCGAGTCGTTGTTTAGGTCAACTTATAGCAGACTTTCCCATAATATCCCAGGAAATAACTACTTCTGTGATACAAATAGTATTCAACTGATTTCTATGATGGTCAAGTTAGGAAGTGAAATGCTCAACCTAAATTTTATTCCACATAGAGCGGACCTACCGTTGGAATGTAGTCTTTGTAACTTAAGAGATAGGGAAGATGTTATTTACTTTATCAGAAAGTGCCCTATGCTGAGCAAAACAAGAAGATCTGATTTTGGAAGCAATATCTTAACAGAAGAGCAAGTTTTGTGCGAATAAAATGAGATGGATGTCGTCAAACTTTTTGAGCACTGCAAAATTGCCTAGAGGTATAGATGAAGACTAATGAACGAAGACCTGTGAATCCTTTTTTTTTTCAAAGTTATTTTTTTTCAACAGATATTGATTAACAAATTATTACAACTGTGACAATTCAAGTAAGCTTATGATCTACTTTATAAAAAACTATTATATATTCAATTTTTTTTTTATGTTGTCATTCTGGCAGACGGCCCAAGCCATGCTATTAAGATTTTTGTTAAAATTTAAGTTTATATGCATATTAGGTTAAAAAGTTAGGTTAAAGTGGCTGCTGACCGGAAAAGGACAGCACACTTAGACCAATATTTGGTCCGTTGTGTTGTCCGTTTATATGCATATTACTTCAATTAAAAATCATCTATCTATCTAATTATTATTATTAATACTAATAATAATAATAAATAAATAACTACGCGAACTCCAATTAGAAAAAAAACAAAACGCAACCCGACTCGATTTATCTCGATTACTTATGACTTGATTTGACAGGTGGCCAAATCGAAAAAAAAGTAAGAGAGAACAAATAAAAAAGGGCAACCTGTAGCTCGTTGAAATAGGGCTACCACCGCGGCTGTTCAGCTGGGCTGGGTTCAGTAGAGGTGGAAGAATTCGCGATAAAGAGATTTAAATTGATTATCGATATAATCAATTTAATGAAACGAAAGAAAGTTGTTATTACAAGTAAAGTATGATACTTTAATAAAAAGTGGGCTCCAGGAATTTTTGTTCGAACGAAAATTAGTAAAATTTCAAAACTAATTATTAAGCGAAAGAAAATAATTTAATTAAATAAAACAACGTTTTTATGATTTCCAATAGGGAATTGAAAAATAAATTTTATTTGGAAAACCTTGGGTAAACCCAGTATAAAAACCCAAAATTTTTTCGAATGGAGAAAAAAATATAAAAATGAATTGGAGTTACAAATAAAATCCCGATTAGGTCTCTAACGATTGAAAATAAAAATGAATACTCGAAATACCGACTAAATTGGTCGCGAATAAAAAAAGAAACAAAGGTCTACTCGAATTTTAAATACACGAAACAGGCAAATATTTCATTTGGACAATATGTCGTCTGATTACTTATCTTTTTTTCTCGTCCTATGTTCCTCTAACTTCTCCTTTTTTTCCTGTCCTCGAATCACTTCACTCCTTTTTTTCCAAATTTCTGTCTCGATCTTCTTACTTTTCTTTTTAAAATATTTCTTCTTTTTCTCGATTTATTTCCTTTTAATTTTCCTCGAATCCTTTTTCTATTTTTCTTTAATCAACTCGTCGCTTGATAAGCTCTTCAAAGAGTGAACTTTCCTAGCTAAAATACATTTTTTTCCTCCCTCGACCATTCCAGCCACTTACACATACACACACGGACACGGGATTCCTGGAAACCTTTTAGGTTTCACAGAAAACCGCCGTTGTCGAATCTCAAACGAAACTTTTCTCTCACACACACATTTACGGATTCAGCAAGCTGTTGGGTGTCTTTCCAAAACTTGCCGAATCTTAATGGCCGAGTTCAGAGTATTATTAACTTAATTTTTCGAGAAAAATCAAAAAGAATAAAACCGAAGAAAAGCCCTAGTTACTATTAAATACTCCCGAGTGTTTCAAGGAGCGAAGCTATCTTTGCCAACTAAATAATAATGAGACGAAAGAGGAAAACATATTTTAAAACACGAACTATATTCAAAGCGGACGTTTTTGAAAAAGACGAATTAATATCTTTAGGAAAAGAATCTAACAGTTACTCTAATCGTTAGGGACCCGTACGCTAACAAACAAAATTTAGGTTATTTAATAGCTTAAGAAAAATTTAGAACGTTGTGTTGTTTTGACGATAGGTAAGAGTCCGCCTGACTCGTTACCTCTTCAGCTCATCCGCTGGCATTCGTTTTGTTTCATGAGACCGCCCGTCTACACGTAAGAGTAATAATTGAATCTCGGGAACCATTCGACTTGAAACCTGTATTTGTCACTTTTGCTAAATGCTGACTTACTACACCAATAGTTGATGGTACCATGGTTGCACTCAACGTTGCCAGAATTTTTCAGCTGCAACCAAAGGAAAGGAAGGAAACGAAGGCCAGTCATTGTTGCGGTAAATATTACCGTAACAAATCAAGTAATAAAAATAACTTTTTGAAAAAATATCTATGCAAGCATCAAGCATATCTAGTGCATTCCAAAGTCAAGTTTCATTCAAAAGCAAAGTTGGGGTTATCAAAATCCTAAACAGCGAATTATCAGGACTGAAAAAAAATTGCAGTCGGTCAAACCGAGGCTGTTGTCATATCTAAAACAAAAAAATTAAAATCATTCAGAAAAAAGTGAAAATGAAGATTTTCTTAAATTGAAATCGTAACGCGGCGCGGGGCAGTTTGTGAGATATATAAATAAGCAAGAATACAAATTGCCCTAATATAATAAATACTTACAGGTAGTGGTGTAAGAAATCTATAGTAATCGTTACTTTTTAACGTTACAAAGTAACGATTAATTTAAGTAACCAAAGTATTCGAGTATTTTTTTGAGAAACGATTACCAGGAACGATTTTGGATTAAGGTAAACATTTCTCTGTCGTAAAGCGAAAAATCGGGAACAAAATAATCTCGCAAAGTTCTACTTCTTGAGGTCCCATTTCAATAGATTTTTTGACGTAAGGGTGTTACAAAATAAAGGTAACTTTGGAATTTTTATTTAAAATTTTATGAAAAGTATTTCGAGAAAAACTTGTAGAAAATATTGTCACAATAGGGTGTCGCTGAAATATGCTGACTTTTACGTTCTTAGAAGAAACTTAGGCCCTTATTGCGAGTGTCGTTTGTTAATCGATCGACGACTTTTGTCGAAAATCGATCATCGAAAAATTAAGATATCTGAAATTATTCTTGTATAAGATACCATAAGCTGTGTTTTTATACGTGGTTACAACAACATTAAGTTATTTAAATAGCTTTGGATACAAATTTTAACGCATCAAACGTTTTGGCACTATCGACTTTTATCGAATCGAACGTTAACGACACTCACAATAAGACCCTTAATAAGAAACGGAGTGGAAATTATTTAAGCCAAATTGTTGCAAAAAAAATTATTTGCTACTAGGTTGATACAAGAAACAGGTAATTTCGGAGCTTTTGGTTATAATTATATTTAAATCATACTAAAAGTATGATAAGCGTGTGTGTTAGGGTGCCGATGAAAAATGATTAATTACACGTTTTTGTTGAAGAAAAAATGAGTTGCTGTTGGGGTGGTGCAATAAACGGTTAATTTCGAATTTTTATTTTGAAATTATGTATAAATCATTCAAGAAAGGATAAAAAGCATGAATTTTGAGAAAAAAATATTGTCACAATAGGGTTACGCCAAAAATGGTAATGGTAGCTTCTTCGTTTGAAAAAACAAAATTAACCAAGTCGTTTCCGAAATATTGAGTTTTTATAATTTTATTTCTTTTATATATATAGTACTGTTTATTTTTTTTAGAATGAATAATTAGATTTTCAAGAAAATAAAATATCAATACTAAAATATCAAAAATAACCATTTTTTGAGAAAAAAAAATTAAATTAAATTAAATAAATTAACTTTTTATAAAAATAAAAACAAAAATCGAGTTCAATTTCTTATGAGAGGTCTACTCCGCCCCATTTAGGTGGGAGGGGGGAAATTTAAAAAAAAATGACAAAGATGAACAAAGATAAAACTTAAAAACATCTTTTGTAAGGCTAGAAATCCCTTTTCATTTCTTTTTCAATAAAGTTGTCTTAGTGAACAGTTTTTAAAATAGGTATTATTTTTCAAACTCAAAATTTGGCAAAATAAAAAAGAACAAAAAATTAAAACTAGTTTTTCAAAATTTTACTTAATTAAGTACTAATCTGCTTTTAAAAATTTAACCGACATAGATTCTTCTAAGTTTTATGAGAAAATTGGTTTATCCATTTTTTTATATCTTGAAAACTGTTATCCAGTTTTCAGTTGTTGACTATGAATTGATTTATAAGAACATTTAATTTTAAAACAAAAATAGTACTTATTTACGAACAATTTTGAAAAAATATTAGGTTGAGATTTTTTTCAGTTTTTTAGCCATTTTAGTTATTTAGGAGCTTTTTAAAGGTATGAAATATCTGTTTTTTTTTTTTAGTTTTTTTCTGTTTTAAATATTTTTTTTTTAGAAAATTGCCCCTCCTGCCTAAGCGGGGCAATCCAAAAATAATCGTTTGGTACTCAATATTTCAGATATTTCAAAAATCGTATTTAAGAAAGTATAACATATCACTCTCTTTTTGTACTCGAAGTAATTTCTACAAAGTACCGATTACTTTTGAAAAAATTAGGTACCTAAAGTAACGATTACCCGAAAGTAACTACTTTTTACATCACTACTTACAGGCCCAAATGTACATCGAGGGTATACTCCTTACAGTGAGTATAGTGGAAGCGTAGGAAAGAATTTAACCTATACTCTGTTCAACAAAAATTGTCAGTACAGGGAAGATAGGACGTTTGCCTCTCACTCTGGTTTCATTGGCAGTACCTGTCTGTACGTCTCCCGGCAGTTAAGGGTCTTCGATGATTCCCTAGAGGGAAAATTGAATTTTTTTTTTTGGCTCCAAAACTAACGGTACCTCCCATTCACCCGTAATGCAAAATCTTTTTTATCTCGAAAACGGCTCCAACGATTTTGATAACAAAAAATTAAGTGTGATATTATAAACATGGACTACATTTTTGTAAACAAAAATTTTGGGGCAAAGTGTTATTAATGGTACATTGTATAGAACCGTTTTTTTGATTTTCGACTTTCTCATTAACGGCTCTAACGATTTTAATGAAAAATTTTCACCAGGAGTCCCTTTAAGTTTAAAATAATATTGTATATAAAAATATTCGAATAAAACAATTTTTTTTTTTGTTTTTTGGAAAAAAAAATTCCTATTTATTTTTTGAAAAATCAATATCTTGAAAACGTGTGGACTATTATTTTTTTAAATTATTTCCTAAAATTTATACTATTAACCACTTAAGATTGGCATCCAAAATTTTGTTCTAGAAAAATTTGAAAGAAATGTTATAAAGGGTGGTTAAATTTTAAGGGCCGATGTTGATTTTGAATAAAACACAAATTATTTAGGAAATTACTGTCATTTCTCAGCGATGACGCTGAGGCATAATTGAGCTTTTATGCCGTTAATGTGCCGAATTATCTCATCCTTTAGCTCTTGAATTGTTGCTGGCTTATCGACGTCCACCTTTCTTTCAAATAACCCCAAAGAAAGATGTCCAGCGGTGTCAAATCACATGATCTTGGCGGCCAATTAACATCGCCACCACGTGAGATATCACGGCCATTGAATTTGTCGCGCAAAACAGCCATTGTTTGGTTATCTGTGTCGCAAGTGGCACCGTCCTGTTGAAACCACATATCGTCCACATCCATATCTTCCAATTTGGGCCATAAAAAGTTCGTTATCATCTCACGATAGCGAACACCATTCACAGTAACTGCCTGACCGGCCTCATTTTGAAAAAAATACGGCCCGATGATGTCGCCAGCTCATAAACCGCACCAAACAGTCACTCTTTGTGGGTGCATTTGTTTTTCGGCAATCACTCTTGGATTCTCATTCGCCCAAATGCGGCAATTCTGCTTATTGACGAATCCACTGAGGTGAAAATGTGCCTCATCACTGAAGATGATTTTCTTCGAAAATTGATGATCCACTGTGACAATTTCTTGCCACCATTTTGACCATTGACGACGCTTGAAATGGTCAAGAGGCTTTAGTTCTTGAGTCAATTGCACCTTGTAAGCGTGTAAATGCAAGTCTTTATGCATAATGTTCATCAAAGACGAGCGTGAGTGGTGCAATTGTTGGGCATGACGACGAGTTGAGGTGGACGGCTCTTCAGCCACACTACCGCGAACAGCAGTAATATTTCCTGCAGTATGAGCTGTACGAGCATGCACTGGTGTTTTCACATCTCCTACAGACCCGGCGTTGCTCGATTGTGTATCTTTCCATGGTTCAAATTGAGTAAGTCTGAAATTGATAAATGTCAAATGAAATGCAGAAAAAACTTGACGTTTTGGTGTGGTTCACATTCAACATCGGCCCTTAAAATTTAACCACCCTTTTTAAAAAATTATTTTAATAAAACGATTTTTAAACTATATTTGCGTAAATTAATACTTTTCCGGAAATCAGGCAATTCCATGCATTTGAACTATTTTAACATTTAACATCATATAATAAAACGGCAAACATGTTTTTTGTGGTACACTTTTCTCCAAAAGTATTTAACCGATTTCGATAAATTTTATATGGTTGGAAAGCCACAGTTACGGAGATGTGCAGAATATACTTGAGACACGCATTTACACACTGTGGGTCATTTTTGTTTTTGCACTGTCGAACACTTTGCATATTACATAAAATAAAATTTAATTTAATAAATTTGCTTGAAAACACTGCCAATAATATAAATAATAAATAATAAATAATAAATAATAAATAATAAATAATAAATAATAAATAAATTGGCACTCGAATTTCGAGAGCTGGGTCGGCTAGTTTTTAAAATTACCAAAACTGCGTTTTTTGATTTTTGGTGGTGACGGTGATTCCATTTTAAGGATTAATGTTAATAAAAATAATGCATCTTTGTTAGTTCAGTACAGCAATTCATTTAGAGTTACCCAGAATTGCACACCGCCACGGGAGTTGAATTTTCATTTGAATTTTCATTTAAACCAATTTCTTCGAAAAAAGTAATGTTTTTTTCGTTGGTCGACACTAAATCACCGAAAGAAGAAAATATTGAAAAATTATTCAATTTGGGATGGAGTAGTGGATTTTTACCCGCCATTTTTCATTTAGAGAAAAAAACACTTCACTCTTACAAAAGTTGAATAACGAATGACCTTGGTAAACAATAACTTGTACCACATTTTCATTAACGAACAAAAAACAACGGTACAAATTGGAATGTTAGCTTTTTTTATCTAAGTTGGTATACTTTGAACATTTCAGTTGCTTTATATAAATAGGTGTAAGACACAAACATAGATACATATTAAGAAATTATATATATTGGCTGCAGTCGAGCAGTAGTGCATGACATGTGAATTTTAATATTTGAAAATTGTAAGTTTGGAACTTTGGGCTACTTATATATATGTATGTATATGTATTAAGTGGACATTGGATAAATAGAATAAATTTGAATTTTTTTAAATACAGATTCTGTAAATGCCAAAGAAACTTTGCATGCACCCAACCTCGCACCTACCCCAAATCCTATAGCGTGTCAAGCAGGGGAGTTACAGGGGGCAGCATGCCCCCCATACATACTTTACTGTTTATATATTGTAATGTTGGAAGCTAGCACTGATTTATTTATGTAAGGAAGCAAAAAATAACAAACATTTTATAGAAAAGTAGTTTTAGTTATTTTCAATTTTTTTAAAAACTAGAAAACATAGAACCATGCGGATTTTTGTGTTCGATTAAGAACTGATAGTTACATGGAACACATATAAGCTAATTTACAATATCATTTCACAATTTTGAAAACAATCGGTCAAAATTTTGTTTTCACGTTTTTTTTATCAAAATTTGGACTTTAAATGCGAATTTCTCAAAAACCATTGACATGAGTAATTTAATTATAGAACAATCTTCTGGCTTTCAAATGCAGTATAGCACTTTATTGTAAGTGTTGCCGTTGTTTTTTAATATTTTTTTTTTCAATTTAAACCATTTTTTCTAAAAGTGCCTCTACCTCCCAAACGGGGAGAGATAGACCCCCCCCCTCCCACAGTAAAAAGTGCTTGTTTTTGACCCCTCTACAAAAATCCGTCATCAAATCTTGGCGGCCAAGTTATCGTACTCGTGCCGAACGGAGTTATGTGAGCGGACAAAGGGGAAGTTTTTATCATTAGAATCCAGGAAGGAGGTACAGGCACAGTACTACCCAAGGTACTGTTGTTGTAAAAAATGCCTGCCTGACGAATAAACATTGTCAAAGCGGACCAATGGTCTTAAAATTCGGGCCATCCAAAGTATAGTTAATTCATAAACTATTGACATAGGCGACTACCACACAACTTTACATACTACTAGCGGCCCGGTACCTGCTTCGCTACGTATAAAGTGAAATAATACTCGTAAAAAAAAATTAATTGCAACATCAAATTCATGCATTTGAACATGTTTATCCCATTAAATCTATGCTTTATATTTATTTATACAAACATTTTAAATTCCAAAGTACTTTTACATAAGAGCAAGTTCGTACTATCCAGTCGTGCAATTTATTTATTCTTTATTTTTATTTTTGCCAAAATAAAATTCTGAATGTCGCTTTTTATCTCAAGTTTTTTAAACTCGTTAAATTTTGCCCTAAATGGCAAAAGACTTTTGAAAATTTTCAAATTTTAAACTTTATGTGCTTATTTTCTCCATGGACGAACCTCGTCGCTCAGCGATCGACTGAAAAATTAAAACAGATTTGATTGCAGAGCGACGTCGCACAGTGGAACGTCTAGTACAAAATTCCGGACATTGGCTGATTTTTTGTTTTCATTATTGGAAATATTTTTTGTTTGATATGCATAGAAAATTGTCGTCTTTTTTACATATAAAACCGTTTTTTTATGTACACTCTTTAATTTTCAAATAATAGGGACTCAAAGATGCAGTATTTTTAAAACCAAAAAAAAAATGGAATTTTAACGCATTTTTGTAATTTGTTTTTCTCAGACCCTTTTAATGTTTTCTTTTCGAAATTAATTTTGTAGGCATGCAATTGGTTCATTTAAGCTTAACAATAAAAAAATCCTTGAAACAAAATTGTTTTAGCCTTAAAAAACTGTTTTTGTGAGTATTTTTAAAAAATCCTAATTTCAGGTTTGAAGATGATTTTAAAAAAATGCTCAAAAATGCTCGGTTTTTGGGTAGTCTTAAATTAATTTTGCACTTTTTCAGAGTCATATTTTCAAAAAATTGGATCCGACCGCATCCGACCCCGCTTCCTGGAGGGTTTTTAAAAATCTTCCTTAGAGCTGAGAACTCTTAAATAAAAAAAGTTTGTTAGCTGGAGAGGGGGGTAGGGGCATCTTTGCATTATAAATAATAATAACTAACATTAAGAAATCTAAAACTATGAAACAGTGCATACATTGACATGAAAGAAATAGGGAGGGGGTGGGGGATTCTCCTTTTATCAATTAAATCTTATTTGCTCTGGTTAAAGAGATTTTGTCTTTAGGTTATCATTATTTGTTATAGACTTAATGGCAAAACAAAGTGTGACTCTCATGCTAACGGTTATTTTTTCTCTATTAATTTAAAACATATAATCATGTGATTTTATAATAATGAATGGCATTTTTGTTTAGTTTTTTTTTCAACAAAGCGATCGTCTTGTAGACAAATAATTTTGAAGCCTTCTACTAAGTTAAAATGGTTGTGTTTACTTACGAAGGTTTTGTCAACGTTTTAAAGGCTAATGAGCGTGACTTAACTGACTATAAATATTGTTATCCAAAAAGCGACAGTAAAATCTCGGGAAAAAAATTGGAATTTGTTCGCAAGTTTTGTTTGAAGCTGGAAAATGGATTTGTAGAATGCAGTAACAATAAAATGCGAAAAAACAACCCAAGTCTTACGTCAAAGTACATGCAGCACTACGCTTCTTTTAGCCGAAAAAATGAAGCTGAAAGGTGAAGTTAAGCTTGATGCTTCAAAAGTTATAGATTTTTTAATAAAATACCATGAAAAGGCAAAAGAAATTTTGTATAAACATACTCGTATATTAACTAGAACAATATTCAATATGAATAACATTCAAATTAAAATGTGAACGATGTCTCGAAATACATATTTAAAAAATAGAAGTGCAAAAATGCACATAAAACTTGTAATACGAATTAAGAGCAATAAATATTAATTGCTCTTCCTCCATAAAATTAATTGTATTAGCCTAAAGCTAAAATTTGAAAAATTCTAAGTTTCAGGGGTTATGTTAAAATTTTTTTTTTGGAAAATTGCGAATTTTTTTCAAAGTTTTTGAAATATAGTATGAAACTTTAGTTTTTCAAGTACAAAATAGTGAAAACCGTTTCAAAATCCATCCATTATTTCAAAAGTTACAGCCCGATGACCACTTTTTCATGTTTTCGTTCCACTGTGCGTCGCTCTGTCGCTTAAAAAAATCACAAGTCGCTCAGGGTTTACGTGGCCACCTCCATACAATTTCACGTGTTTTAATTTTATTGCGTCGCTCAGCGACTCGTCGCCAGGGTTCGGACTTGGGTTTTAAATTTTCGAAGTAAATACGGAAAAAAACTGAAGTAGATCCAAAATGTTCGAAGTAGATTTAGGAAATCAAATTATATAAACATAACATATACATATGTATATAAGTAAATTCTGATTTCAGACTTGTAAAAAAATTTTAATTAAGTATTACTATTTTAAAGGAAATTTTCCATCAACCGACTTGTACTTTTGTATGAATTTTATCAATTCAAAAGGTGGCTCATAAATATCTTTCCGTTTTTCTGTAAGTGTTCTCGAAAATATTAAATTATTCCACGGTGCTTTCATTTAAACGATTCATAAACTTGTTTTTTATGTAATACAGAGTGATCAGCACTGTCTTTAAATATGTTGGCTAAGAATTTCGAAGAGAAGTAGATCAGAAAAAAGAGAAGTAGGGAAGTAGATTAATTTTTTTTCTCAAAATCGAAGTAGATCTACTTCGATCGAAGTAAAGTCCGAACCCTGCTCGTCGCTCAATCGCTCAGTCGCTCGTCGCTCAGTGCGTGGCCGTAGCCTAAGTGTATCGTACTCGTACCAAAAAGGATAAGAATTATAAACTGAATCACCATTTTACTAATTTATATTTCATTAAGTCGAATTTATTATTGCATGTTAAGTTATACTAAATTGACTGAAATCATTTAATATGTTCCAGTCCCCTGCTTATCCCCATTTTATTATACATTAATTTGTCAGGCAAATTTTCATCATTCACAACCTTGTATGCACGCAAATAAACTTAATTTTGGTTCATAAATTGTTTTTGTCACGAAAGCATGAGTCAGAAATATAACATTAAGACAATTTAAAATTTCATTTGTATCCTCATCAAACTGTTACCCACGAATAATAACCATGAAGAAAACATTTTTAAAAAAGTTAAATACATACATAGGTATGTACGAGTACATATACATTTATTATTTGCTTGTACACATATACATACATACATAAATATGTACATATGTGCTTAAACATAGAGATACAACTGTGTCTTCTATAAACAACTGCAGAATTATATCGTCAGCATAATTTGGAATTCAAACACCATTTCGTAATTTTTTTATTATTTTCTTATGAAGTAAAAGCACAGATGGTTAAGTTATACAAATGTCTAACCATTATCGAGAAAAATTGGACATGAAGATTTAATCAGCACAACAAAAAATTTTTAAAATCCGCACAAAATGTTATTATAGCACGCACAAGAACATGTAACGGTTAAGTTCACACTATCCTAATATGCTCGGATATATCTCCCACTTAAACAAAAGAAGAACAGGAACCCCTTTTCGGTCCAATAGGGCGTAGGTTAGGTTGTCCTGGTAGAGAAGTGCGGCAGGCATGCTTGCAAACGCGCGACACTAGCTCGTCGGATACTGTTTTTGTTTATAAATAAATACACTTTAAATCGAAACCACAAATGAAAACCGGATTAGAAAATTGTTTTTCCTATTCTGAATTAAGGCTTGGAAACTATGAAATGTTGAAAGTTTCCATTGCGAACCCTCCCTCAGTCGAGTTACATAAACTCTGACTATCCTTGGCTAATGTCTCGCAAATATTATGACACTATCCCCTAATTTAAAGTTGAATAAATTAATGAAATTTATTCACTACCCGTCGAATATATTGTATGCAATGTATGTATGTATGTAATAAAAAATATCTCAATTAATTATCACGATTACCATATTCATCCAAATAAATAATAATCAGAAAGTTCATTTTTAAAGATTTATTTCATTCTTAAATCATTTATTTCGTTTAGTATTGATTTCTCTTAAAACTAACAAAAATATTTAATTCAAATATGTACCTACACCTTTTGTGATCAGCTGTGATATTATTGTAATAGAGATTTTTAATTCCTTTTATCTCAAATTTATTTCGCCTACTATTCTAGTCAAATTTCTGTGATTTTTAGGTTTATTTTTTTTTCTTGATCTGTGATATTAGTTTTAGGTTTTAATTCTTTGAATTCATTATTTATTTAATCGTAATTTTATTTTGTTTTAATCTTTAAATTCATTAGAAAAATTGTTTGTCTGGCTTTACAATTTTCTCTCTCGTTGAGACACTACACTCTCAGCCTTATTCGCCTACTAAAGCTTTAAAAAAAACTAAGTAACTTTCTTATATGTACATATATACGAAAGTATGTTGTGTAGTTATTATTAATATTGTTCAGTAATTATTAATTTTGTAATCTACTTCAAATCTACTTAATCAAATCTAATCTATGCTCTCTTTAGTTTGATATTTGTACTCTACTCTATTTTATAATAAGTGCGGTATTACAAAGCGCATGTATTTAATGTGCAGTTCTCGGTTATTTTATTTTCCACTGTCATTCAGTGATGCGCGCGGTATTACACAGCGCATGTATTTAATGCGCAGTTCTCGGTTATTTTGTTTTCCACTGTCATTCAGTGATGCGCGCATTATTACACGAAGACTTTTCTGATTTTTCAGTGTTGTGCATTATTTGACAGCTATCTTTCATTTTAATTTTCGTTGTTCGTTCGGTGTTCGGTTTAGTAATAAAAAAAAAATAATTAAAATAAGAAAATGGAATCAAGGATTGATTTCAACAATTTATTAGATTCATTTCATAGATGAAAATCAACTCGCATGTTAAAGCCTTTATCTATAAATAAATTATAAATAAATTTGGTTGTGCAACAGCTCGGAGTGAACCACGACCTAGTGACTTACAGCTCTCAACCATTCCTGTGTGCGTGTTACCAGGAACGGAGGAGACCTACAATTTTCTGCCGATTCCGAACTGCTAATGAGCAGCACTTTCCATGACAAGAGATACTCTTGGAGGATTTGTCAATTCCTCGCAAGAGGCAGTACGCCCCTGAAAAAAACTTGCAGCGGCTGAGAATCGAACTCGAGACCTTCCGCATGACAGTCCAATGTACTAACCATTATGCCAAGGGGTACTACAAAGCTTTTATCTATTTTATTTAATTTTCATTAGCAATAGCCATATAAGAGATGTTTGCTTAACAAAGAAGAAAAACGAAGTGGAGCAAATTCGAAAAACGACGGAGAAGGAGAAAGAGAAACGTCAAAAACATGCAAGGAATAACCTACCCGTGCATGTCGAGAAATCTTTCTTTCTGTTTCATTTTTTTTTCTTTCTTTCACTTTCGCACTTCATTCATGCAAGAATCAAGATGCGCTGTGTAATACCGGACTAACATGAAACGAAAGTTATTTCTCACTTTCTCTTTATTCTTTTCTTGTGATAAAAAATCGTTTACTCTTTCTTCTACTCACTACATTGAGAACTCTCTCAATGAGCTTTTTTATTGATCTTTATAAATTTCGATGCTCAAAATTTCAACGCTCAAAATTCCCTTCGTCCAATAGATTTAAGATAATGTATGTATAAACACAAAACACGCATTTATAAACGAAACACAACATTCAATTTATTGGATGTTCAAAAATTAGCGGAGGAAGAATTTTCAAAAATAACGGCTGAAGACTGGCGAAAAGTGTGAAAAAGCCATAAGAATTGAGAAAGAATACTTTTCTCACGACCTGACGTGGGACACAATTTCGGATTCAATTATAATTAATCCAGGTGACGATTCTTCAACCGACTATGAAAGCGACATTTGTTCTTAAAACTAAGTATATGTAAAAGAACATTTATTATTTAAATTATATTATTCTTATTTATATTGCATATTTTTATTTTATTATTATGTTTTATATTTATTTCTGAAGTACAAATTTATAATAATTATTTTAAGGTAAAATAAATTCTTAAAAACTCGTAGGTAAAAATTATTCAAACTCGTAAACACTAATCTAACTAATTATCACTAATCTACAATTAATCCCAAAACCCCACAGGTCAAAAAATAATAAATACATATATCAAATAAACACTAACACCATAAAATAAATATAAACATAACGCCCCCGGAACCTTTCTGTTGCTAAGCCACAAATCATAAAACATAGAAATATGTATACAATAACCCCTAAACTATTTTTCAAAGCAAAGTCGAGTTAGGCACTGTAAGATTTAAGAAAAAATCTGTACTCATTAAATATCTTGCGCACCATTTTTGTTCTCTTAAATCCTCTCTCTGCGCAACGGACCGTTGGCCAACTGAATTGGTTCAAGCTATAATTCAAAATTAAAAAATATTAGACTCACCAGGGTGCTTCTTTTGTGAGCTTACGTGTTTTCTCTACTTTTCAGAAATCAGATGATGTGCACAGCATACGTAGAACAACGGCTCTGACTTGTTTTCTTTCTTTTGGTTTTGTTCTTTCTTTCGTTTATACTGCTGGGACAATCACTGACTACAAAAGAGTTTACAATATAAATATAAAGCCTTTATGTAAATCGATTAGATGCTTATGTTTGATCATAGGGAATGATGTCAAATCGACAAATAATCAATAATTATTTGACAAAAGCTTTCGGGCAATTCGGTGGGTCGAAGATGCGATGGATGCTGATGGTTTGTGTGATCCCTGTCGTGATTGTGCTTATCAGCAGATGGTTGTGCCGCTAGGGCAGTGAATAAAAAACTAGGTGGGGGATGTGCAGCACCTATGCCGTAATTTTTCGCTCACTAATCGGCCGCACGTGGGTATTATCTTCAGTTGGTTGATCGTGGCGTAGTAGACGGTGTCGCAAAATCCGATCAATGATAACCGTGAGAACTACACTTGTGGTTTCCACACTGTACACCCGCACGTAATACACGCTCGACCAGGTGAAGTGGTCTTTGGAAGTCTCTTGGTCCAGTTGAACCAGAAGAGTAGCTTAATTAAAGGTTTTTTCCGTTCTATAGATTTATTGAAGTATATTCTGTAGATTTGATCGCCGAATGTCACGTTAGAGAAGAGGATGGTCACAACATGCGCTGACGTTTTAAGACCTATTAGACTAAGAGCCCACAGCAATTTTTGGGTGTGATTGATAACAAAAAATAATTAGCATAATTAGATAGGCCTTTTATAGTTATTTACAAATGTAAAAGTCTTGCATACTCTAGTGGGAGCAATAGTGCATAATAGTGCATCAAGTATGCAGTTCTTTTCAAGTCCAAATGATTTTGATAACAACTTTGCCAAAATGTAGAGTTAAACCCCCTGATTGAAAATATCGAGGTCCAAGACGTTTTACAGGCAGCCTTCTGCCTGCCAGACGCGATAAGAATAGGCTACTTCTTGCACTAAGAAGGCCACCTTCAAAACGTCTTGGACCTCGATATTTGCAATCAGGACACTTAGCTTCTCATTTTGAAGTTATGTTAAATTTTGTATCCCAATTTTGTTGAATTTGGAAAGAACTGCATACTTGATGCACTCTAATGCACTATTGCGCCCACTAGGGTATGCAAGACTTTCACATTCATAGATAACTATAAAAGGCCTATCTAATTATGCTAAATATTTTTTGTTATCAATCACACCCAAAAATTGCTGTGGGCTCTCGGTCTATATATTTTTTCTTTCGGTGATAACTACACGAATATATATTAATCTTAATTATGTTTTACTATGTAATAATAATCAGGCTTTAAATTTACCTTCACTCAATGAAAAAAAATGAGTCTTATACTCAAGTATACTAAATGTCGATTAAAACTTTTTTTTTTGTGAAAGCGCTTTAGATTCGGTCCGTGGTGACGGTAAGTTAGAAACAAAATTCCTTTTCGGATGTTCTACAAATAATTTTATTTTAAGTATTTTATTGTCATCATACTTAAAATTGGTTAATTTCAGTTAAAAGCTTACCTTTTCTCTATCGAAAAAAAATATGTAATGAAGTTGAACTTCGATATGTATAAGTGCGGGCTTATTCGGTAACCTCACACTTCTTCAGTCGTCCCGAAATGAAAGAAAAAAGACGTATCGATTGATCTCTTCGAACATCGAGGGCTTAGATATAAAATGTCCCCTACCTATTTTCTTTCCGGTACTTAACACCCCGACTCCACAAGATATCTGTCTCTCCAACTCAATGTCTGACATCTCTATCTCTACATTTTCTTATTGCTTCGCTGGGCAAATTATGTCATGATTTTTCATTTCTATCCCTACTGCACGGGATGTGTTTTGTGCGGACAACAGAAATTAGCAAAAGGTCAATCTAACAAAAATTATATATATTTGCAAAGAAAAGAATGCGCATCTACCTAAAGTATAAATAAATAACACCAAACATAACTTAACGCACGAACAAATGAATAACATGACACCTTAATGTATTTACTTACAAAATAAAAAAAAAATATTTGCCGACGGAGTACTTGACAAGAACCAACCAAATGAGAGGACACGAAATAATGAGACAAAAGTACGAAAAAAAACCATCTGTCAAATTTCATATCAGACATCTATATCAAGACAAAACCGCTGACATAGATCGCTGACATCACATCATAAGAGGAAAAATCGCGTCTCCATTGGAGATTTCATATCATGATGAGCATCCTGAGAGAATTTATCTCCTGTGGAGTCGGGGTGTAACGAAAGAAACATACGAGTATATGGTAAGATTTTCGAACAAAATTCTTCGCAAGTACGGGGTGATGCTTTTATGATGTTTTCTGTGGAATTCCTTACGTTTGATTTTATATGGGTTATTTATTTTATTTTATTATTTCATTTTATTGTCTTATTTTTTTTAAAGGGGGTCCCTACAAACAATCATACCAAATAAAGATTTAGATTGATGGTGTTTTGTTGCCTTGGGTGCAACTGTGTTCCGGTGCCGCGGCATCACATTGATTTTGCTGGTGATTGGATATTATCTTTTTATACAAATCTAATAGTAGTATTATTTGAGGATAAAGATACTTGGGCCTACGATAATTGCACAAGCAGTGTGCCAGGTGCGAACGCAGGAAGGGATTTGGGGGTTCAAAATTTAACGGCTGTTCTGCCAAAGTACGTGTATTGTATCCGGAAGCAATTTACGTACTTTACGCAAATCAAAATAATTTTTTTTTTAATATTTAGGCAAAGATGCGGCACATGCAATGAGTGGAAAATTCACCGGCTACTCTGCCAAAGTACGCAAATTGTATCTCGATGCAATTGACGCACACTGCGCAAATCACAATTTAAATTTGAGCATTACACACGCTTGTAAAATATCGTCTATTCGAAACTGTATAGGAACAACTAAACAAGTTGTGAACTTATTCCGTCTTTCTAATAAGGCAGACCTAGTTTTAAAAGACAGATTCCAATCATCTTGCCCAAATCCGAAACAAAGTACTTAGACTCTTTAAGTTTGTTTTACGAAACAAATGAAAAGCTAATTTTTCTTAACTTTCTGCTCATCGTTAGTGGACCTAAAAGATCAGAATACATACTCGTATGAAAAGCGATGGATAAAACCTCATGTGCTGCTTGCATCGTTAAAAACACAACAATTCATCATAGCTTGAATAGTAATCAAACCAATTTTAGCTTGATGAAATATTTAAACTTTTTTTGCACATTTTATATTATCATTTACAGATTCTAAACAAAAATGAAATTCGTTATAAATTGTTATTAATTGATTGAAAGGGCTACATACACGATAGTTTGATCTGCTAAATATTTGAATAATAGGTTGCTGTCGCCTTAAATGAATGGCTGAAAGTGAAATTTAATTTACTTAGAACTGATGGCAATGATATCGAACCATTAATAATCCCAACAATAAAACAAAATTGTATAAACTTTCTGTTGTTAGTCAAAGAGGGAATGCTGATCAAAGCTAGTCTTTGAGAATAAGGGGGAAGTAGATTTTCCCTTGACCATGGAAGAGACCGAAGACAGAAACGCAGAAACCTTTTTTGGATCGCTTCAATTCTTGTAACATGTGTTGAGTAATAAGGTGACCATACCACACAGCCGTATTCTAGAATTGGTCTAACAAACGAAATAAATAGAAGTTTAAGAACATAAGGATCCTGAAAATCACGACCTAATCATGTTGACCTCAGTCGTTGCATCGAACATGCAAACCATGTGCATTTGTGCATCATGAAATAAATGAAATGCGCAGTAGTTCAGAAGCAAAGTTTAAAGGCATGATCGGTGCCGCCAAATAAGTTGCAGAAAAAATTGGTGTTGACCTAGTTACCCACCGGAAGATAAAAAAACAAAATTTTTGAGCATTGAGAATTGCAGTCAAAGCGCTCTGAATTAGATGTTAAAGTGCCTGGACACATTGACGGAAGATCGCAATGCCTCACTGCGCACTTTGTGGCTACACACAGAAATAAACGTACTTGGTGATGCAAGAAAATTGACAGTAGAAGAACAGTTGGAAAGTAGAACACGGCATATTGCGAAGTAAGATTGTGTCAGCGCCGAGAATTTTATAAATCTTTTATTTATGTTTTTAAAGGAAATTTAAAAAAAAAAATAAAATGAATAAATCTACCAAAAACGAATTACTGGTAGCCGCAGGCATTATGTATGCTAATGCGGCTGTATTGTTTTGTGCTGCAGCAGAAGAAAAAGACAAGATAATGAAAAAAAAAACTTAATAAAAGAGAGTGGGTTAAAATCTGGAGATTAAGGAGACAAAATAAAGGTTCATTTACTCTACTTCATGACGAACTCCGTCTTGAAGACAAGGACATGTATAGACAGTTTTTAAGAATGGATGAAAACTGTTTCATTAAAATTTTAAATTATGTGAAACCGTCGATTGAGAAGCAGTCTACTCAAATGAGGGAACCAATTTCTGCTGAAGAAGGTTTGGCCGTTGTATTGCGATTTTTGGCTACCGGGGAAACGTATAGAAGTTTAGACTTCCAAACAAGATTGTCGCGACAGTTCATCGGGGCCCTTATCCCAAACTGCTGTGCAGCAGCATGAAGGAAGAATACTTAAAAGTTTGTGAGCTTCAATTCTCAACTTTTTTTTACTTAATTTTGTTTGTTTTTAGTTTCCAAGCAGCTTTACTGAGTGGGAAGATATTTCCAATGACTACTTCAGTCGATGGCAGTTTCCATTATGCCTTGGTGCCATTGATGGAAAGCATATCGCTTTTAGAGCATCGAAATCGGATGGTGCTTTATATTATAATTATAAAGGCTTCAACAGTATTGTGTTGTTGGCGAGGTGTGATGCGAGGTATAGGTTTTCATTTATTGACGTTGGTTGCAATGGAAGAGTAAGTGACGGAGGAGTTCTTAACCGAAGTGATCTTGAAACTATATTGAGCAATCCGAGCATTTACTTTCCACCAGACCAAATAATAGGAAATAACAGAAAACTTCCCTATTGTATAATTGGTGATGATGCTTTTGCTTTACAAAAACATTTGCTTAAACCTTATCCATACGCATCAACGGAAACAACAAAAAAGGTTTTTAATTTTCGACTAAGCCATGCCAGACAATGTATAGAACATAGCTTCGGAATGCTGGCTAATAGATTTAGAGTTCTGCAGACAAATATACATTCGTCCCCAGAAAAGGTTAAGCAAATCGTGGAAGCATGCTGCACTCCTCACAACTTTCTCGTTGAAAACGGTAGCACATACGCTGATACAACACCATCTGGACCACGTTCCTACAAACCTTCAGAAGACGACATTTCAGGTTAGCAAAGAAGAGCGCAGCAAGCCGCCACTTATATAAGAGATGAATTCGCAGCATACTTTACAGAAGAAGGAGAGTTGCCATGGCAACATCTTTACATACCATATAAAGCAAGTTCAAAATAAAAAAAAATTTAAAGTGGATTTATTGAATAAAAGTTGAATATCCAAATATCTAGGAACTTATTATGTACTTTATTTTCTTTTTTTTATAAGAAATCATCATCATCATCAGTTTGAATTAAGTTTTTGGATGATGAACTTGTTGAAATATTGTCATCATCAGTCTTTTCCGAAAAGAACCTTGTTCTCGGGTACCTTATTGGCAGTTCTTCCACACTTAAAATGTTAATACTTTTAGCAGGCGATGATGAGAACAGTGGTACAGTATTAACTTCCTTCAATGCTAATTGTTTTTTCTGGAACTCCTTTACCTCATCTAAAATTTTCCATTTCATTTCCCTCATCAGCCCCTCATCAGTCACAAACATCATTTCCACTTCCAAATTACCAAGATAATGGTGGAGTATTGATGTCGGCTTTGTTTCCGATAGTGAACTCGCAATTTTTCAGCAGCTTTCAGAGCTTTTTCAGCCTTAATCTCCAATGGTGTTGAACGGTTTTTAAGCCTCTGAAATAAAAAACAATACTTTTTATTAACAAAGTAAAAATATCTGTAAATAAGCTGATTTTTTTTGTAAAAGGCAACAATCCTAAATGAACAGCGTTCTAAATAGTTCCGTTTCAGCTTACCTTGGTCGGTCCAGCCGCAGACGATGTGGTTGGTAAACTTCCTAAGTCGTTGTACTCATTTTCATTTACATCATATTGAAATGAAGAGTCTTCAGAATGATCCTATTATTTTGAAATTGAAAAGCTATTGAGTACCATTTTTTTTTATTTTAAGTGAATAAATATGTAAATTTACCGACAGGAAAGAAATATTGGAACTCCCAAACACCTCATCTGCAGTGTCATCCCAGAATCGCAGATTCTCGTAGCACCACAGCTTTGGGACATACATATCCATTGTGCCTGCGCCACTTTTTTTAGATCTTACGATCTTATTTTTTTCTCGATTAAGTTGGGTCTTCAAAGTGCGCAACTTTAACACAACGTCTGCAACTTTTGTGTTTGGCCGACACGTTTTAATTTGATCCGCGATCTCATTCATTGAGTCCATTTTTTTTACACGGTTTTTATATTCCGAATGACGTACTTGGTATAAATTAGGGTAGTTTTCAAAAATATTTATAAGTTTTAAAGTTTGTGCCTGACTCCAAGTAGCCATTTTCAAAACGTTTATCCCTCCTCGATACAAAACAAAACTGTAATTTTTGTTCAAACATCACCGAACCGAACTTTGCAGGAAACGAAATGGTAACAAAAATGGAAATAACAGAAAATTGTGTGAAGTTACCGGCTCGACGCTAAAATAAAAATGTAATTATCTGTCAAAATAGGAACGATATTAGAACAGAACTTGATTCACTGCGCAGAGTTTCATAATAAATTATGAGATTCGTGCAAATTTTTTGTTTTTCGGTCCATCTCTTTTCCTCTTATTAAAAATCATTCTCTCTCTTTTATATGTTCATGCAAGTTTCATGTGCACTTGCGTCAATGTGTCCAGGTACAAAGAAATTGACATTACCGTGAATACCTTTTAAAAAGAATGGCCAAATGATATACATAGAAGGTTCAACGGAGGATTTTATTTAATTTATCTTTTATGTATAAAACTATGTTTTTATGATCAGTAAGAAAACATAAAATGTTTTATTTTGCGGTTTAAGTATACTGTTAAATATTGCTATTCCACATTGCATCAATAGGTTCATAGATTTTTGCAGTTTGGTGCTTGTCTTCCCGTTACTGTGGCTCCGAACGAACGGTCTTTCTCTTGCCTTCGGAGATTAAAAACATATCTGCGCAACAAGACTGTTGAGAAGTGACTGAATGATTTGATGCTGTGAACAGGGTGTCCCGTAATCCGTGCAAAATATTTTAGGACGTGATTCTTAGGTATATTCTAAGAAAAAAATCGTTCTACAGCAAGGGCTTATCTCCAATTTTTCCAATTTTTATATCATATATCGGGGATTTAGGAAAAGGTCTGATTTGGTGTACCCTGACTAGGGTTGCCAGATTTTTCTTGCACCTCGGCAGGACAAGTGGCTTAAATAATGAAAAATCCCGTGATTTAATCGTATTGCCCGGGACAAAATAAATAAAATGCATGACTGGGTCGCACGAACTCGCTTGTTCGTAAAAGACTAAGAATTTTAAAAATTAATGTTATTAGAGAAAAATTAATTTTTTAAATGACTAAGACAACTCCTAGAACAAGCTCCAACTAGCTTAACACAGGATGCCATGTGATTCAAACAAATATTGATCAATGTAAGAACAAAATTATACTTCTTAAAAATATAAGCTTTTATATACAAAATTTTTAAATCATTTTTAAGATAAAATATTAGTACGTCAATTTGAAGTTTTTGATTTTGTTCGAATAAAAATTAAATTTACAAAAAAAGATATTGAGCCGTTTTTGAGGTACCGAATTTTCAAAAAAAAAAAATTGATTTTTTCAAAATTTAAAAAAATATTTTTTTTAGAGTTTTGAAATGCAATGTTTTTAAAACTCTCTTTACAAAAACTTATTAAAATCCGTTATTCCGATAATGAGAAATTCAAAAGTCGAATAAATCGTTCTGTGGTAGGTACAGTCAGTAATATCTTGATTTCAAATTTTCTTTATTAAATTATAGAATTCTTATATGAATTATAGAATTTGAATACACAATAATATTTAAACTGCTGGGGAGCTTTAACATAAAAAAAATGATCAAAATCGGTCGTACCATTACCATTAACCATTACCTAGCTTTAACTAAATGAAATTTGAAAAAAAATAAAAATCGTATCTTTAAAAAAAATCGTCTTTAAAAAAAAAAGAAAAAACAATTGGAGGAAAAAATTTTCCATAAACTTGGTAGATATCGCAAGTTTAACGAAAATCGGCCAACTTTGATCAAAATCTCGAGTTCGATTTTTTTACGAATGCATAACTTGCCTTATAGTACCTATAAGTCGCAAGTAAAAATCATATAATGTGTGTAGATCAAAATAAATAAATTCTTTTATCAATTACTAATTAAATGACTTTTTTGTCATTTATCATTTGCAAAAATTTTTCTTTTGTCAATTTTAATGACAGATGTCAGTTTACAAAAATAAATTTTTCATTAAGTTAGGTTTGTTTAATTGAAATTTTAAAAGTAATTTCTAGAGGTTAAATCGCAATGTAGTGATTGTGCCTTATCACTGAAAGATATTTAGGTACATTAGGCATTATTTTTTGAGTTTGAGTCCCAACCCGGGAAAAAAGCTGTCCCGGCGGAACAGATGAATTTATGTCTGAAATCCGGGATGTCCCGGGTAAACCGGGACGTCTGGCAACGCTAACCCTGACCCATGTTAACGGTAATTTCGCTGTTAGTATTAATGATAGCAAATTTAGTTTTTTGTTTTTAGAAGAAATACCAATCTTTGTAATCGCGCTTAAACAAACTTGAAATCCTATCTCGGTCTTGAGATATCCAGTTTCTAGCATGTTCCGTTTTTTCTGCCCATGTCAATTTTTTTAATTTGGGCTGAATTTTCTCCAGAAAATTCATAATAATCATATCGTTTTTCTACTAAAAATAAAACTTGGCGGCAAGGCTACGGACAAACCCATAGATTTTATGATATTTGGGAAAACCTGGAACAGGTAAAATTAAAAAAAAATGTTTTTTTGCTTTAAGCTCCAAAGCATATGAATAAAAAATGATTTTGTGTGGGTTAAGATATTTTATGTGTGTAATAAACAGTTATAACATGTGCTCAAAGTGTCTTTCTTGGTTTTGTATGCATGCTAAATAAAATGAATGTCTTGAAAGCAGTTTCAAGACATTTGATTAATTTCAAAACAAACTTGTCTACTGTACAATATGCTTAAAAATAGAATAAATGAATCAATTTTCAAATTGTTATCTACAAATCTTTCACTCATTTCAAAACAAGCACTGGGAGTATTGTTCATTATTGACTTAAAACAACAAAAATTATTTAAAAACAACGGTAAAAAAGGGTTTTTCTTCGAAAAATCTTTAAAATTAATTTTTTTTTTTAAATTTAAAAATTTAAAAATAAATTTTTAAAAACAATTCACAAACGCAACTTAATTTAAAATGATAATTAAAGAAAGATTTCTGGCTTTCCAAAAAGGTATGACAGGTAATTGTAAGTTTTACCGTTGTTTTTAAATAATTTTTTCTGTTTTAAGTCAATTTTTCAGAAAAATGTCCCTCCATCCTAAACGGAAGGAAATAGACACCCCCATAAGATTTTTTTTTCTTAACCCAACCTACTAATTTTATAGGTTTTTGGTGCACCTTATACCAATCACTCTGTATAAATAATAACGTGGTTGGGTTATAGCCTTCGACATCACAATAGTGATGCATGTTGTAAATTTACACTTGTAGTACTTAATTCATGTAGTCCTAAGATATCTAGGGTTACACGGTATTTTTACCTTTCCCTCTCAAAGCATCATTTACGAAAACAAATGATAGTACTTTTTTCTCTTAAATTGAATGAATTAGAGCTCAAATGAATTTAAACAACATTTATTTTTATTGATATGATTTTTTATCGCGTAACAATTGTTTTGTGTACACGGTAATAACCCACTTACAGCCGACGTACAGAGCCATGGTTTTCAGCAAGAATATTTGGCCGTTTTAGATGGAACACCCTAAGCTTCTGCTGCCAGGATCGCCCGTTTGGTATCCTGTAGGCTAAAATTTAGAGGGCATGAGGACAAGCTTTGTTTCATGAAAGAGAGTTATAAATTCCTCTTGGGATTGCTACTTTACACACCTACAGTCCCTGGCCATATTATTAGACGCACTATGTATTTTTCAGAAATTTATGGATTGAACTAGGTTATGCCCATATATTTTTTCTTTTAACAAACATCTGTCATAAGGAATCGGTTGCTTCCCCAGGTCGGATATCTGAATGCTGAACCTTTTGGTTTTATGCAAGATGGACCTGTCACTCATACAGCCCTGTCTGTAAAAACTTATTTACATGAGGCTAATATCCCCTTGTTGGTTTTTGGGAACTGATGAAAAGGAAAGTTTCTAAGGAGTAGATCACAACCAAAATGATGGTCTTGCAAAAAATCATTCATGTCTGAAATCATCGTCCACAAACACAGCACATAGTTCAGTCTTGCATAAATGGGAAGCCGTGCAGAATTGAAGCTGCAGAAGAAAACTCAATTAAATATTAGATTTTTTTTAAATTTGTATCTTTGTCCAAGATATGGTGTTTTATAATTGCTAACAATTTTTATACAAAAAGAACAAATTTACTGTAGTCAAATTTTCAAAATAGTTATTATTTTTGAATTTGCATAAAATCTACAGTGCGTCTAATAATATGGCCAGGGACTGTAAGTTCTGTTCTGTCCCATTAGAAAAGCCAGGTTTTTTAAAATCCAACTTTTAAATTATGACACTTCCAAATTATTTTTCAATGTCACTTAACCATTTAAATTTATTTAAATCTTCTTTTTTCATTATTGTGAGGCATGTCAAGAAGTTCTCTAGAGTTATTTCCTTTCATGTCGGTTTTACTCAGTAACTCATCTTTTCGTGTGATAAACCAAAACACTAACAGTGACTTTGAATTCTTTTCGAATATATTAAATTTTAGTTATTTTCTATGCTACACACAAGATTGATAAAGTTATTATTAAAAGTTAACTATAATCAGGCAACGAGAATCTGGGCTTCGGTGAGTTTATGTATTTTAACTCTGGACCTCCAACTCTTCAAAGTTATGTATCCCTGCTTCCTACTGCGCTTAAAAGCTATTATGTTAATAATAATTATAAAGATTTTCCAAAAATTAAAATTCAGCTTTTGATTCCTTAGTTAACTCCGAGTTAACCCAATGTTGCATGTATATCATTTACAAATTGCTGTTTCAGAATATTATGTTAACAATGTTTCTCAAGTTAATCAAGTGTAATTAACCAAAGTAAATAGGTTCGGTAAGCTGGAGATTTAAATTGAAAGAATTTTTTTTAAATTAATTAAATTAATTTTAATTTAAATTAATTTACAAACTAACTAAATTTTGCTCAAATTAACTGAAGAAATATAATATTTACCAAACTTAAATTTTATCCAATATATTAAACAAAGTGATTAGCTTTTATGGTAAATAATAAGATTTATTCATTTAATAACAATATCGCGCATGGCATACAAATCGAAACAGAATTTAGTTTGAAATTGAATTAAAACAACTCAAAGATAAGTAACTTCAGTTCTATATTGTGAGGGGACCGTGTTGAACGAGCTGTTGTTTTTTTAACTCACGGGTAAAGTTGAATTAAATATGAGACTACATATTAAGAAAAACATCAGTGATAAGAAAAAAATAATAGTAATTTTTAGAATTTTTCAAAGTTGGTTTCAAAATTCTACATTTATTATAAAATAAACTTACTGGCAGTCTTAGAATCGTAAATAACATATATATATTTATTTTAAATGAAAAATATTTTCTTGCTATAAAAGAAACTTCGTTTGATCGGTCTCCTTCTATATTGTTCATACAAATTATTAACTATAAATAACTTTATTTTGAAACCGCTATTTTTAATGCATTGCTTTTCAAAGCTAATTACATTAATCAAAAAGTTTTAAATTAAGTAAAAGGTTTTATATAATTAACGTAAATACGTACGTGCCGAAAACATAAAATAGTATGAAACTCGTTTTAAAAATTTCTATGTAAAAAATGTGTTTTTAAATAGTGTTTATATATACATATATAGAAACTTAAATAAAATTTTTTTTTATATATTTTCATAAATTTTGCTCTTCCAATTGTATAAGTGGGTGGTATTAACAACACCAACATCCAAAAAAAATCATAAAAATAGTTTTCAAAATATTGAATATAAGAAAAATAAACGACCTGGTCGCACGTACTTCACTTGCTCTTACTGTTCAATATGTTTGAATTTCCAAATTTTGTATATGACATTAATGGGAAATACTCGTAATCAAAATCAAAAAATACATTTCGATTAACTGTTGGAGGGCTAAGGCAGGTGATGGGGAGGGAATAAAGACATTTCAGTACCTTTGGCTAACACATGTGACAGAAGGTGTCGTGTTAACTCCCACTTCCAACTACGAGTATCTGCGTCTCGCAAATTAAATTTTGAAACTCTTTGGTTTAAGTTACGGAATCTGAGTAATTCCGTCAAGTGATGGAATATAAAGCTTTAGTGGTTCAAATGAGGTAATGTAAAGTTTTTCTTATTTGTTGACTGCTGTTTTACAAAAAAAGAAGACAATTAGGTTAATCGTCGCACATTTGAGCAGAATGGTAAGGCTTAAGTTTTATAATAATGCAGTTTTTGAGGAGATTCTAGAAAGTTTGTCTGCATTGTCTTAATGTAGTATTGTAAATACTGGATATCAGTTTTTACTTCACTTTGAAGTTATTTTGCAGTAATGTGATGCAGTATGTGAAACGTTTTACTTATATTTAGTGTTATCTATTTCGATAGAAATTTACCTTTGAGGTTTCGAAAATTTTGAATAACATAATTGGTTATAAATAATGTGCTACAGTGATAAGTTCTATTTTTCTGGAATTTGTATAGCATTCAAACTATTTAAATTTAGTTTTTGTTTTTTTTTTTAATGTATGTTGAAGTGTTTTGTCATAAATGTGCATTTTAATGTAATGAATGTCTTTGCTATTTTGGGTGTGGCGATTCATAGAAAGGCATATTTTTCTCCTTAATTTTATCAGCGAGAATAGCTTTTATTTTGGCATTTGAAACTTGAAGAATAGCTCGACATTTAGGCTAGCCGCGCACTGGCAACTGTGATCGAAATCAAATTGTTTAATAGAACATTCAATTTTCAAAGGTTCTATGTTGTTGACGCTGTAGGACGAACACAAGCCCATTCAGCATACGAGTACATAATCGAACGACACAAATAGTGTTTGTCCGGGCGATAAATTTACAGCTATAAATATACACTAAAATTGTCCCTACAACGTGCTCGCAATGTGGCAACTAATGAGGATTCGCAAAAAACGGTCCTTAAATGTTTACTGCAAACTTTAATAGTGGTTATTTTTATCCTCCTCTATAAATTTAAAAAATAGTACGATGAAGATTCAAAAACCAATTTCTATTAATAGTTTAAGTTCTAATTTTAAGTATAATACTAGATGTAATCATGTATCCTCTAATATGTCTTTTCCTATACCTAACTTAACAAATCATCCACCTTCTTCTTCTTCTGAACTACCCTATAGTTCTAGTAGCAAATACCCAAACTTTCATCGCTCCCATATTACAAATCCACCTGTGCCCTCATTAAATAAACAGTCAGCCTGTACACCATTCAACACTCCAACCCCCCTACCTAATGCAAGAGCCGCTCCCAGAATATACCCAAATATTCCTCCATTTTCTTCTTCCTCCTTAATAACATCTTCTTATATAGATCCACTTATACCACCCTTAGCGAAATCGGCCAAACAAATTCCGGAATCCTGCGAGAATATCCTTTTTGTTATGTCTCGTTTGCGTGATCCAAAAACCTATGCCAATGTCAGACTTTACCTCGCATATTTACATGATAAACCACAACATACTTGCATCGATGGAATAACTAGAGTTAATCTTGAACTTTTGATTTTAAAAGAAGGCATTCCTATTGATTTATTAACCCTGAAAAAAATCTTCATTCAATATCATGAATGTTTTGATATTTCACCCCTTCAAGTAATTAATGACCTCTCAGCTTACGGCGCTTATTTGAGCTCCAAACTAAGACCACACGTTTCCCAAAATCAGTTTTTTCGTAACTAAAAATATCCCTTACAAACAAACCTCCCATGTATCAAATAGTCATGAATGTCTGTCTATTTATTATCAGAATGTACGAGGTCTTCGCACCAAAACCACTGAAGTTTATCTCAACTCACAAAAACTTCCATATAATTTGTTTGCCCTTACTGAAACAAATCTTTCCCAAGACATTGAGAGTAATGAGCTTTTCACCTCGGAATTTACTGTTTTTCGGAAGGATATCTTAGTTCCTGATAGTTCCAATTTAGGTGCTAATAACCCTGTAGGTCGTGGTGTACTTTTAGCACTCCATTCCGATTTGGATGCATCGTTAATTGTTATTCCCAATATTTTAAATTTGGAACTTATATGTGTCAAGATAAACCTGAACAATCGTTGCATTTACATCTTGTGTTGCTACATTCCTCCGTCTCAGCCCACAAGTGCATATGAGCTTTTTTCTGATGCAGTTGATTTTATTGTTGATCTAACTAATCCTGAAGACGACATCATTATTGTTGGGGACTTTAATCTTCCACGATTGATATGGACTAATTCTGAAGACGAGATCCATTTGATCTCGAATAATGCAATCTCCGAAAAAGAAATTCTTTTCACTGACCGTCTTCAAGCCTCCGGCCTTGCTCAGATGAGCAATGTTAAAAATAACTTAGGAAGACAGCTTGATTTAATTTTTTCCTCAGACGCCGATAACACTGTAGCCTCGAATAGCAGTCATCTTCTTACCAAACTTGATTGTTATCATCCTCCAATCTCAATTATCTTCGCATACGTTAGCAACAATATTAATCCTGACGTATTAACACAGCGTAAATTCAACTTTCGTAAAGCTAATTTTGAAAAACTAAACGATCTTATTGGTAGGGTAAATTTCGATTTTATATCTGATTATAATACACATATCGACATAACTATCGCTACTTTTTATGCACATATTTTTGACTGTTGTTCCCAATCCATCCCAATACTTTCTCAAAAAAACATAACTTCTTCTCCTCCATGGTATAACAAAGAACTTCGCTCTCTTCGCAATAAACGTAACAAACTTTGGCAAACATTTCTAAGGTCCAAATCAGAGTCTGATTTTTCTAACTACACTTTAGCTTATAATAACTTCTCCGTTTTGTGTGAATACTTATACACAAGATATCTTTCTCAAATGCAGTCTGACCTTATCTCTAAACCAAAGTTGTTTTATCAGTTTATTAATAGTAAAAAAAAATTTGATGGTTACCCCTCTGTATTAAAATTATACGATTCTTCGTCAATGGATCCAAAAACTATATCCAATCTTTTTGCAGAATTTTTCGGGGCGGCGTTTTCGTGTGACAATTCTGAGGCTGACGTTAGCTATTTTAGTTATATGAACGGCTGCACCCAGACTTCCCTTACTTCCATTAATATTGACATATCATCGGTGATAAATAAAATGAATCTGCTCAAAGATGATTTCTCTTTTGGTCCTGACGGTCTCCCTTCTGTTTTGTTGAAAAAATGTACTGCCAACTTAGCCCAGCCACTTACTGCACTCTTCCAAAAGTCCATTTCAACAGGAATTTTTCCCCAGCTTTGGAAAGATGCTTTTATTATACCTGTGCATAAGAAAGGACCTAAAAATGATATAGTTAACTATAGACCAATTGCAAAACTTTCTTGCATACCGAAACTCTTTGAGAGTATTATATATGACAATATGTTCTTTTTTTGTAAGCCGATTTTTTCAACCAAACAACATGGTTTCCTAAAGGGCAGGTCCACTACCACTAATCTGGTAGATTTTGTATCTACTACGCTGTGTGCTTTAGAAGTAGGAAAAGAAGTCGATGCGATAGCTACTGATTTCAGCAAAGCTTTCGACAAAATATCCCATAATATAATATTATTTAAGCTAAAACAACTCGGCTTTCCGGCTTTAATTATTTCATGGATTCAATCATATTTATCGAAACGACAATACAACGTTATATTCAGGTCGTGTATATCTACCTCCATCCGTGCAACGTCTGGAGTTCCTCAAGGTAGCCACCTAGGACCACTTATTTTCGTTCTAACCACTAATGACGTTGAAAAAATATTCTCGAACTCTGATCTATTAATCTACGCAGATGACATGAGAATATGCCGAGAGATCTCTTGTGCCGATGATTCCAAATCTCTGCAAATCGACTTGGACAAATTCTACATATGGTGCCAAAAAAACCTCCTGGAACTCAACGTTAATAAATGTCAAGCCATAACATATACCCGTAAGCGTCCTCCATTAGCTCAAAGACAATATTTTATAAATTACGAACCCATTCCCATTGTTACTTCTATCCGTGATTTAGGATTATTATGCGACTCCCAACTGAACTTTCGCTCTCACATTGATAACATTATAAACAAAGCTAACTCTTCACTTGGATTTATTAAACGCTGGTCCAAAGAATTCTCCGATCCTTATGTTACAAAGTCCCTCTACATGACTTTTGTCCGACCACTTTTGGAATATGCATCTCAGGTCTGGTCGCCTTATTATCAAGTTCACATTAATCGCATTGAAGCCGTCCAACGAAGATTTTTACGTTTTGCCTTGCGTGGACTTGGCTGGGACGATCCTTTTAACCTTCCTCCATATGAAGAACGTCTAAAGCTTCTAAGTTTACAATCTTTATATGCGCGCCGTAACACTTCTGATATTATCTTCGTTCATCAGTTATTAACATGTAACATTGACTGTCCCTGTTTACTACAACAGATCGGTTTTAATACTAACCAACATCGTTTTCGATCTACGACTCTTTTTCGACTCCAATACCATAGTACTGACTACGGACTAAACGAACCCCTGACAAGAATGTTGAGTAGGGTAAATAATTCTAACATATTTGACTTAAACCTTAGTAAATCCTCACTTAAACATGCCCTATTACGCTACCCCTCCTGATACTTATCCAAATTATCCTATTATTAATCAATTTATTAATTTTTAGACTTAAGTACTTAATGTTAGACTTAAGATATTTTTATTGTGATATAGTATAAGTGGCTTGTATTAAGCTTAATTAAATTAAATCGAGTTGATGTGCGTGGAACGATTTAGTGTAGAGGAAGAGATATGGTCTGACCACATGCCCATAAAATTGTCCCTAAAGCATATTTCTATACCCAACACCACAACCAAGTTTAATCTGTTGCCTAAATTGCAGTGGAATGATCGAAAAAAGACTGAGTACCAAAATAATCTTAATTTTAATTTGCAAAATCTAATAACTCAGAAGGATCCAATCGAGCTAAAAGACTTAACCAAAATAATAAAGAACTCAACAAATGATCAGAGCGGTAGCTCAAAATTTAAGCCGAAGAATAAATGGTACAATTATGAGTGCGAAACAGCCAGAAAAAAAAGTTATAAATTACTCAATATTTTTCGGAAAACGGAAAGCCACGAAGATAAAGATAACTACCTACGAGCTCAAAAAGAATATAAGACTATTTGCAAAAGGAGTAAGTCCACATACAACAATCAGCTTGACCTCAAAATAAGCAGTGTAAAAGACAGTAAAGAGTGGTGGAAGTTGGCAAAGGAAATACGTAACCAAGATCATCAAATCTTCCCTCAAATTTCCGCTCCTGAGTTTAGAACATATTATAGTTCACTTCTTAACCCAGATCAAACGGCAAATCAGATTTTCTATGCACCTAATTTAATTCAGGATCGGGATCTGGATATGTCTATAACTGTAGATGAAGTTATAAGTATTCTAAAAAAAGTTAAACTAAACAAAGCACCAGGAGAGGACAGGATTACCTATGAATTCTTCATAAATGCAACAGATGACTTCTTGGACCAACTGGCAGCAGGATTTAATAGGATGTTGAACGACTGCAAAGTAGAAGAAGCCTTTGTGAAAACAATTATCTTTCCCATATTTAAAAAAGGGGATACAAATCAGCCGAGTAATTACAGGGGAATCTCCTTCATGAATTGTGTGGCCAAGATTATGATGGGAATTCTCAACGAGAGGCTGTACTCATGGGTGGAGGCAAATGATATACTTACAGAATTTCAAGCGGGCTTTAGGAAAAAATATTCGACGGTGGATAACATTTATAATCTGGCATCAATCGTTCATCTGAAGTTGGCACAAAAAAAGAAGGTGTATGCATTTTTTGTCGATCTGAAAGCTGCATTTGATAAAATCTCAAGAAAATTCCTTATCTACAAACTACACACAATAGGAGTTTCGACAAAATTTGTAAACTTGATAGAAGCCATATACTCCAACACACAATCAGCTGTTTGGACGGGAGAAGAGCTCTCCGAATATTTTGAGACACTTTTTGGAGTCAAACAGGGATGCTTGCTATCACCGTTGCTTTTCGCACTGTATATAAACGATTTGCATGAATCTTTAGGAGGAGGACTCTTTATTGACTTGTTCAACATAAGATTGCTGCTTTATGCAGACGATATGGTTATTCTGGCGGATGATGTCACGGTCTTGCAGCAGATGATAACGCAACTGGAATGTTACTGCATTAAATGGAGCCTAGAAGTAAATCTATCTAAATCCGAGATAATGGTGTTCAGAAATGGTGGAAGGTTATCTAGTCATGAAAATTGGACATTAAATGGAGAAAGAATTCGAATTGTCTCCTACTATACTTACTTAGGAGTTTTACTTTCACCAAAGATGTCGTTTTCAAAGCACGTAGAAAAGAGAAACACTGCATCCAAGAACAGCATAAACTCGACGTGGCAATGATTTCTAGCAAAAAGAAATGTCAACTTAAAAACCAAATGGAAACTATTTCAGGCGGTTTGTAGAGCTATTCAAACCTACGGTGCTCAGATCTGGGGCTTTGGAATGTTCGAAGAAGTGGATAAACTTCAACGCTATTTTTTGAAACGAATTTTAAAATTGCCTACATTTACTCCAAACTACTCTTTGGCAATGGAAACTGGGGCGGAGGACGGACATTACTATACCCTTGATCTTCACCTCAGATATATATCGAAAACAATATTTGAATACAGTGCAACAAGACTACCGCATCAGCTAACAAAAATACTTTTGAGGGAAAAATTGTTCTGGGTAAAGGAATTGAACAATCTTGGATATTGTTTTGGACTGTGTTGGGATGAGAGATCTATTTCTCAAATTGATTGGATCCAAAAAGGCAATGATCTATTGCGGCTGTTGCAATCAGAGGGTCAACAAGTAAACCTACGAAGGGCATCTGAGAGCGGTACGCGCATCTACAAACATCTGGATCATTTAAGAGGACAGATTTACATTAACGATGGTTTCGAACTGAACAAGATCACCTGGATTTTTAGGGCAAGATGTGATTTAATCAAGCTTAATGGAAACGGATTTGGCCAGAACGAATCAACATTATGTACTGTGTGCAACTTAAGGGAGGAAGAAAACATCCAGCACTTCTTGGGCAGATGTCCGGGTTTAAAGGAATTTAGGGTGGCCTTCCTTGGGAAAGTTTGGTTAACAGAAGCCGAAATAATCCAGGTGCTCAATGGAGAAAACAGCACCAGTTTTGAAGGACTTGCGAATTTTATCACTGTAGCCTTACCATACCGAAATGAACTAGTGAGAGAATATAACCAGTAAAAAAAAAAAATTTCTTAAAATTATCAGCAAATTTTGATTTAAAACTAATAATTGTTATAATATTTATGTAAATTCAACTACCCGACAGACGACGTTTGTCAATGTCGTAAGTTTTGCATTTTTAACTTCAAAAGAAACTTAAAATCTTATTTGAAAATGTTAACTTCTAGATATTAAGTTGGAAATAAAAAACATTTTACTACTACTACTAGTCGAGTTTCAGTTAAAGTGGATGAAAATCCTCAAATTTGGTTCTCGCAAATGGAAACACAATTTTCCAACGCCCGGAGTACCTTCGGATGTCTCAAAGTTGTTGCCACCATAGATGCCAGAATATAAAGTTAAGTCACAGTTGCCATTTTAAATCCACCAGACTATGGTAAATTTGAGAACTTTAAAAAAGTTTTACTTGAGAGGTTTGGTCCGCCAGAACAACAGAAAATTAGACGCTTGCTGTCGGAAATCGAACTGCTAAGCAAAAAGCCAACGCAACTGCAAAACGAAATGCGTCAGTTGTGTAGAATACACCCGGCGAAAAAATGTTTGTATAGAGTTTATGGCTCAATCAACTGGCATTAAAGCCAGGCGCGCACATTCAATTTTTAGTTTCGCAACTGAGTAGTTGCTAAAATGAAACATATGGGCTTATATGTGACACCGCGCACTTAGAGCAACTCGTTTCGGACAACTAAAAAGTTTGTGTTTTGACACAAACTAAACGATTGCCTATGTAAAATTAATTCAATTCGCAACAGTTGAGCTGTTTTCTATAAGCGCAAGAGAGAAGAGAGTGTGAGCTTGAGTAAAGAGTTGCCGGTACTCTAACTCTATCAACTGGTGATTAAATAAAATAGTTTTCGTTGACTCTTATTTATTATAATTATAATGGGTGATTTGTTTGCTATTTTCTTTTTGCCAACACTGGTTTTGACAGATCGCGCACGTTTCGTGTTTTGTGTCACTGTCAAACATCTTCAGTTTAGTTTAAAATGTAACCATGAATCGTCTTACAAACGAACAACGCTTGCAAATTATTGAATTTTATTATCAAAATGCGTGAGTTATGTAAACATATACAGGGTGATTTGCATAACGTGTGACAAAAAGCTAGGGCGTGTAGGTTGGACTTAGACAAGAAAAAAATCGTATGGGAGGGGGGTGTCTATTTCCCCCCGTTTAGGCGGGAGGGGCAATTTAAGAAAAAAATCACTTAAAACAGAAAAAAAACTATTAAAAAATAACGGTGCTGCCTACAGAGTAATGCTATAGCATTTTGAAAAGCCAGAAATACATTCTTTAATTTTGTTTTTAAAAAAAGTTGTTCGAGTGAATAGTTTTTGAAAAATTAATTTTCAAAATCAAAATTTTGAAGAAAAAAATGAAATTTTTTTTTTAAACAATTTTTTTTCAAAATTTTACGTAATTAAGTATTATTTTTGTATTCAGTATTCAATGCTCTTATTAATTTTTGATCAAACACAAAAAACCGGATGTCAAAATGTTTTGTGGTTTTTGAGAAAATCAAAAATAACAAAAACTACTTTTGTTCTAAGAAAAGCCTTTTATTTTAGTTTTTACGTTTTTGGATTCTTAGGTGAATTTACGATTGAAAGGATTAACTTTCTTTTTACTATTTTTTTAATTATCGTCTTATAAGCATACAATAATGTGACAAAGTACTGTATTAACCATATTTCTCACATTTTTTCATTGAGAACACCTACGTGAGAGCATTGGTTTAAAATTGACCCGCCACTTTTTTATTATGGTGGGGTCGGCTTGGCTTAGGTGCATTTACGAAAGAAAGGATTAACTTTTTTTGTAGAATTTTTTTATTATCAGTCTTATAATCATACAATAAAGTGACAAAGTACTGGATTAACACATTTTTTCATTGAGAACACCTGCATGAGAGCATTGGATTAATATTGACCTGCGAATGTTTTTTAAATAATGCAACGTTACACGCCCTAACTAGTGACTTCGAACTATGTGTACGAAGTGGAAATAGAATCCTTGGAACAACTGAAACAACAGATTGAAGTAGCTGGAGTCAAATTACAGGAAAATTTATCAAGTATAAATTTATGTGCAGCAATAAGAAGGCGATATAATCTTTGCCTTCTACAAAATGGGGATCATATCAAAAATTTTTTGTAATAAGCTTTAGTTAAAAAATAGTTAAAAATTTAAATAAACAGTAATTATGTATTTTATCTAAATATGCATGTATTTCTTATTTTAATTGATTTCAAAATTCAGGAACATTTTTGTTCTTATTTCGCAATTGCATTTTTCTGTCACTAGTAAGGGCGTGTAACGTTGCATTATTTAAAAAACATTCGCAGGTCAATATTAATCCAATGCTCTCACGCAGGTGTTCTCAATGAAAAAATGTGTTAATCCAGTACTTTGTCACTTTATTGTATGATTATAAGACTGATAATAAAAAAATTCTACAAAAAAAGTTAATCCTTTCTTTCGTAAATGCACCTAAGCCAAGCCGACCCCACCATAATAAAAAAGTGGCGGGTCAATTTTAAACCAATGCTCTCACGTAGGTGTTCTCAATGAAAAAATGTGAGAAATATGGTTAATACAGTACTTTGTCACATTATTGTATGCTTATAAGACGATAATTAAAAAAATAGTAAAAAGAAAGTTAATCCTTTCAATTGTAAATTCACCTAAGAATCCAAAAACGTAAAAACTAAAATAAAAGGCTTTTCTTAGAACAAAAGTAGTTTTTGTTATTTTTGATTTTCTCAAAAACCACAAAACATTTTGACACCCGGTTTTTTGTGTTTGATCAAAAATGAATAAGAGCATTGACTATTGAATACAAAAATAATACTTAATTACGTAAAATTTTGAAAAAAAAATTGTTTAAAAAAAAATTTTTCATTTTTTTTTTCAAAATTTTGATTTTGAAAATTAATTTTTCAAAAACTATTCACTCGAACAACTTTTTTTAAAAACAAAATTAAAGAATGTATTTCTGGCTTTTCAAAATGCTATAGCATTACTCTGTAGGTATCACCGTTATTTTTTAATATTTTTTTTTTCTGTTTTAAGTGATTTTTTTCTTAAATTGCCCCTCCCGCCTAAACGGGGGGAAATAGACCCCCCCTCCCATACGATTTTTTTCTTGTCTAAGTCCAACCTACACGCCCTAGCTTTTTGTCACACCTTATGCAAATCACCCTGTATATATATGCAACAAAAATTATTGACAACAAACAAAATAGTTCTTTATTTTTCAAAATTCAAATATTAAGTGATCATTCTAATAATTAAATTTTTCTAACAAACTAAGTTTTAACAAAACAAAATACAGTTGTTACTATGCTATATAAAAGTAGTAGTTAGGTATAAAAAAAAAGAGAATTATAATAATTATGTTTACGAGTATAATGAAAACGATGAGATGCTCTGTTTGGAGATGATGATGAGCATGAGATGCTGCTCGTATTTTATTGATGAAGACTGGTGTATATGATTAATGATTATTGATTGATGTTGCGATGTAGCACGTAACTCTTCCCCCCAAAGTGTGAACTTTAACATGGTGTTAGGTTAAAGTTCGCCTTATGATATTTGTATTTGTTTAAATTCATGACATCTTCCTTAATCCAGAATACTTGAGAGTGAGCCCTTTTCTGTGTTGGTAATTTCGTGGGAAAGGGATAGGGAAAGGTTGGCATTTTTGGAAATTTGTTCATTTGTTTCTTTTTATTTATTTTGCTTTTCTTTGAGTGAGTTAAACGAAAGATAACAAAAATGACAATTCAAAGTTCTGTAAGGTTTTTTCGCATTTATAATAATTATATAATTTTTCTTCAATAAAGTTTATAGCCTTAATTAAATTTAGTTCTAATTAAATACATTAATATAAAAGTATGTAAATTAAGTTTAAGTATATTTTCGCTTCTTTTTCAATTTTTGCTTGTGAACTTTTTTTTTATTTGTTTGAATTGTTATTTGATTATTTTTCATAACTTCATGTTCTATATGTTTAGGTGCAAGTTTAGTTCTTCTGTCATCTTTTTCAAATATTTTATCTCCAACATTAATTGTGGGAGGTATTTTACGCGTTTTGTTCAGACTTTCTATAATTTTTTCTTTAAAAGCTAAACTTCTACTGTGCGCTAATTCTTTTATAAATTCGTAAGTAGTCTTGTGCTATATTAGTTTGTTTTAGAGTTGGAAAGATATTTGTTATTTGTGTGTGACCATTTATCAATTCAAATGGAGTCATTTTTGTAACGGAATGTATGGAATTGTTATAACTTATAACTGCCTCATCTACAATCTCACTCATTGGCTTATTAGGAAAGGACGCCTTTATAATTCTTATCAGTTCTGTGAGGGTGGAATGAAACTCGTCGAACTTTTTGCACATGTTGTGTGTAAATGTATGCTGTAGATGTTTAAGAAATCTTTAAAAAGTGTGGATAAAAATTCATTGCCATTATCTGTTATTATTTGTTCAGGAACTCCGTGATGTGAAAAGAAGTGTTTGAGTGATTTAACTATGTTAATGCTATTTCTGGATGGTAATAAATAAACGCTTGAGAATCTACTAAATTTATCTATTATAGTTAAGAAATTTTCATTGTGTATTGAGTAAACGTCGATATGCAAAATTTGTAGGGGTCTGGATGGAGTTTCGGTTAATTCAAATTTCAAAGGTTCTACTAAGCGTTCATACTTATATTTTTGGCAAGTAATACAATTGTTAATTATTTTTGATACAATATTTTTCATATTTGAAAAATAAAATTCTCTTTTTAAATGTTCTACACTTTCTGATATACCCCTATGATTTGATTTTTGGTGGTAGTTTCGTATAATTTCTTCCTGTTTGTCTGGTTGAGACAACAAAGTAGTCCTGCAACAAAGTAGTACATCTAACAAGTTTTAAAAGGGCATTGTTGAAATACTTGGAATAAATCTCTTGAACTGCTTTAAAGGTCTTATCGTCTGCAAGAACTGCAGTTATTCTTTTTGTATTTATATAATTTTGAAAAATTTCAATCATAACATCTTCGTTGCAAATATTTGTTACTTTCGACTCGATGCCTTTTCTTTCTCTTAAAGAGAATGGTAAGAGTTGCATGAATTTTTTTTCTATTTGGATTTTCTATAAGGATTACCTGATTCGAAAATTCGTTAATAGGCCTTTCAAATATCGGAATACCATCATCGATTTGTTCCTGTGCAGAATGGATAGTATCTAGATTTTCCAGTTCATCGATTTTCCAGTTTTGATAGATACTAAATCCAAATTATCTGATTGTGATGCAGTTGTTTCATTTATGTGAATTTTAACTCGGGATAATGCATCAGCATTGGAATTTATTTTTCCGCTTTTGTGTACAATTGTAAAGTTGAACTCCTCCAGACTTAACCGCCACCGAACTAGTTTGGAGTTTTGTTCCTTAACTGAGAAGAGCCAAGTTAAGGGCTTATGGTCTGTGACTATTGTAAATTTTTGACCATATAGATACGGACGAAAGTATTTTGTTGCCCAATAGATTGCCAACAGTTCTTTCTCAATAGTAGGTACTGTAACTTTCTTCAGATTTTGATAAGGTGCGACTTGCATAACAAATCGGTTTGTCGTATCCGATTGGTCCTTGTGATAGTATTCCACTGATTGCATTGTTACTTGCGTCAGTTGTAAGATTGAATGGCTTAGTAAAATCGGGATACTGCCAAATTGGTTCGTTACATAAGAGATTTTTGCAAATTTCGAAACAATCTATGTACCTTGAATTCAGATTTATGTTATTGCCTTTTCTGAGACATTCTGTCATAGGTTTAGTTATTTTAGCAAAATCTTCTATAAATTTCCTATAATATCCAAGTAGTCCTAAAAACGATTTTATTTGCTTAGGGGTTCGAGGTATAGGAAATTTTTTATGGCAATTATTTTGTCCGGGTTTGGTTTAACCCCTTCGGATGTTACCAAATGTCCAAGAAAAGATACTTTGAAATCTGTCTTTGAACATCTTCTTTAAGCGCATACGGATACCTATAAGACTTGGTATACACCGGAATATCATCTTTTGTTTTTATATGGTGTTTGATTTCATTAGAGAATGTCAGGTTGTCACTTTCTTTAAAAAAAATGTTTTTATATTTAAAGCAAAGCGTTTTAATTGCTTTCCGCTCTTCGGAATTAAGGTGATCAAGCCGAAGCATATCAATAACATTTAAGTTACCTAGATTTTCTGAATTTTGAATTGAAATGTTATGTATTTCGACGACGTTTTCCGCATAAATTTTGTTCGTTTTTATGGGTTGTTCTACTGTATTTATAACCTCAACTAAAGAATACCACCCCTTTGCCTTATATAATCCTTCGGGGATTAATAGGTTTCGTTTTATGAAAGTGGGTTTTATATAAACACTGCCAAACTCAACATCTACAGGAAGGCGGCAAATAATTTTACTCATTCCCGGAGCAGAATAAGTTTTTGAAATGATGAAAGGTATATTTACTTCGTCGTTTTCCAAAACATTATTTTTTAAATCAACTTTTATTCCAAGGTCTCTCAAAACATCTATACAAATGAGACCATCGAAATTACTATGAAAGTCGAAAACCAAAAACGATATAGGTTTTTGTGTTTTGAATTCGGAGAGTCCATTCAATATAATTTCCTTATCGATAAACTCACTTCTAAAATCTGTTTTTATCGCGATTGGATCTATGGTTTGTATATCAAAGTTCTCTGTTATCGTTGGGCTTATAAAAGACCTGTTGCTTCCCGTGTCTATGAGAAATTTAAGTGTTGAAGTATTTAAGCTGCCTATTGTTATGTATGGTAATAAGTTTGTATTGTAGTTGTTTACGTGTATGTATCCTATTGATTTTCCGAGGCAAGTGTATGAAAATTTGTGTCATCGATTTCACTTTGTATAATTTCTTGGGGAGGATTCGAAGAATCTAAATTTTGGAAATACGGATTTGGTTCTTCACAGTTAAAATTGATTGCATTAATCGGTAATTCATAGGCGTAATTAATTTCGACATTGTGCAGATAGTTTTGTGAGTTTGGATTAGTACGACTTAAATTAGTACTTGCACTTAAAACATCCATTGGCTCTAAGGCCGGTATTCACCGAGCGCTCATAACTTAAGAAGCTCCTAAACCTATTCACCAAGCAATATTAGTGAAGATCTACGAGCGCTCTCAAAACTTAGGAGTGGTCCCGACCACTCCTAACTTACGAGCGCTCTCTTCGAAAGTTTGTTCGCTTGTGCGTGTGCAACGCACGCATTTGACTCGAATCCATGTGAGCAATGCCAAGTAGAAGAGTATCCATTTGCTGTCAAGACCACTATTACACAACATTTCACAGTTTGGGTATGCCTGAACAAGAGAGAGTGGCTCTCATTTTCGAACTTCGAAAAACACTTGCGAGTGGTTGGTGAATACCCCACAGAAATTTCAAGTTAAGAGCCTCGTAAAGTTAATAGCCGTTTAGGAGCGCTCGGTGAATACGAGCCTAAATGTGAAAATCTAGTTTGATTCGTTTATTGCTGAGGACGCGATAATCTAGTTTGATTGGAGTTTTGTCTGTAACGATTGTCATTACTATCGGAGGGAACACTTTTAGTGGATGTAGATTGTTGATTTATAGTTGTATATTTTGTGAATTACTACTCGAAGGATATGGTTTGGTAAAATTTTGAAAATTGTTGTTTAATATTGGTTGGCTATTTGAAAACTGTTGGAGATTAGCTGTTGCTTGTAATTTGTTAAATAAGGTCTATTGTATGGTTGAGGATTGTTATTAGGAATAAATTGTCTAAAAGGAAATGTTTCAGAATTTTGGGGATAGGTTAGGTTAGGTTGGAGTGGCTGTCTAGCTGTTGTTGACTCACTTAGACCGCACGGATCCGGTGTGATACCACTAAAGAAGTTACTCATGGGAGAGTAATGAATTTAAACAAACCATTTCGTGCTTTTAATAAAGTTAGAGAGACATTTTGTGTCGATCAAAATTATTGAAAAAGTAGTTTACATACAATTACAAAAGTATTTAGAATCTTTTAATCTAATATCCCAATATCAATCAGGATTCCGGAAAAATCATAATTGCGAATCTCTTCTTAATTTGATTATAACTAAATGGAAAATTGAAATACACAATACAAAAATAGTTGTTGCAGTTTTTTTGGATCTGAAAAGAGCTTTTGAAACTGTGGACAGAGACATTCTTTTGCTAAAATTGGAAAAGTATGGAGTAAGAACAAAAGAACTAAATTGGTTTCGATCATATTTACATCAAAGACGGCAAAAAACTAAAATCAAGAACTGTTTGTCAGAGTCTATTTATGTAAATCACGGAGTTCCTCAAGGATCTCTGCTGGGAGTTCTTTTGTTTTTGGTCTATATCAATGATATGGAAAAAGTAGTTGAATTTTCTAAGTTAGTATTGTTTGCCGATGATGCTCTTCTCTTTGTCTCAGGAGACACTGCAGACGAATGCATTCAAAAAATTAATTTTGATTTAAAAAAATTGCAACAATGGTTTAATATGAACAAATTGAAACTTAATATCAACAAAACAAAAGCCATGGTTTTAAATGGTGAATTACAAAGTGATATTCATATTAACGATACAAAAATTGAAGTCGTAAACGAAATGAAATATTTGGGTGTCTTGATTGATAATGGTTTAAATTTTAATTCTCATGTTGATTTTATTTGTAAGAAAATTGCAAAAAAAATTTACTTTTTGGGTAAAATTAGAAAAAGAATTTCAAAATCAACAGCTATAAACATTTACAATACTATAATAAAACCTCACTTTGAGTATTGCTCAAGTGTCTTATTTATGTGCAATAATTCTATGATAAATCGGTTGCAAAAACTTCAAAATAAAGGAATGAGAGTTATTTTATTATGTAATAGATTAACACATATAAATGATATGCTAACGCAACTATCGTGGATAAATATAAATCAAAGAATTGTATTTAATGTGATATTATTCATTTATAAAATGAAGTTTAACATGTTGCCAAATTATTTAAGTGAGAGTTTAATATATGTTAATGAAGTCCATTCATATCCACTTAGAAATGCAAATGATTTTAGGTTATTAAATTATAGAAACCAAAGAACCAGAAACATGGTAATGCATAAAGGATTATCTATATTTAACAGCTTGCCAAATGAAATAAAAAATGAACAAAATGTACATACTTTTAAAAAGCTTGCCATTGTATTTGTTAAAAATAGATTTTAAGAAAAACTTGTAATTTTTAAATAGCTTTGTTAAGCTAAATAAAGTTAAATAAAAAAAAAAAAAAAAAATCGTTGCCAGTTCACTGGTATTATCGAAGAAGGGATTACCGAGATAGTTATTCCTTCAATTGGAGAGTGCTGGACATGTACATAGAAGGTGTTGGACTGTTTCCTCTTCCTCCTCGTCCATGCAGATTCTACAGAAGTCATTTGTGTAGACTCCTAGCCTCAAAGCATGTCTACCTATGAGGCAGTGTCCTGTTATAACTCCGATTGTAGAGCTTATATTTTGTCTGCTTAGGGAGATCAAGTCTTTTGACCGTTTAAGGTCTATGCTTGGCCATATTTGTTTGGTTGCCAGGCAGGTGGTACCCTGTGACCATCTAGCATTTGTTGATTCTAGAGCATGTTGTTTGAGAAGATATTTGCATGTAGCAAGTGGTGTTCCTATGTTATGTTTTTGTCTAACAGTAGGCAGAAGTGTTCCGTTTTTGGCGAGCTCATCGGCTTTGCAATTTCCCGGAATGTCTCTGTGGCCCGGCACCCAAGTGAGATGAATATTAAACTGTTCTGTCATCTCATTGAGAGATGATCGACAATCGTGGACTATTAGAGAGTTTGTGGAGACAGACGCGAGAGATTTGAGAGCGGCTTGGCTGTCCGAGAAGATTCGTATATCCTTGCAAGATATAACGTTTTCTTTGAGCCAGAATAGTGCCTCTTTAATCGCCATTACTTCTGCCTGGAATACACTACATTGATTGGGAAGTCTATATGAAAGACTGAGATTCAGTTGTTTCGAATAGATACCACTTCCAACGCCGTGATCGGTCTTTGAACCGTCTGTATAGAAGTGTATCGCATTGTCTTCCAGGGGCTCTCTTCTTCCCAAGACGATCTTGAAGGGATGGAAACAAGGAAGCTGTTATCGAATACCATTTTTGGGATCTAAGCGATCTGGGATAGATCTGAAATTGTCTAAGATGGTAGTATGACCAGTATTGTTACTGATCCATTGAGAGGTGGCTCTAAGCCTCAAGCATGAGTTGGCTGCCACCATTTTGGAGAAGATGTCAAGAGGTGTTAGGTTTAAAAGCACTTCCAGGGCTGCGGTTGGTGTTGAGCGAAGTGCTCCTGTGATGCACATACCTGCTGACCGCTGGACTTTGATGAGTTTTCCTAGATTTACCATCTTGTCCAGTGCGGTCCACCATACGACAACTCCATAAATGAGTATCGGTCTGATTACCGAGGTGTATAGCCAGTGGGTTATTTTTGGGGAGAAGCCCCATTTTGATCCTATAGCCTTTTTACAAGTAAAGAGCGCTACGGTAGCCTTTTTTACTCTTTCATCAATATTTTCCTTCCAATTTAGTTTTTTGTCTAAAATGAGGCCTAAATATTTGGCTTGGTCGGAAAAGCTTAATGGTATTCCTTTAATCTTGGGTGGGTTAATCTGAGGAATATTGTACCTTCTCGTAAAGAGTACTAATTCTGTTTTATGTGGATTGACGTCCAAGCCACACTGCTTAGCCCACTTTGTTAGCCTGTTTAAGGCATTTTGTAGGAGTTCTGAGAGAACTTGGGGATGTTTCCCAGATACAGATATTGCAACATCGTCAGCATAGGCAATCACCTTGAAACCCTCTGCTTCCATTGATGTTAGCAGTTCGTTTCGAGAGGCGAAAGGACCCCACCTTGGGGGGTACCTCGATTCACCGATCTGGTGGTAGTAAAACTTCTCATGCTGGAAGTTATTGTCCTGCTTTTGAGCATGAGACTTAAAAGTTCTATGAGTGATTTCTCTAATTTCAGCTTGTTCATTGCTGTTGTGATCGCCTGGTAGCTGACGTTGTTGAAAGCTCCTTCGATATCTAGGAAAGCTACTAGGTTGTATTCTTTGTATTTGAGGGAATATTCAATACCACGTAGCAGCGAATGAAGTGCTGTTTCTACTGATTTTCCCTTAGAGTACGCATGTTGAGCTGTGGAAATGAGACATGGCTTTAAGTTATGTCTGATGTGAACTTCAATCAATCTTTCCAAGGTTTTAAGAAGGAAGGATGATAGGCTGATTGGTCGTAGATCTTTAGGGTTAACGTGAGAGGGTTTCCCTGCTTTAGGAATGAAGACTACTTTTGCCATTCTCCAGGCTTTAGGAATATATCTCAACCTTACGCAGCTCGTCAGAATGATTTCCAATGGTGGAATGATCATGTCCGAGCATTTTTGTAATTCGGCCGGAATGATTCCGTCTGGTCCTGGAGATTTATATGGATCAAAGCTATCTACAGCCCATTGCAGTTTTTCCCGCGTTATTAGATCAACTGTGTCGCTTGTAGCGGTTTGAGACTCTGATGTTAAGTCGTAAAGTATGTTAGAGCTACCAGGAAAGTGGGTGTCTAATAACATATTAAGAGATTCTTCATCTGTGGTAGTCCACGTGCCCGCTTCTGTCATTAAAGCACTGGGTATAGATGGACTTTTTGAGAGAATTTTCCTGAGTCTTGAGGCTTCTGAAGTAACATATTGTCTATTTTTCCACAGAAGTTTCTCCAAGAAGACCTCTTGTTCTTCCTTAATTCTTTCTTATATTGCTTTAGAGCTTGTTTATATAAGTCCCAATCAGAGCGGGATCTAGTGTATTTAGATCTATTGAAGAGTTTGCGACAGCTCTTCCTGAATGGTTCTAGATCTTTGTGCCACCAGTGAGGTTTCTTTTTACCCTTTACTATGGTAATAGGGCATGAAGTCCTCATTGATTCATTGAAGGCTTCGGTGAGATGAATGTATCTGTGATCAGAGTAGGAAATCTCTTTTGAGACATGCCAGTTTGAAATCAGGTTATGGATCGAGTCAGAGGTAAGTGTAATATCAAGTACCTCTTTCCTGTTCTTGGTTACAAATGTAGGTTTATTACCAATATTGTTAATGAGTAGATTAGTGCTTTGTATGTAATCAAATAAGGACTCACCTCTCTCATTTATATCAGAGCTACCCCATACCGTGTGATGGGCGTTAGCGTCCATTCCAATTAGGAGACCCACTTTCTTCGATTGCGCGTCCGCAATTGCCTTCCTTAAGGTGTGGTGTCTCCTGGATAATATTGTTGTCTATTTTCTCTACTTGTAAATTTGTTTTGAAAAGTTGACTGTCAATGGACGTTATTTGTATCACGGAAGTAGATACAGTTTTGTTCCTTGAGGCAAAAGTTCAAAGCGTCTGTGAGCTTAGTAGGTCTCATAGCTCTAACTGTAGAGCCTAGGGGTTCTCGAAGACCAGATAAGAAAGTGTTAAGACACATTTCTTCATATAAGATTTGCTTTGAATAAATCACACTAGGTTCTTTTTCGTGCACTTTAACATGATTAATCATAGCGGATAGTATGTCAATTATTTTTGAATAAAACACGTCAACTGTATTATAGTTTTGTCTGAGTTGGTGTAGGTAACTTATTAAACTTGTCTCGTTTCGTTTGTCAGAATAGTGCACAATGAGGTTTTGCTTAATTTCATTCCAAATTAATGGAGTACCGTACATATTTAGTACTTCATTTGCCTGTCCCGTTATTTTATTACGAATTGCGCGAAGTATAATTTTTTGGTATGCAGAATCATTTAATTGAGGCATAATACTTAAGATTTCTTCAACGTTAGAAAGGAAATCGTAGAGGAATCTATAATTACCATCAAAGTTGGGAACAGCGTTGCCGCCAAAAAAAAATTTACGTGCCACACTCCTTGAAAAAACGTGCCATTTGTGACATTTTCGTGCCATATGAAAAAAAAACTTAAGTTATTCTTTAAAAATAAAGTTTAATTAAATACTATTACAAACAAAAAATCACTTCCTCTATTCGTGTATAGCTATTTTCCAGAAACAAGAGCTTTTGGCAAGTTCATAATAAGTAATAAGTATGTATTATGTAACTACCTACTTCACATCACATGATGAGTACCTATTACCATATTATTATTTAAAAATATAAATAAAATATATATAATAAGTTTAATAAATAAATTAGCTGGAGGTTTGAAATTTTGATAATTATTAGGCTTAATAATTTCATTATATGGCATTATAGAATTAATTTTTTTGTATGACAGTCTGTTTTTGTTGTTTGTTTTAATATTACTTAGCCTTGAAAACACTCGCTTTGCCGTGAGGCAAACTAAGAAGAATCAACATAAATTTTGAAATATTAATGAACATTCCTTTGTCAATATTGTTTCTTAATTTTTATACAACTTAACCTAGAACGTTTTTGAATCTTCAAGAAAAATACTTTCGGCTAGTCCAATCTCAAAAATTTTTCTTATTTCGCGAAAATTCTGATACTAAAATATTGAAGTGTGGCAAAATACTTTGTATGTTTGGATTATTTAGGTAAAATAATGAAAAAAAAACGTGCCATATTGAAACTTTTCGTGCCACCGTGCCACGAGAAAATTTCCGTGTCAAAATGGCACGATCGTGCCACATCGGCAACGTTGGTTGGGAATATCTTTAACCGCATCAGGAATCCTGAGGGAGTTAAAAATTTCTAAAGAAACTGAAGAATTATTCCGCTCTGTATCTCTGTTTAACACACCGTTCACAAAACTTTTTAAATTAAATGTTAATCTAGATCTATCGGAACTAGATAAGGAGCTATGAACTTGCAATTTATTTTTTATTTGGGGTTTTAAGGAAGGCATATGAGGGTTATTACCAACGACAGATTGGGACTCACCTGGAATAAGCTGGGATACTTCTGGGGATAGGATGGGATCGAGCTTGGAAAAATTTCAGACTAAGCTGGGACTCCACATGCGTCTTGAAAAAATAAGATGTTGTTGTAGAAACTTCTCGCAAGAAATGTTGAATATTTCCAATTTTCCTTCGGATTGTTTGTATTTTTTTTTTGTTCGGTTCGTTTATCCAATATTCATTCGGATTAAACTGGGATCTGGGACTCCAAATGGGTCTTGAAAAAATAAGATGTTGTTGTAGAAACTTCTCGCAAGAAATGTTGAATATTTACAATTTTTCTTTGGATTGTTTGTATTTTTTTTTTGTTCGGTTCTTTATCCAATATTCATTCGGATTAAACCAATTGATCGATATTCATTCGAAATTCTGGATTTTTTGGTTTTAATACTGAAGCTACTACTGTTCACTTTAGTAAGTACACCGACTGCGCCAGTTATGTATACATATATATATATGCAACAAAAATTATTGACAACAAACAAAATAGTTCTTTGTTTTTCAAAATTCAAATATTAAGTGATCATTCTAATAATTTAATTTTTCTAACAAACTAAGTTTTAACAAAACAAAATACAGTTGTTACTATGCTATATAAAAGTAGTAGTTAGGTATAAAAAAAAGAGAATTATAATAATTATGTTTACGAGTATAAAGAAAACGATGAGATGCTCTGTTTGGAGATGATGATGAGCATGAGATGCTGCTCGTATTTTATTGATGAAGACTGGTGTACTCGTATATGATTACACTGGTAAACACTGTTTTTGTCACACGAACTTTGTTATGATTTTTGTTTATGTTGATGTACCCTCATTAAAAATATATAACAGTTTTGTTTCTATCACATCCAGTTTTCTTGTGACAGCTACATATTCATTTCTGACCTTATATACGTTTCTTTGCTTAAAAAACTGCATTTAGTCGACTGTGTAACTACTGTGATTGCTAAATTACATTTTATTTTCGTTAGTTAGATCGTAAATATGCCACGAGAGTGGCAACCCGGACAGTTTTTGTTACTCGTATGTGTGTGGAGAATTAACTTTTACATCTCAGCGTCGAAATTTCACATCATTAATTGAACAGTTCTATTTATACTATTTTGGTTTTCCTGTAAGGAATCAAGACAAACCCTGGGTGAAATCGGCTAAGGTGATAGTTGGTTGAGATTGTCATTTTGACAATCGATCTCTCTATATTTCTTTATTGATATGAGGGAGACAGCTATAGTCAAAATGACAATCACAATCAACTAACACCTTAACCTATTCCACCCCTGGGTTCCACATAAATGTTGTGTATCGTGTGTGAGGCTCCAATTAGGTTGGACGAAACAAGAAGAGAAATTCTTCAAACTCAGCGAGGCGGAAATCAAAGAAGGAATATTTGTAGGTCCACAAATACGGAAATTCAAGAAGGATAAGAGCTTTGAAGAAAAACTAAATGATCAGGAAAGATTCGATTGGAAATGTTTTCTGAATGTTCAAAATTTTCTAGGTAACCATAAAGCGGAAAATTACAAAAATTTAATAAATTAACTTATGATATCATATAAAGCTTTGGAGTGTATGTCCTTAAAAATACATTATGCTGGACTCTCATCTGGACTCCTTTCCGGCAAATTTGGGTGCTGTGAGTAACGAACAAGGTGAGAGGTTCCATCAGGACATTTCCTTAATGGAGAAGCGCTATCAAGGGAAATGGAGTCCAGGAATGCTAGCAGACTGTTGTTGGATACTTAAAAGGGACCTACCAAAAGCCAAATATTCAAGAAAATAATAAGTATTTATTAGATATTAGGAAATAATTTTGTAAGTGTGGCTGATTTTTGTACTTCTTACAAAAATATATGTTTTGATGTCACAAGAAAACCTGATGTGTACATTTTTTTTCATTGATATATTATTGTTTGGTGGCCCTAGTATATTCAAAATTTGATATAAGTTTTCATGTGACAAAAAAAAATTACAAATTTGTTGACCAGTGTTATTGATTGATGTTGGGATGTAGCACGTAACTCGTGCTCTGTTAATAAAGTTGATGACGCACTTCTTCCATTTTATGGTCAGTTTAATCGACCTACTGAGGCGGCTATTCGGGCAATTGTGACTAAATTTCGGACCAAATTTACATTGTTGGACATTAAACCATCAAAACGCTTATGTAGGGGGCGAACTGAGGAAAATATCGCAGTTGTATTGGCCAGTGTTAGTTACGACCGTGAATTATGTATTCGGCGCCGTTACTGCACTACGTGGAACATTTTGCGGAAGGATTTATGTGTGAAGCATTTCAAAATACAGCTGGTGCAAGAATTGAAGCCGAACGACTGAACGATCAGCGACGAAGCTCATTTCTGGTTGAATGGATACATGAACAAGCACAACTGCCTTATTGGGAGTGAAGAGCAGCCAGAAGCATTGCAAGAGCTACAAATGCATCCCAAAAAAGTCAGTGTTTAGTGCGGATTATGGGCTGGCAGAATCATTAGGCCGTATTTCTTCAAAGATGATGCGAATCGCAAAGTTACTGTGAATGGTGAGCGATGATAACAAACTGCCACATTCCACATAGCATTCTCTACGGAAAGATTTTATGTTTCTAGGTCGGTGCGAGAGGCAGTTGAAATAAAAATGCACTCAAGATTCAATTGATATCGAAGTTTAAATCACTCTACGGCCGGCATGGGATCCTCTGATAAACAGATTAAAGCTTTATAATATAAAATCCGAGTCAGCTGATGCTATTAGTTTTGCCTGCCCACAAGAATATGTGAATTCACAATAGCAATCAATGCAGTTGCAACAACATTTACCATCTCAACTGCAAGCACAAACGCACCGATACAATCTGCGAAAAAGGACAAAAGAAGAGAAAAAAACCCACCTACAAGCTGTTGTAACGCCTAGGTCAGCGTGGTTTCCACAAAATCAGAAGAGTGACTTGTGCGGATAGAAAAGATAAAAAGATATATATATTGTTACTTATTGGCCCGGTGTCTCAAGCTAAGATGCGACTAATAGTTTAAATTTATTAATTATTTTGCTTTTATTTACTTAAATGGCCCGCTGTCTTTATGAGTTTATGGGTCTCGGTTTGTGTCGTACTTATGACTAGTGATCGTTTTATGATAACGTAGTGAGGATTCATTAATGAGTCAATCATGTCTATTACAGAATTTGCAGAATTTTACTCCCGGTGAGTTGAATTGATTCGCATCCGCTGTAAATCTCAATTATGAAATTCGTCGGATGAACTACATTGTCGATTTCTAAAATTACCTTATCATTTATGAACTTTCGTATCGATACTGTCAGCTACAAACATTTATTCAACTGGCCTAGGCTGTGATAATAGTATCATTTTCGATCAACGAAATCAAGCATCGTTGAGAGTGGTTAGTACGAAGATGGGGGACGGTTCAAAACCAACCGTGTGCTCTTTTTTTTTTATAGATTTCTTGCTCTCTGGTTGCGTTGCTATTTGTGCGTTTTCTATTAAAATTTGTTAAACAAACACTTTAGCATTCAGTATGATAAGCTTTTGCCCTACATTTTTGTACTCTCCATTGTTTATTTTCGTTTAATCAAAAATTCACTTCAGATTCGTCTCGAAATTGGTGCGAATGTAAAATGATAGAAATTGTATGGATTGCGAATGGATTGCGAATTCTGTAATACCATATAAGTTGAACAAAATGTCAGTGGTGCAGGGATTGTTACCGACATTCGTTCAACTTTCATTCGTCGGATTCAGTAAAAGCAAAAGTTTGGAAATTAATTGAAACTGTCACTTTAGCTCATTCGCCGAATTTTGTAATAGTTGATATTTCGAATTATCAGTGGAAATATCTATGATTAATATTCAGCAATGAAAACAGTACATTTCATTCGATGAAAAATGTAGTCAACATTCAATAGTAAAGTCACTATCCTATTATTCGCTGATGAGAAATATGAAGAAAAGGCAAAGGTGAAATAATTACCTTCGTCGTGAGAATTGCTTATTCACCAGCTCATTATTATTCGCTTTAAAATATGATGAACATTCAGTAGCGAAATCACAAGGTAGATACAAGTTGCTTATTAACCAGCTCATTTTTCTCTGTTGAAGAATGCATGGATTTTCAAACGTGAAATCACTAAGTGTATACGAATCGCTTATTCAACCAATCATCGACGAAAAATAGAAAAACCCATAATGGAATCGGTTGATGAAAATTGAATTTAAAAAACTGTTCGCTTTTGTCCGACAGCTCTTCAGTTTTTATTTATTATCTAAATATTTCATTTTTTTTTATCTTCGGATCTTCAAATCTGAGTTCGACATTTTGAGTGAAGGCCTCTTAATAAACTCTAACACCTTGTTGAAAATTAAAGTGATATGCTCGGTTAAATCAAGAAAAGATTCAAAATGAATTCCAAGTTCTTTGAAACTTGCAATATTTATATTTTATCAATGACCTACTTCGAGTTCCAAAAATGTTCATGTCAAGCTTTGTAATATTTTTCATTTAATTTAATGTTATAATTTACCAAAGCCGATGTAACATTAAGAACAATATTAATAAAATGCACGACTGGATCGCACGAACTTGCTCTTATGTAAAAGTACTTTGGAATTTAAGATACATTTTATAAATATAAAACATGGATTTAATGAGATAATAATGTGCAAATGCATAAAATTGCCGTCTGGTTTCCGGAAAAGTATGAATTTATGCAAATAAACCTTAAAAAATCGTTTTATTATCTATTAAATAAATTTTTTATATAAGAAATTTCTCTAAAATTTTTCAAGAAAAAAATGTGGGATGCGAATTTTAAGTATTTAATAATATTGGTTTTAGGAAATAATTTTAAAAAATAATCGTTCATAGGTTTTGAAGATATTGATTTAAATTTTTTTTTTTTGTTTTAAAACCCAATAAATATTTTTTCGAATATTTTTATATACAATATTATTTTTAACTTAAGGGGATTCCTGCTAAAAATGTTGGGTTAAAATCCTTAGAGCCGTTAATAAGAAAGTCGAAAATCAAAACGGGTCTATGGCAGGTACCCCTAATAACATTTTGCCCCAAAATTTTTTTCGACCAAAATGTAGTCCATGTCTATAATATCACACTTAATTTTTTTTATCAAAATCGTTAGAGTCGTTTTCGAGATAAATAAGATTTTGCATTACGGGTGTATGGGGGGTACCCTTAGTTTTGGAGCTAAAAAAAAAATTTCAATTTTTCCTCTAGGGAATCACCGAAGACCCTTAACTACCGAGATTGAAAGAAATAGGTCCAGGGGTTTAGGCTGTAGTGAGAGGTACAGACATACAGACACACTGAAACATGTTTTTTGTGTACTAAATTTTCCTTAAAATTTTTATAAAAAAAATTGATATGCAAATTGTTAGTATTTAATAAAATACATTTTAAAACGTAATTTAAAAATTTAATCGTGTATCGGTTTTCAAGATATTGAATTTTCAAAAAAAAAATTGTATTATTTTTTTAAAAATCCAAAAACTATTTTTTCGAAAAAATTTTTAGTTTATATTTTTGCAAATGCAAAGCAGCTCCTGCATAAAAATTTTGGTTAAAATCGTTAGAGCCGTTGGTGAGAAATTCGAAAATCAAAAAAACCGTTCTATGACAGGTACCCCTAATAACATTTCCCCCCAAAATTTTTTTTGACCAAAATGTAGTTCATGACCATAATATCACACTTAATTTTTTTTATCAAAATCGTTAGAGCCGTTTTCGAGATAAATAAGATTTTGCATTACGGGTGTATGGGGGGTACCCTTAGTTTTGGAGCTAAAAAAAAAATTTCAATTTTTCCTCTAGGGAATCACCGAAGACCCTTAACTACCGAGATTGAAAGAAATAGGTCCAGGGGTTTAGGCTGTAGTGAGAGGTACAGACATACAGACACACTGAAACATGTTTTTTGTGTACTAAATTTTCCTTAAAATTTTTATAAAAAAAATTGATATGCAAATTGTTAGTATTTAATAAAATACATTTTAAAACGTAATTTAAAAATTTAATCGTGTATCGGTTTTCAAGATATTGAATTTTCAAAAAAAAAATTGTATTATTTTTTTAAAAATCCAAAAACTATTTTTTCGAAAAAATTTTTAGTTTATATTTTTTCAAATGCAAAGCAGCTCCTGCATAAAAATTTTGGTTAAAATCGTTAGAGCCGTTGGTGAGAAATTCGAAAATCAAAAAAACCGTTCTATGACAGGTACCCCTAATAACATTTCCCCCCAAAATTTTTTTTGACCAAAATGTAGTCCATGTCCATAATATCACACTTAATTTTTTTTATCAAAATCGTTAGAGCCGTTTTCGAGATAAATAAGATTTTGCATTACAGGTGTATGGGGGGTACCCTTAGTTTTGGAGCTAAAAAAAAAAATTCAATTTTTCCTCTAGGGAATCACCGAAGACCCTTAACTACCAAGTTTGAAGAAAATACCTCCGGTAGTTTAGGCTGTAGTTCGAGGTACAGACATACAGACATACAGACATACAGACATACAGACATACAGACATACAGACATACAGACAGACAGACGGAATTGTCGGACCCACTTTTTTCGTCTTCGCTATCATCGTAATGTCAACTTTGATCAAAATCTCGAGTTCGATTTTTTTTCCAAATGCAGAACTTGCCCTATAGTACCTATATCGCAAGTAAAAAAGACAGTTTATAACAAATTAACTAACGAAGTGAAGTTCGTTTCATTCAAAAAGAGATCTTTCTCGTTTCTTATAAATTTTTATTGCCGGGTAAAGAAGCAGGATATGTCCTGATTTCAGTTTTTTCTTTAAAAATGATTGCCTTGTAGCTACTATTTTTTTTTCAAATCATCGATTTTTTTGTTGTTATTATATTTGTTTTTTTTTTTTAGCACAATCACGGTATTCCTAATTTAAACTGCCCCAAATCTTGGGTTAAATCAAATAAAAATGCTATTGAATAAATGTAATCAAACTTTTAAATTAACAACTCTTTTATTTTCAGATGTTTTAAATTAAAAACTAAGCATTATATATTGGAAAATGCCGAGGAAAAAATATTCTCATAACGAAGAAAATGACATCAACATGAAACTTTTTTGCGATCAATCGAATAATCACATGAAGGTTCGAAAGTATGATAAAGCTTTAGTTGGTTATACGTGGGTATGTAATGAATTTATGATTTAATCAAAATTTTATCCAAATCGTACTTTCTTCATATACCTATATATTATTTATCATTGTTAGTAACTTACGATTATTAATATTATTAGTGTTTCAACTATGAGCTCTTATTATTTTAATACAGAAAATATGTCTATCGTTTGTTAAAGCTGTCAAAACCTACACTTTGTCCAACAAAAATAGTCAGTTCAGGTAATATAGGGATGTTTGAATCTCACCTTGACTGTAATGGCTTTCAATAAGCTATCTTTTTGTTAAGCTCCTCCAGGGTCGCCGCACCACAAAGTGGACTGAGAGCGGAAAAAAGTCTTTGGAAAAAGTCATATCTAGTTTTTTAAGCTTCATAGTTAAGTACTCTTAGATTACCAGAGCGTATGATTTCAAAGTATTTTTATTCTTAATATATATATTGTACAAGCCCTCAAAGTTGAAAAATAATTTTATTCAAGTCCAGAACCATATATTTTCAACAAAATTTTTCCGAAGTTAATTTAAATAAATTCTATAACTCCTTATTATCATTTTATTGGTCTATTTTTGACTACCTAAAATTAAAAAAATGATAATTTATAAAAGAAGACTTCTATAAGTAGTCTTGACAGTGGTGTTTGTCAAAAAGTTTGATTTCTTCGATACTTATTGTCACAAAAAACTGGTTAAGCCCATTATTTTTAGAAAGAAATTACTTTTATTTAAAAAATAAAATAAAATCAATCTAAGTAATTCGATTTTTGCGAAACCACTTATTTCTGCTTATAAAATTACTACTGCATAATACTTATTATTTTATGACCCACGCGGTCTTTTGAAATGCCTTCTGTTTCAGCTATCTCGCGCACCTTCACTGGCAGTCTGCCAATACGAGATGGTAGATTTTCGACACGTTATCCTCCGTAGTAGCCATTTTCGGGGCACTCGGGCGGGGCTCATCAAAAACAGATGTGCGACCACGTTGAAACTCGTTATACCAATTTTTGACGGCCGCCATCGAAGGAGAAAAGTCACCGTATATAGCATCCAAGCGCTCTTTGATTTCGCTGCGCGATCTCCCTTCCAAAAACAATAATCGAATCACCGATCAATATTGCTCTTTTTCCATTTTTCTAAAAATCGCGGACAAGCTGGCTTCCACACGTGGTCAAAACAAAACTACGAATCTGATTCGGCTGAAAGTACAATAGTAAATCTCTCTTGCGATACTGGCACCATCGAGCGGTGAGGCTAAGTACTTATCGGACCGCCCTCGTAGAACAGAAAACGAAAAATTAAAAAAACAGGAGTAACACCTACAATACCATGGTGGATTCTTGAAAAAAAATTTTAGAATGGAACACCTTCTATTGGGATATCTGCCAGTGTAAAATGTTTGGGCTTCACGATCTCGATCAGCTAAGGCGCAGCAAAAGTTTACCATTGGGATGTGCTGACGAGTTGACTTGACATTCAAACCAAAAATAGTTGGTCTGTATGTAGCATATGTTTTATATTTTAATTTAAAAAAATTCGATCTTTAATCTTGGCTCTGACTAGTAATTTTGGTGGGGGCAAAACCCCCATTTATTCGGCTTAATACAAGCTAATTCTTAATCTAACTTAAAAACTAAGAACTTAAGCTAAGGTTAGTGAGGGGGAGGACGGTTCAGAAGCAGGAGTTTTAAGGAAGGAGTGCTCAGGTTAAAGTCGAAGAAGCATATGTTTAAATTAACAGCCCGTAGCATGCGAGAGACAGGTTCGTTGGAGCCGTAAGAGGTTCGGTGGGTGGGTATATAAAAGAGACGAGGGTTTCGTGTATTACGGGGATTAGTATTGAGAGAGATGGAGTTGTAGAGCGACATGCAGTCAACGGAACCGGAGAGTAGTCGATGAATGAAGAGAATGTCTGATATCTCTCTTCGTTCTTCCAACGAATTCAGATTGGTTAGTTTAAGTCGATCTAGATAGGGAGGCAGAATCAGAGGATTGTTCCATGATAGACCTCGAAGAGCAAAGCGTAGGAATCGACGTTGGATGCTTTCGATTCTGGAAATATGAGTAATTTGGTAAGGGCTCCAAACTTGAGAGGCGTATTCTAGCAGTGGACGAACAAACGATATGTATAAGGACCGGGTTACATAGGGGTTGGAGAATTCTTTGGACCATCTTTTGACGAAACCGAGCACTGAGTTTGCTTTGAGAATGATATCGTCTATGTGAGTGAGAAAATTAAGCTCTGGGTCACATAAAATGCCAAGGTCACGAATATTATCAACTGTGGGTATGGGTTGATTATGGAGAAGGTAGAGACGGGGAGGAGATTTGTTACGTTTGCGTGAAAAAGTAATTGATTGGCATTTGACGACATTAAGCTCCATGCAATTTTTTAGACACCAAACTGAAAAACTGTCTAGATCCTTTTGAATAAGCGAAGAGCCATGTGTTGAGGAAATGGTCTTGAAAAACTTGGTATCATCGGCGTACAGAGAGACAGAAGAATGTTTGATGACCCTATCAATATCATTAATAGCAAGAATAAACAAAAGTGGGCCGAGGTGGCTGCCTTGGGAGACACTAGAGGTAGCTAAGAAAGGGCATGAGGTGGCAGATCTAAATCGAACGCTGTAATAACGGTTTTCAAGGTAAGAAGAGATCCACTGTAACAAAGAGGGTTCAAATCCGAGAGTGGACAATTTGAAAAGAATAAGCTTATGGGAAATTTTGTCGAAGGCCTTGCTGAAATCGGTTGAGATTACATCGACTTCGTAGACTTTTTCTAAGGCTGAAAGGGTGACGGATACAAATTCAACAAGGTTAGTGGTTGTAGACCGGCATTTGAGAAAGCCATGTTGTGAGGGAGAGATGAGAGATTTGCAGTGGAAACTTAAGGTTTCATACAAAATACTTTCAAAGAGTTTGGGTATGTGTGAAAGTTTGGCAATGGGACGATAATTATTAACATCGCTCTTCGGACCCTTTTTGTGAATAGGGGTTATGAAAGATAATTTCCATATCTCAGGAAACTCTCCTTTATTTAGGGAAAGGCTGAAAATTTTTGAGAGAGGGAGAGAAAGGATGGAAGAGCATTTTTTTAGAAGTATGGCAGGGAGACCATCTGGACCAGGATTGAATTCATCGTTAAGTTGATTCAATTTATATTCGATGAGATGGGGATCGACGGAACCAGGGAGAAGCGGTCCAACAGAAAAACTTTGTAGATAATTGAAATAGGCTGAATCAGGAACAAAGCAGTCATCAGCAAAAGATTGTTTGAAGAATGTAGCAAAAAGGTTGGCGATAGTGTTAGGATCGTTTGATGTTTCGTTATTGAAAGAGAGAGTGGTTGGGTAGCCATCGGATTTTCTTTTGTAGTTAACAAACTGAAAAAATGACTTAGGGTCTTTGATAAGGTTGGATTGCGTTTCCATTAGATAACGCTGGTAAAGGGAATTGTATAGCTCGGTGAAATGGAGATAAGAACCCAGATAGTTAGAGTAGTCAGTAGGAAAACGAGAACGGAGGTAAGTTTCCCACAACTTATTTCTTTTATTTCGCAGAGAACGAAGTTTGCGATTGTACCAGGGTGGAGAAGTAGACGAGGTTTTGTGGCGGGAAAAAGGAACATAAAGAGAAATAGAGTTAAATATTTCTCTGTAGAATAAGGTTATGGCATCATTTACGGTTAAGTTGTCAAAATTGAAGGAGACTTTGTTGAGGTATTCATTTATTAGACGATAGCTTGCTTTATGGAAGTCGTAAGAAGACAGATCCGTAGGAGGGGTGGACTGTAGTGGAGAATCGTGAAAAAATGAGACAAGAAGGGGAGGGTGGAAGTTGTCGATGGTTGATAGAAAAAGGGGACTAGGTGAGACAGATGAGTTAATGGGGTCTGTTGTGAAAATAAGGTCTAGTTGCCTACCCATGAAATTTGAGATGCCACTAATTTGGCAGAGGCGAGGCTATCTAAGAAAAGACATTCTTTGGCAGATGTGGGATTGGAAGCAATATAAAACGAAAGATCGTCTGATGGAGACCATTTTAAATTAGGAAGGTTGAAGTCACCGAAAAGAATGATCTCATCATGGGGGTCACACAAATCGGTGATGTGATCAATCGTTTTAATTACAAGTTCATAGGATTCGATGGTTTGTGAAGGTAAGATGTAACAACAGACAACGTAAAGTGACTTTCGGGGTAGTGAAATCTTAATTGACACATAATCAAGTATAGGGGAAGAAGATATGGCAATGAGGGAAGAGTCAATAGTATTTTTTACAGCAAGAAGGACACCACGGTTAGGGTAATCATTGGTGGGTCGGTTAAGATCGTCATCGCGATAAACGTTAAAAGTAGAAGGGAACAATTCTTGATTTTTGATGCTGGGGATAAGGTTCGTTTCAGTTAGTGCGTATAAATAGAAGGGTAAGGCATGAGTTTGTTGCAAAACTGACTGAGTTTTGGAACGAAGGCCTCTTACATTTTGATAGTAGAAAGAAAAAGAGAGATTTTTGGAAGAAGGAGAAGGGGAGGTTGGGAAAATATTAGACGCGAAAAAACTTATCATGGTCAGCTCTGCTACGTTGAAGGTGCGAGATCCGCTTTGAGTGAATATATTGTCCCAAGGCCTCAAGGTCATTCGCAACTTTTTGGGGAGACAAATTAAGAAAATCATGATATTTCATGAAGAGGTTCCTAAGACTGGGGACATCGGTGGGGAGACTTTCTTGTTGAATCGAGACCATTACACTTGTTTTCGTTTTACATTCAAAGCAGACGGAGTCCGGTTTATTGTGCAGATATGCCAAAAACAGACGAATGTTTTCATAGGTTTTTTTATCTCTAAGCCTAGAGAGAGCATAGCGGCATTCAGTGGATTCACTAGATTGTTGGGTGCATTTGACTGTAGGGGGTAGAAGGGGGTCAATAAAGGAAGATGAAGGTGAGATTGCCGTTGGGAAAGTTATAAAAGATTGAGTGGTGATTAAGGGAGATCGCCACCGTAATAAAATAGAAATTGACAGGTCAATTTTAAGTTCATGTGCATTGTAAGGTGTTCTCAATAAAAAAAAGAACTTTATTGTATGCTAGTTAGATGCTGTATAATTAAGAAATAATAAAAGATAATTAAATCCTTAGTAGTAGCGATTAGAGAGGATCATATCTGCGGCTCAACTGAGCAGCTTAGGGGTGGAGGTTTTGGGGTGGTAGTAGAGGGCGTGTCAAACGGAAACATTTTTTATATTTTTGTTGATGCGATAATAGCGGCTAAGTGCCTTGGCGCCTAATCGACTTCAAGACGTTTAGAAATCTATACATAAAGAACCTAAAACTACTTTTAGAACCCAAAACTAAGTTAAGAGCCTGAACGTGACGTTTAAATCCTGAAAAATAAATGTTATAAGAGAAAACTGTTGATAAAATTAATTTTTGAAACTGTTTTAGTAGTAAGTGTGTAGCGAGTCTAGGGTAAGCCACGGAGGCATCTTCGGAGCTGAAGGGCGACGGCACGCTTGCTTGTTGCATTGCTCAGCTTGACGGGTTGGGGTAGTTTTTGCACTTTATCAAACACTTCCCTCTCAGCAAAATTAATTGTGCCTTTTATATAGGGAAATGATGGATTGGATAAAAAAATAGGAATGCCCAAAAAGGGAAATCGCACAAACATAGTTATTTATGCCACTGCATCTGAGAGAGTATGACGCGTTATTCTATTCTTCGGTAAGAATAAGTTTAATCTTTATTAAAACTAAAACTAAATGTAAGAACGCTTATTTTTATTTATTACATATGTATAATTGCTCATCATTTGATTAAATAATATCTACGAGATCGACTTCATCCATCGGACTTTGCTTAAACAGCGCAGCGCACATAATATTGCCACACAACTACGTTCATCAACATCTGGCTGTCATATTCGTCTCCGATTCATCTCACCTACATGAGTGCAAGTATATACTGTTCATGTATTTAACTCCTAAAAGCTTTGTTTAAATATAATTTCGATCAGTTGGTTTGTGTATGTGATATTGCTTATGCTTTTACTTATCACAGACACCATCCATATTTTTGAAGTATACATATAACCAATTTTTTCTACGAATATTATTTTATTTTTTGAGTAAAACATAAAAATGTCTGAATGTGGAATATGTTTAAAAATTTGCGACTTTATGATTGATTCGATCATGTGCTATGGCAACTGTCATAGAACCTTCCATGTGGAGTGCATCAATGCTAACTTTAGCTCTATAAAAACGTTGAGCAAGAACAAAGGCTTTTATTACTTTTGTAATGAATGTGATCCCTTTGTACACAAAAATATTACACGGGACCTTCTCTCCATAACGACAATGATTGAAAATCTTCAAAAACAATATAATCAGCTAAATATTAAAGTAGATGAAATATCGAATCATACGCTTATTCAGCGAAAACAAACCAGGAGCGTAACAGCGATCTTAAAGTCTAACAACACCGCATCTAATAACCAGACAAATAAACGAAAATGCGATGAATTAGACACAACCTTACCTCAACCTCCAAATAAGAAATCATCCGAGGTGCCGAACTCATTGATCTCAAATGATACTCGTACAAATAAACAACATACACCTCCATCGATAATTCCAGTTACCACTGTTGCAATGGCCTCAATATCTACTCCTCCAATCATTTCATCCCCATCAGCTTCAACATCATTATCATCATCATCATCATCATCATCATCATCATCATCATCATCATCATCATCATCATCATCATCATCATCATCATCATCATCATCATCATCATCA